>CALNHX010002006.1:0-196463 GCA_940337035.1 Agriotes lineatus
ACCTTTGGTGACCTGGTGGGTGCCTTGGACTGGGTGACCTTTGGTGACCTTTGGTGACCTTGGTGACCTTGGGTGACCTTTGTGTGGACCTTTGGTGACCTTTGGTGACCTTTGGTGACCTTTGGTGACCTTTGGTGACCTTTGGTGACCTTTGGGTGACCTTGGTGACCTTTGGTGACCTTTGGTGACCTTTGGTGACCTTTGGGTGACCTTTGTGACCTTGGTGACCTTTGGTGACCTTTGGTGACCTTTGGGGTGACCTTTGGTGACCTTTGGTGACCTTTGGTGACCTTTGTGACCTTGGGGTGACCTTGGTGACCTTTGGTGACCTTTGGTTTGACCTTGGTGACCTTTGGGGTGACCTTTGGTGACCTTTGGTGACCTTTGGTTTGACCTTTGGTGACCTTTGGGGTGACCTTTGGTGACCTTTGGTGACCTTTGTGACCTTTGGTGACCTTTGGGGTGACCTTTGGTGACCTTTGGGGTGACCTTTGTGACCTATGGTGAGCTTTGGTGACCTTTAGTGACCTTTGGGGTGACCTTTGGTGACCTTTGGTGACCTTTGGTTGACCTTTGGTGACCTTTGGGTGACCTTTGGTGACATTTGGTGACCTTTGGTGACCTTGGTGACCTTTGGTGACCTTTGGGTGACCTTTGGTGACCTTTGGGTGACCTTTGGTGACCTTTGGTGACCTTTAGTGACCTTTGGGGTGACCTTTGGTGACCTTTGGTGACCTTTGGTTGACCTTTGGTGACCTTTGGGGTGACCTTTGGTGACCTTGTAGCCTTTGGTGACCTTTGGTGACCTTTGGTTTGACCTTTGGTGACCTTTGGGGTGACCTTTGGTGACCTTTGGTGACCTTTGGTGAGCTTGGGTGAGCTTTGGTGACCTTTGAGGTGACCTTTGGTGACCTTTGGTGACCTTTGGGTGACCTTGGTGACCTTTGGGGTGACCTTTGGTGACCTTTGGTGACCTTTGGTGACATTAGTGACTTTTGGGGTGCCTTTGGGACCTTGGTGACCTTTGGGTGGCCTTTGGGAACCTTTGGTGACCTTTGGGGTGAATTGGTGACCTTTGGTGGCCTTTGGTGACCTTTGGTGACATTTGGGGTGACCTTTGGTGACCTTTGGTGACCTTTGGGGTGACCTTTGGTGACCTTTGGGGTGACCTTTGGTGACCTTTGGTGACCTTTGGTGACCTTTAGTGACCTTTGGTGTGACCTTTGGTGACCTTTGGTGACCTTTGGTTTGAGTTTTGCTGACCTTTGGGGTGACCTTTGGTGACCTTTGGTGACCTTTGGTGTCCTTTGAGGTGACCTTTGGTGACCTTTGGGGTGACCTTTGGTGACCTTTGGTGACCTTTGGTTTGACCTTTGGTGACCTTTGGGGTGACCTTTGGTGACCTTTGGTGACCTTTGGTGACCTTTGGTGACCTTTGGGTGACCTTTGGTGACCTTTGGGGTGACCTTTGGTGACCTTTGGTGACCTTTAGTGACCTTTGGGGTGACCTTTGGTGACCTTTGGTGACCTTTGGTGACCTTTAGTGACCTTTGGGGTGACCTTTGGTGACCTTTGGTGACCTTTGGTGACCTTTGGTGACCTTTGGGTGACCTTTGGTGACCTTTGGGGTGACCTTTGGTGACCTTTGGTGACCTTTAGTGACCTTTGGGGTGACCTTTGGTGACCTTTGGTGACCTTTGGGGTGACCTTTGGTGACCTTTGGTGACCTTTGGTGAGCTTTGGGGTGAGCTTTGGTGACCTTTGAGGTGACCTTTGGTGACCTTTGGTGACCTTTGGTGACCTTTGGTGACCTTTGGGGTGGCCTTTGGGAACCTTTGGTGACCTTTGGGGTGACCTTTGGTGACCTTTGGTGGCCTTTGGTGACCTTTGGTGACCTTTGGGTGACCTTTGGTGACCTTTGGTGACCTTTGGGGTGACCTTTGGTGACCTTTGGGGTGACCTTTGGTGACCTTTGGTGACCTTTGGTGACCTTTAGTGACCTTTGGGGTGACCTTTGGTGACCTTTGGTGACCTTTGGTTTGAGTTTTGCTGACCTTTGGGGTGACCTTTGGTGACCTTTGGTGACCTTTGGGGTGACCTTTGGTGACCTTTGGGGTGACCTTTGGTGACCTTTGGTGACCTTTGGTGACCTTTAGTTACCTTTGGGGTGACCTTTGGTGACCTTTGGTGACCTTTGGTGACCTTTGGTTTGACCTTTGGTGACCTTTGGGGTGACCATTGGTGACCTTTGGTGACCTTTGGTGACCTTTGGTGACCTTTGGGGTGACCTTTGGTGACCTTTGGTGACCTTTGGTGACCTTTGGGGTGACCTTTGGTGACCTTTGGTGACCTTTGGTGACCTTTAGTGACCTTTGGGGTGACCTTTGGGAACCTTTGGTGACTTTTGGGGTGACCTTTGGTGACCTTTGGTGACCTTTGGTGACCTTTGGTGACCTTTGGTGACCTTTAGTGACCTTTGGGGTGACCTTTGGTGACCTTTGGTGACCTTTGGTTTGACCTTTGGTGACCTTTGGGGTGACCTTTGGTGATCTTTGGTGACCTTTGGTTTGACCTTTGGTGACCTTTGGGGTGACCTTTAGTGACCTTTGGTAACCTTTGGTGACCTTTGGTGACCTTTGGGGTGACCTTTGGTGACCTTTGGGGTGACCTTTGGTGACCTTTGGTGACCTTTGGAGACCTTTAGTGACCTTTGGGGTGACCTTTGGTGACCTTTGGTGACCTTTGGTTTGACCTTTGGTGACCTTTGGGGTGACCTTTGGTGACCTTTGGTGACCTTTGGTTTGACCTTTGGTGACCTTTGGGGTGACCTTTGGTGACCTTTGGTGACCTTTGGTGACCTTTGGTGACCTTTGGGGTGACCTTTGGTGACCTTTGGGGTGACCTTTGGTGACCTTTGGTGACCTTTGGTGACCTTTAGTGACCTTTGGGGTGACCTTTGGTGACCTTTGGTGACCTTTGGTTTGACCTTTGGTGACCTTTGGGGTGACCTTTGGTGACCTTTGGTGACCTTTGGTGACCTTTGGGGTGACCTTTGGGGTGACCTTTGGTGCCCTTTGGTGACCTTTGGTTGACCTTTGGTGACCTTTGGGGTGACCTTTGGTGACCTTTGGTGACCTTTGGTGACCTTTGGTGACCTTTGGGATGACTTTTGGTGACCTTTGGTGACCTTTGGTGACCTTTGGTGACCTTTGGGGTGACCTTTGGTGACCTTTGGTGACCTTTGGTGACCTTTAGTGACCTTTGGGGTGACCTTTGGGAACCTTTGGTGACCTTTGGGGTGACCTTTGGTGACCTTTGGTGACCTTTGGTGACCTTTAGTGACCTTTGGGGTGACCTTTGGTGACCTTTGGTGACCTTTGGTGACCTTTGGTGACCTTTGGGGTGGTGACCTTTGGGTGACCTTTGGGGTGACCTTTGGTGACCTTTGGTGACCTTTAGTGACCTTTGGGGTGACCTTTGGTGACCTTTGGTGACCTTTGGGGTGACCTTTGGTGACCTTTGGTGACCTTTGGTGAGCTTTGGGGTGAGCTTTGGTGACCTTTGAGGTGACCTTTGGTGACCTTTGGTGACCTTTGGTGACCTTTGGTGACCTTTGGGGTCACCTTTGGTGACCTTTGGTGACCTTTGGTGACATTTAGTGACCTTTGGGGTGGCCTTTGGGAACCTTGGTGACCTTTGGGGTGGCCTTTGGGAACCTTTGGTGACCTTTGGGGTGACCTTTGGTGACCTTTGGTGGCCTTTGGTGACCTTTGGTGACCTTTGGGGTGACCTTTGGTGACCTTTGGTGACCTTTGGGGTGACCTTTGGTGACCTTTGGGTGACCTTTGGTGACCTTTGGTGACCTTTGGTGACCTTTAGTGACCTTTGGGGTGACCTTTGGTGACCTTTGGTGACCTTTGGTTTGAGTTTTGCTGACCTTTGGGGTGACCTTTGGTGACCTTTGGTGACCTTTGGTGACCTTTGGGGTGACCTTTGGTGACCTTTGGGGTGACCTTTGGTGACCTTTGGTGACCTTTGGTGACCTTTAGTTACCTTTGGGGTGACCTTTGGTGACCTTTGGTGACTTTTGGTTTGACCTTTGGTGACCTTTGGGTGACCATTGGTGACCTTTGGTGACCTTTGGTGACCTTTGGTGACCTTTGGTGACCTTTGGGGTGACCTTTGGTGACCTTTGGTGACCTTTGGTGACCTTTGGGGTGACCTTTGGTGACCTTTGGTGACCTTTGGTGACCTTTAGTGACCTTTGGGGTGACCTTTGGGAACCTTTGGTGACTTTTGGGGTGACCTTTGGTGACCTTTGGTGACCTTTGGTGACCTTTGGTGACCTTTAGTGACCTTTGGGGTGACCTTTGGTGACCTTTGGTGACCTTTGGTTTGACCTTTGGTGACCTTTGGGGTGACCTTTGGTGACCTTTGGTGACCTTTGGTTTGACCTTTGGTGACCTTTGGGGTGACCTTTAGTGGCCTTTGGTGACCTTTGGTGACCTTTGGTGACCTTTGGGGTGACCTTTGGTGACCTTTGGGGTGACCTTTGGTGACCTTTGGTGACCTTTGGTGACCTTTAGTGACCTTTGGGGTGACCTTTGGTGACCTTTGGTGACCTTTGGTTTGACCTTTGGTGACCTTTGGGGTGACCTTTGGTGACCTTTGGTGACCTTTGGTTTGACCTTTGGTGACCTTTGGGGTGACCTTTGGTGACCTTTGGTGACCTTTGGTGACCTTTGGTGACCTTTGGGGTGACCTTTGGTGACCTTTGGGGTGACCTTTGGTGACCTTTGGTGACCTTTGGTGACCTTTAGTGACCTTTGGGGTGACCTTTGGTGACCTTTGGTGACCTTTGGTTTGACCTTTGGTGACCTTTGGGGTGACCTTTGGTGACCTTTGGTGACCTTTGGTGACCTTTGGGGTGACCTTTGGGGTGACCTTTGGTGACCTTTGGTGACCTTTGGTTTGACCTTTGGTGACCTTTGGGGTGACCTTTGGTGACCTTTGGTGACCTTTGGTGACCTTTGGTGACCTTTGGGATGACTTTTGGTGACCTTTGGTGACCTTTGGTGACCTTTGGTGACCTTTGGGGTGACCTTTGGTGACCTTTGGGGTGACCTTTGGTGACCTTTGGTGACCTTTGGTTTGACCTTTGGTGACCTTTGGGGTGACCTTTGGTGACCTTTGGTGACCTTTGGTTTGACATTTGGTGACCTTTGGGGTGACCTTTGGTGACCTTTGGTGACCTTTGGTGACCTTTGGTGACCTTTGGGGTGACCTTTGGTGACCTTTGGGGTGACCTTTGGTGACCTATGGTGAGCTTTGGTGACCTTTAGTGACCTTTGGGGTGACCTTTGGTGACCTTTGGTTTGACCTTTGGTGACCTTTGGTGTGACCTTTGGTGACCTTTGGTGACCTTTGGTGACCTTTGGTGACCTTTGGGGTGACCTTTGGTGACCTTTGGGGTGACCTTTGGTGACCTTTGGTGACCTTTGGTGACCTTTAGTGACCTTTGGGGTGACCTTTGGTGACCTTTGGTGACCTTTGGTTTGACCTTTGGTGACCTTTGGGGTGACCTTTGGTGACCTTTGGTGACCTTTGGTGACCTTTGGGGTGACCTTTGGGGGTGACCTTTGGTGACCTTTGGTGACCTTTGGTTTGACCTTTGGTGACCTTTGGGGTGACCTTTGGTGACCTTTGGTGACCTTTGGTGACCTTTGGTGACCATTGGGATGACTTTTGGTGACCTTTGGTGACCTTTGGTGACCTTTGGTAACCTTTGGGGTGACCTTTGGTGACCTTTGGTGACCTTTGGTGACCTTTAGTGACCTTTGGGGTGACCTTTGGGAACCTTTGGTGACCTTTGGGGTGACCTTTGGTGACCTTTGGTGACCTTTAGTGACCTTTGGGGTGACCTTTGGTGACCTTTGGTGACCTTTGGTTTAACCTTTGGTGACCTTTGGGGTGACTTTTGGTGACCTTTGGTGACCTTTGGTTTGACCTTTGGTGACCTTTGGGGTGACCTTTGGTGACTTTTGGTGACCTTTGGTGACCTTTGGTGACCTTTGGGGTGACCTTTGGTGACCTTTGGGGTGACCTTTGGTGACCTATGGTGAGCTTTGGTGATCTTTAGTGACCTTTGGGGTGACCTTTGGTGACCTTTGGTGACCTTTGGTTTGACCTTTGGTGACCTTTGGGGTGACCTTTGGTGACCTTTGGTGACCTTTGGTGACCTTTGGTGACCTTTGGTGACCTTTGGTGACCTTTGGGGTGACCTTTGGTGACCTTTGGGGTGACCTTTGGTGACCTTTAGTGACCTTTGGGGTGACCTTTGGTGACCTTTGGTGACCTTTGGTTTGACCTTTGGTGACCTTTGGGGTGACCTTTGGTGACCTTTGTAGACCTTTGGTGACCTTTGGTGACCTTTGGTTTGACCTTTGGTGACCTTTGGGGTGACCTTTGGTGACCTTTGGTGACCTTTGGTGAGCTTTGGGGTGAGCTTTGGTGACCTTTGAGGTGACCTTTGGTGACCTTTGGTGACCTTTGGTGACCTTTGGTGACCTTTGGGGTGACCTTTGGTGACCTTTGGTGACCTTTGGTGACATTTAGTGACCTTTGGGGTGGCCTTTGGGAACCTTTGGTGACCTTTTGGGTGGCCTTTGGGAACCTTTGGTGACCTTTGGGGTGACCTTTGGTGACCTTTGGTGGCCTTTGGTGACCTTTGGTGACCTTTGGGGTGACCTTTGGTGACCTTTGGTGACCTTTGGGGTGACCTTTGGTGACCTTTGGGGTGACCTTTGGTGACCTTTGGTGACCTTTGGTGACCTTTAGTGACCTTTGGGGTGACCTTTGGTGACCTTTGGTGACCTTTGGTTTGACCTTTGGTGACCTTTGGGGTGACCTTTGGTGACCTTTGGTGACCTTTGGTGACCTTTGGTGACCATTGGGATGACTTTTGGTGACCTTTGGTGACCTTTGGTGACCTTTGGTAACCTTTGGGGTGACCTTTGGTGACCTTTGGTGACCTTTGGTGACCTTTAGTGACCTTTGGGGTGACCTTTGGGAACCTTTGGTGACCTTTGGGGTGACCTTTGGTGACCTTTGGTGACCTTTGGTGACCTTTAGTGACCTTTGGGGTGACCTTTGGTGACCTTTGGTGACCTTTGGTTTAACCTTTGGTGACCTTTGGGGTGACCTTTGGTGACCTTTGGTGACCTTTGGTTTGACCTTTGGTGACCTTTGGGGTGACCTTTGGTGACCTTTGGTGACCTTTGGGGTGACCTTTGGTGACCTTTGGGGTGACCTTTGGTGACCTATGGTGAGCTTTGGTGACGTTTAGTGACCTTTGGGGTGACCTTTGGTGACCTTTGGTGACCTTTGGTTTGACCTTTGGTGACCTTTGGGGTGACCTTTGGTGACCTTTGGTGACCTTTGGTGACCTTTGGTGACCTTTGGTGACCTTTGGTGACCTTTGGGGTGACCTTTGGTGACCTTTGGGGTGACCTTTGGTGACCTTTAGTGACCTTTGGGGTGACCTTTGGTGACCTTTGGTGACCTTTGGTTTGACCTTTGGTGACCTTTGGGGTGACCTTTGGTGACCTTTGTAGACCTTTGGTGACCTTTGGTGACCTTTGGTTTGACCTTTGGTGACCTTTGGGGTGACCTTTGGTGACCTTTGGTGACCTTTGGTGAGCTTTGGGGTGAGCTTTGGTGACCTTTGAGGTGACCTTTGGTGACCTTTGGTGACCTTTGGTGACCTTTGGTGACCTTTGGGGTGACCTTTGGTGACCTTTGGTGACCTTTGGTGACATTTAGTGACCTTTGGGGTGGCCTTTGGGAACCTTTGGTGACCTTTTGGGTGGCCTTTGGGAACCTTTGGTGACCTTTGGGGTGACCTTTGGTGACCTTTGGTGGCCTTTGGTGACCTTTGGTGACCTTTGGGGTGACCTTTGGTGACCTTTGGTGACCTTTGGGGTGACCTTTGGTGACCTTTGGGGTCACCTTTGGTGACCTTTGGTGACCTTTGGTGACCTTTAGTGACCTTTGGGGTGACCTTTGGTGACCTTTGGTGACCTTTGGTTTGAGTTTTGCTGACCTTTGGGGTGACCTTTGGTGACCTTTGGTGACCTTTGGTGACCTTTGGGGTGACCTTTGGTGACCTTTGGGGTGACCTTTGGTGACCTTTGGTGACCTTTGGTTTGACCTTTGGTGACCTTTGGGGTAACCTTTGGTGACCTTTGGTGACCTTTGGTGACGTTTGGTGACCTTTGGTGACCTTTGGGGTGACCTTTGGTGACCTTTGGGGTGACCTTTGGTGACCTTTGGGGTGACCTTTGGTGACCTTTGGTGACCTTTAGTGACCTTTGGGGTGACCTTTGGTGACCTTTGGTGACCTTTGGGGTGACCTTTGGTGACCTTTGGTGACCTTTGGTGAGCTTTGGGGTGAGCTTTGGTGACCTTTGAGGTGACCTTTGGTGACCTTTGGTGACCTTTGGTGACCTTTGGTGACCTTTGGGGTGACCTTTGGTGACGTTTGGTGACCTTTGGTGACATTTAGTGACCTTTGGGGTGGCCTTTGGGAACCTTTGGTGACCTTTGGGGTGGCCTTTGGGAACCTTTGGTGACCTTTGGGGTGACCTTTGGTGACCTTTGGTGGCCTTTGGTGACCTTTGGTGACCTTTGAGGTGACCTTTGGTGACCTTTGGTGACCTTTGGGGTTACCTTTGGTGACCTTTGGTGACCTTTGGTGACCTTTGGTGACCTTTGGGGTCACCTTTGGTGACCTTTGGTGACCTTTGGTGACATTTAGTGACCTTTGGGGTGGCCTTTGGGAACCTTTGGTGACCTTTGGGGTGGCCTTTGGGAACCTTTGGTGACCTTTGGGGTGACCTTTGGTGACCTTTGGTGGCCTTTGGTGACCTTTGGTGACCTTTGGGGTGACCTTTGGTGACCTTTGGTGACCTTTGGGGTGACCTTTGGTGACCTTTGGGGTGACCTTTGGTGACCTTTGGTGATCTTTGGTGACCTTTAGTAACCTTTGGGGTGACCTTTGGTGACCTTTGGTGACCTTTGGTTTGAGTTTTGCTGACCTTTGGGGTGACCTTTGGTGACCTTTGGTGACCTTTGGGGTGACCTTTGGTGACCTTTGGGGTGACCTTTGGTGACCTTTGGTGACCTTTGGTGACCTTTAGTTACCTTTGGGGTGACCTTTGGTGACCTTTGGTGACCTTTGGTGACCTTTGGTTTGACCTTTGGTGACCTTTGGGGTGACCATTGGTGACCTTTGGTGACCTTTGGTGACCTTTGGTGACCTTTGGGGTGACCTTTGGTGACCTTTGGTGACCTTTGGTGACCTTTGGGGTGACCTTTGGTGACCTTTGGTGACCTTTGGTGACCTTTAGTGACCTTTGGGGTGACCTTTGGGAACCTTTGGTGACTTTTGGGGTGACCTTTGGTGACCTTTGGTGACCTTTGGTGACCTTTGGTGACCTTTAGTGACCTTTGGGGTGACCTTTGGTGACCTTTGGTGACCTTTGGTTTGACCTTTGGTGACCTTTGGGGTGACCTTTGGTGATCTTTGGTGACCTTTGGTTTGACCTTTGGTGACCTTTGGGGTGACCTTTAGTGACCTTTGGTAACCTTTGGTGACCTTTGGTGACCTTTGGGGTGACCTTTGGTGACCTTTGGGGTGACCTTTGGTGACCTTTGGTGACCTTTGGAGACCTTTAGTGACCTTTGGGGTGACCTTTGGTGACCTTTGGTGACCTTTGGTTTGACCTTTGGTGACCTTTGGGGTGACCTTTGGTGACCTTTGGTGACCTTTGGTTTGACCTTTGGTGACCTTTGGGGTGACCTTTGGTGACCTTTGGTGACCTTTGGTGACCTTTGGTGACCTTTGGGATGACTTTTGGTGACCTTTGGTGACCTTTGGTGAAATTTGGTGACCTTTGGGGTGACCTTTGGTGACCTTTGGTGACCTTTGGTGACCTTTAGTGACCTTTGGGGTGACCTTTGGGAACCTTTGGTGACCTTTGGGGTGACCTTTGGTGACCTTTGGTGACCTTTGGTGACCTTTAGTGACCTTTGGGGTGACCTTTGGTGACCTTTGGTGACCTTTGGTGACCTTTGGTGACCTTTGGGGTGACCTTTGGTGACCTTTGGGGTGACCTTTGGTGACCTTTGGTGACCTTTAGTGACCTTTGGGGTGACCTTTGGTGACCTTTGGTGACCTTTGGGGTGACCTTTGGTGACCTTTGGTGACCTTTGGTGAGCTTTGGGGTGAGCTTTGGTGACCTTTGAGGTGACCTTTGGTGACCTTTGGTGACCTTTGGTGACCTTTGGTGACCTTTGGGGTCACCTTTAGTGACCTTTGGTGACCTTTGGTGACATTTAGTGACCTTTGGGGTGGCCTTTGGGAACCTTTGGTGACCTTTGGGGTGGCCTTTGGGAACCTTTGGTGACCTTTGGGGTGACCTTTGGTGACCTTTGGTGGCCTTTGGTGACCTTTGGTGACCTTTGGGGTGACCTTTGGTGACCTTTGGTGATCTTTGGGGTGACCTTTGGTGACCTTTGGGGTGACCTTTGGTGACCTTTGGTGACCTTTGGTGACCTTTAGTGACCTTTGGGGTGACCTTTGGTGACCTTTGGTGACCTTTGGTTTGAGTTTTGCTGACCTTTGGGGTGACCTTTGGTGACCTTTGGTGACCTTTGGTGACCTTTGGGGTGACCTTTGGTGACCTTTGGGGTGACCTTTGGTGACCTTTGGTGACCTTTGGTTTGACCTTTGGTGACCTTTGGGGTGACCTTTGGTGACCTTTGGTGACCTTTGGTGACCTTTGGTGACCTTTGGTGACCTTTGGGGTGACCTTTGGTGACCTTTGGGGTGACCTTTGGTGACCTTTGGGGTGACCTTTGGTGACCTTTGGTGACCTTTAGTGACCTTTGGGGTGACCTTTGGTGACCTTTGGTGACCTTTGGGGTGACCTTTGGTGACCTTTGGTGACCTTTGGTGAGCTTTGGGGTGAGCTTTGGTGACCTTTGAGGTGACCTTTGGTGACCTTTGGTGACCTTTGGTGACCTTTGGTGACCTTTGGGGTGACCTTTGGTGACGTTTGGTGACCTTTGGTGACATTTAGTGACCTTTGGGGTGGCCTTTGGGAACCTTTGGTGACCTTTGGGGTGGCCTTTGGGAACCTTTGGTGACCTTTGGGGTGACCTTTGGTGACCTTTGGTGGCCTTTGGTGACCTTTGGTGACCTTTGAGGTGACCTTTGGTGACCTTTGGTGACCTTTGGGGTGACCTTTGGTGACCTTTGGTGACCTTTGGTGACCTTTGGTGACCTTTGGGGTCACCTTTGGTGACCTTTGGTGACCTTTGGTGACATTTAGTGACCTTTGGGGTGGCCTTTGGGAACCTTTGGTGACCTTTGGGGTGGCCTTTGGGAACCTTTGGTGACCTTTGGGGTGACCTTTGGTGACCTTTGGTGGCCTTTGGTGACCTTTGGTGACCTTTGGGGTGACCTTTGGTGACCTTTGGTGACCTTTGGGGTGACCTTTGGTGACCTTTGGGGTGACCTTTGGTGACCTTTGGTGACCTTTGGTGACCTTTAGTAACCTTTGGGGTGACCTTTGGTGACCTTTGGTGACCTTTGGTTTGAGTTTTGCTGACCTTTGGGGTGACCTTTGGTGACCTTTGGTGACCTTTGGGGTGACCTTTGGTGACCTTTGGGGTGACCTTTGGTGACCTTTGGTGACCTTTGGTGACCTTTAGTTACCTTTGGGGTGACCTTTGGTGACCTTTGGTGACCTTTGGTGACCTTTGGTTTGACCTTTGGTGACCTTTGGGGTGACCATTGGTGACCTTTGGTGACCTTTGGTGACCTTTGGTGACCTTTGGGGTGACCTTTGGTGACCTTTGGTGACCTTTGGTGACCTTTGGGGTGACCTTTGGTGACCTTTGGTGACCTTTGGACCTTTAGTGACCTTTGGGGTGACCTTTGGGAACCTTTGGTGACTTTTGGGGTGACCTTTGGTGACCTTTGGTGACCTTTGGTGACCTTTGGTGACCTTTAGTGACCTTTGGGGTGACCTTTGGTGGCCTTTGGTGACCTTTGGTTTGACCTTTGGTGACCTTTGGGGTGACCTTTGGTGATCTTTGGTGACCTTTGGTTTGACCTTTGGTGACCTTTGGGGTGACCTTTAGTGACCTTTGGTAACCTTTGGTGACCTCTGGTGACCTTTGGGGTGACCTTTGGTGACCTTTGGGGTGACCTTTGGTGACCTTTGGTGACCTTTGGAGACCTTTAGTGACCTTTGGGGTGACCTTTGGTGACCTTTGGTGACCTTTGGTTTGACCTTTGGTGACCTTTGGGGTGACCTTTGGTGACCTTTGGTGACCTTTGGTTTGACCTTTGGTGACCTTTGGGGTGACCTTTGGTGACCTTTGGTGACCTTTGGTGACCTTTGGTGACCTTTGGGGTGACCTTTGGTGACCTTTGGGGTGACCTTTGGTGACCTTTGGTGACCTTTGGTGACCTTTAGTGACCTTTGGGGTGACCTTTGGTGACCTTTGGTAACCTTTGGTTTGACCTTTGGTGACCTTTGGGGTGACCTTTGGTGACCTTTGGTGACCTTTGGTGACCTTTGGGGTGTCCTTTGGGGTGACCTTTGGTGACCTTTGGTGACCTTTGGTTTGACCTTTGGTGACCTTTGGGGTGACCTTTGGTGACCTTTGGTGACCTTTGGTGACCTTTGGTGACCTTTGGGATGACTTTTGGTGACCTTTGGTGACCTTTGGTGACCTTTGGTGACCTTTGGGGTGACCTTTGGTGACCTTTGGTGACCTTTGGTGACCTTTAGTGACCTTTGGGGTGACCTTTGGGAACCTTTGGTGACCTTTGGGGTGACCTTTGGTGACCTTTGGTGACCTTTGGTGACCTTTAGTGACCTTTGGGGTGACCTTTGGTGACCTTTGGTGACCTTTGGTGACCTTTGGGGTGACCTTTGGTGACCTTTGGGGTGACCTTTGGTGACCTTTGGTGACCTTTAGTGACCTTTGGGGTGACCTTTGGTGACCTTTGGTGACCTTTGGGGTGACCTTTGGTGACCTTTGGTGACCTTTGGTGAGCTTTGGGGTGAGCTTTGGTGACCTTTGAGGTGACCTTTGGTGACCTTTGGTGACCTTTGGTGACCTTTGGTGACCTTTGGGGTCACCTTTGGTGACCTTTGGTGACCTTTGGTGACATTTAGTGACCTTTGGGGTGGCCTTTGGGAACCTTTGGTGACCTTTGGGGTGGCCTTTGGGAACCTTTGGTGACCTTTGGGGTGACCTTTGGTGACCTTTGGTGGCCTTTGGTGACCTTTGGTGACCTTTGGGGTGACCTTTGGTGACCTTTGGTGACCTTTGGGGTGACCTTTGGTGACCTTTGGGGTGACCTTTGGTGACCTTTGGTGACCTTTGGTGACCTTTAGTGACCTTTGGGGTGACCTTTGGTGACCTTTGGTGACCTTTGGTTTGAGTTTTGCTGACCTTTGGGGTGACCTTTGGTGACCTTTGGTGACCTTTGGTGACCTTTGGGGTGACCTTTGGTGACCTTTGGGGTGACCTTTGGTGACCTTTGGTGACCTTTGGTGACCTTTAGTTACCTTTGGGGTGACCTTTGGTGACCTTTGGTGACCTTTGGTTTGACCTTTGGTGACCTTTGGGGTGACCATTGGTGACCTTTGGTGACCTTTGGTGACCTTTGGTGACCTTTGGGGTGACCTTTGGTGACCTTTGGTGACCTTTGGTGACCTTTGGGGTGACCTTTGGTGACCTTTGGTGACCTTTGGTGACCTTTAGTGACCTTTGGGGTGACCTTTGGGAACCTTTGGTGACTTTTGGGGTGACCTTTGGTGACCTTTGGTGACCTTTGGTGACCTTTGGTGACCTTTAGTGACCTTTGGGGTGACCTTTGGTGACCTTTGGTGACCTTTGGTTTGACCTTTGGTGACCTTTGGGGTGACCTTTGGTGACCTTTGGTGACCTTTGGTTTGACCTTTGGTGACCTTTGGGGTGACCTTTAGTGGCCTTTGGTGACCTTTGGTGACCTTTGGTGACCTTTGGGGTGACCTTTGGTGACCTTAGGGGTGACCTTTGGTGACCTTTGGTGACCTTTGGTGACCTTTAGTGACCTTTGGGGTGACCTTTGGTGACCTTTGGTGACCTTTGGTTTGACCTTTGGTGACCTTTGGGGTGACCTTTTGTGACCTTTGGTGACCTTTGGTTTGACCTTTGGTGACCTTTGGGGTGACCTTTGGTGACCTTTGGTGACCTTTGGTGATCTTTGGTGACCTTTGGGGTGACCTTTGGTGACCTTTGGGGTGACCTTTGGTGACCTTTGGTGACCTTTGGTGACCTTTAGTGACCTTTGGGGTGACCTTTGGTGACCTTTGGTGACCTTTGGTTTGACCTTTGGTGACCTTTGGGGTGACCTTTGGTGACCTTTGGTGACCTTTGGTGACCTTTGGGGTGACCTTTGGGGTGACCTTTGGTGACGTTTGGTGACCTTTGGTTTGACCTTTGGTGACCTTTGGGGTGACCTTTGGTGACCTTTGGTGACCTTTGGTGACCTTTGGTGACCTTTGGGATGACTTTTGGTGACCTTTGGTGACCTTTGGTGACCTTTGGTGACCTTTGGGGTGACCTTTGGTGACCTTTGGTGACCTTTGGTTTGACCTTTGGTGACCTTTGGGGTGACCTTTGGTGACCTTTGGTGACCTTTGGTTTGACATTTGGTGACCTTTGGGGTGACCTTTGGTGACCTTTGGTGACCTTTGGTGACCTTTGGTGACCTTTGGGGTGACCTTTGGTGACCTTTGGGGTGACCTTTGGTGACCTATGGTGAGCTTTGGTGACCTTTAGTGACCTTTGGGGTGACCTTTGGTGACCTTTGGTTTGACCTTTGGTGACCTTTGGTGTGACCTTTGGTGACCTTTGGTGACCTTTGGTGACCTTTGGTGACCTTTGGGGTGACCTTTGGTGACCTTTGGGGTGACCTTTGGTGACCTTTGGTGACCTTTGGTGACCTTTAGTGACCTTTGGGGTGACCTTTGGTGACCTTTGGTGACCTTTGGTTTGACCTTTGGTGACCTTTGGGGTGACCTTTGGTGACCTTTGGTGACCTTTGGTGACCTTTGGGGTGACCTTTGGGGTGACCTTTGGTGACCTTTGGTGACCTTTGGTTTGACCTTTGGTGACCTTTGGGGTGACCTTTGGTGACCTTTGGTGACCTTTGGTGACCTTTGGTGACCATTGGGATGACTTTTGGTGACCTTTGGTGACCTTTGGTGACCTTTGGTAACCTTTGGGGTGACCTTTGGTGACCTTTGGTGACCTTTGGTGACCTTTAGTGACCTTTGGGGTGACCTTTGGGAACCTTTGGTGACCTTTGGGGTGACCTTTGGTGACCTTTGGTGACCTTTAGTGACCTTTGGGGTGACCTTTGGTGACCTTTGGTGACCTTTGGTTTAACCTTTGGTGACCTTTGGGGTGACTTTTGGTGACCTTTGGTGACCTTTGGTTTGACCTTTGGTGACCTTTGGGGTGACCTTTGGTGACTTTTGGTGACCTTTGGTGACCTTTGGTGACCTTTGGGGTGACCTTTGGTGACCTTTGGGGTGACCTTTGGTGACCTATGGTGAGCTTTGGTGATCTTTAGTGACCTTTGGGGTGACCTTTGGTGACCTTTGGTGACCTTTGGTTTGACCTTTGGTGACCTTTGGGGTGACCTTTGGTGACCTTTGGTGACCTTTGGTGACCTTTGGTGACCTTTGGTGACCTTTGGGGTGACCTTTGGTGACCTTTGGTGACCTTTGGTTTGACCTTTGGTGACCTTTGGGGTGACCTTTGGTGACCTTTGGTGACCTTTGGTTTGACATTTGGTGACCTTTGGGGTGACCTTTGGTGACCTTTGGTGACCTTTGGTGACCTTTGGTGACCTTTGGGGTGACCTTTGGTGACCTTTGGGGTGACCTTTGGTGACCTATGGTGAGCTTTGGTGACCTTTAGTGACCTTTGGGGTGACCTTTGGTGACCTTTGGTTTGACCTTTGGTGACCTTTGGTGTGACCTTTGGTGACCTTTGGTGACCTTTGGTGACCTTTGGTGACCTTTGGGGTGACCTTTGGTGACCTTTGGGGTGACCTTTGGTGACCTTTGGTGACCTTTGGTGACCTTTAGTGACCTTTGGGGTGACCTTTGGTGACCTTTGGTGACCTTTGGTTTGACCTTTGGTGACCTTTGGTTTGACCTTTGGTGACCTTTGGGGTGACCTTTGGTGACCTTTGGTGACCTTTGGTGACCTTTGGTGACCATTGGGATGACTTTTGGTGACCTTTGGTGACCTTTGGTGACCTTTGGTAACCTTTGGGGTGACCTTTGGTGACCTTTGGTGACCTTTGGTGACCTTTAGTGACCTTTGGGGTGACCTTTGGGAACCTTTGGTGACCTTTGGGGTGACCTTTGGTGACCTTTGGTGACCTTTAGTGACCTTTGGGGTGACCTTTGGTGACCTTTGGTGACCTTTGGTTTAACCTTTGGTGACCTTTGGGGTGACTTTTGGTGACCTTTGGTGACCTTTGGTTTGACCTTTGGTGACCTTTGGGGTGACCTTTGGTGACTTTTGGTGACCTTTGGTGACCTTTGGTGACCTTTGGGGTGACCTTTGGTGACCTTTGGGGTGACCTTTGGTGACCTATGGTGAGCTTTGGTGATCTTTAGTGACCTTTGGGGTGACCTTTGGTGACCTTTGGTGACCTTTGGTTTGACCTTTGGTGACCTTTGGGGTGACCTTTGGTGACCTTTGGTGACCTTTGGTGACCTTTGGTGACCTTTGGTGACCTTTGGTGACCTTTGGGGTGACCTTTGGTGACCTTTGGGGTGACCTTTGGTGACCTTTAGTGACCTTTGGGGTGACCTTTGGTGACCTTTGGTGACCTTTGGTTTGACCTTTGGTGACCTTTGGGGTGACCTTTGGTGACCTTTGTAGACCTTTGGTGACCTTTGGTGACCTTTGGTTTGACCTTTGGTGACCTTTGGGGTGACCTTTGGTGACCTTTGGTGACCTTTGGTGAGCTTTGGGGTGAGCTTTGGTGACCTTTGAGGTGACCTTTGGTGACCTTTGGTGACCTTTGGTGACCTTTGGTGACCTTTGGGGTGACCTTTGGTGACCTTTGGTGACCTTTGGTGACATTTAGTGACCTTTGGGGTGGCCTTTGGGAACCTTTGGTGACCCTTTGGGTGGCCTTTGGGAACCTTTGGTGACCTTTGGGGTGACCTTTGGTGACCTTTGGTGGCCTTTGGTGACCTTTGGTGACCTTTGGGGTGACCTTTGGTGACCTTTGGTGACCTTTGGGGTGACCTTTGGTGACCTTTGGGGTGACCTTTGGTGACCTTTGGTGACCTTTGGTGACCTTTAGTGACCTTTGGGGTGACCTTTGGTGACCTTTGGTGACCTTTGGTTTGACCTTTGGTGACCTTTGGGGTGACCTTTGGTGACCTTTGGTGACCTTTGGTGACCTTTGGTGACCATTGGGATGACTTTTGGTGACCTTTGGTGACCTTTGGTGACCTTTGGTAACCTTTGGGGTGACCTTTGGTGACCTTTGGTGACCTTTGGTGACCTTTAGTGACCTTTGGGGTGACCTTTGGGAACCTTTGGTGACCTTTGGGGTGACCTTTGGTGACCTTTGGTGACCTTTGGTGACCTTTAGTGACCTTTGGGGTGACCTTTGGTGACCTTTGGTGACCTTTGGTTTAACCTTTGGTGACCTTTGGGGTGACCTTTGGTGACCTTTGGTGACCTTTGGTTTGACCTTTGGTGACCTTTGGGGTGACCTTTGGTGACCTTTGGTGACCTTTGGGGTGACCTTTGGTGACCTTTGGGGTGACCTTTGGTGACCTATGGTGAGCTTTGGTGACGTTTAGTGACCTTTGGGGTGACCTTTGGTGACCTTTGGTGACCTTTGGTTTGACCTTTGGTGACCTTTGGGGTGACCTTTGGTGACCTTTGGTGACCTTTGGTGACCTTTGGTGACCTTTGGTGACCTTTGGTGACCTTTGGGGTGACCTTTGGTGACCTTTGGGGTGACCTTTGGTGACCTTTAGTGACCTTTGGGGTGACCTTTGGTGACCTTTGGTGACCTTTGGTTTGACCTTTGGTGACCTTTGGGGTGACCTTTGGTGACCTTTGTAGACCTTTGGTGACCTTTGGTGACCTTTGGTTTGACCTTTGGTGACCTTTGGGGTGACCTTTGGTGACCTTTGGTGACCTTTGGTGAGCTTTGGGGTGAGCTTTGGTGACCTTTGAGGTGACCTTTGGTGACCTTTGGTGACCTTTGGTGACCTTTGGTGACCTTTGGGGTGACCTTTGGTGACCTTTGGTGACCTTTGGTGACATTTAGTGACCTTTGGGGTGGCCTTTGGGAACCTTTGGTGACCTTTTGGGTGGCCTTTGGGAACCTTTGGTGACCTTTGGGGTGACCTTTGGTGACCTTTGGTGGCCTTTGGTGACCTTTGGTGACCTTTGGGGTGACCTTTGGTGACCTTTGGTGACCTTTGGGGTGACCTTTGGTGACCTTTGGGGTGACCTTTGGTGACCTTTGGTGACCTTTGGTGACCTTTAGTGACCTTTGGGGTGACCTTTGGTGACCTTTGGTGACCTTTGGTTTGAGTTTTGCTGACCTTTGGGGTGACCTTTGGTGACCTTTGGTGACCTTTGGTGACCTTTGGGGTGACCTTTGGTGACCTTTGGGGTGACCTTTGGTGACCTTTGGTGACCTTTGGTTTGACCTTTGGTGAACTTTGGGGTGACCTTTGGTGACCTTTGGTGACCTTTGGTGACCTTTGGTGACCTTTGGTGACCTTTGGTGACCTTTGGTGACCTTTGGGGTGACCTTTGGTGACCTTTGGGGTGACCTTTGGTGACCTTTGGGGTGACCTTTGGTGACCTTTGGTGACCTTTAGTGACCTTTGGGGTGACCTTTGGTGACCTTTGGTGACCTTTGGGGTGACCTTTGGTGACCTTTGGTGACCTTTGGTGAGCTTTGGGGTGAGCTTTGGTGACCTTTGAGGTGACCTTTGGTGACCTTTGGTGACCTTTGGTGACCTTTGGTGACCTTTGGGGTGACCTTTGGTGACGTTTGGTGACCTTTGGTGACATTTAGTGACCTTTGGGGTGGCCTTTGGGAACCTTTGGTGACCTTTGGGGTGGCCTTTGGGAACCTTTGGTGACCTTTGGGGTGACCTTTGGTGACCTTTGGTGGCCTTTGGTGACCTTTGGTGACCTTTGAGGTAACCTTTGGTGACCTTTGGTGACCTTTGGGGTGACCTTTGGTGACCTTTGGGGTGACCTTTGGTGACCTTTGGTGACCTTTGGTGACCTTTAGTGACCTTTGGGGTGACCTTTGGTGACCTTTGGTGACCTTTGGTTTGAGTTTTGCTGACCTTTGGGGTGACCTTTGGTGACCTTTGGTGACCTTTGGTGACCTTTGGGGTGACCTTTGGTGACCTTTGGGGTGACCTTTGGTGACCTATGGTGAGCTTTGGTGACCTTTAGTGACCTTTGGGGTGACCTTTGGTGACCTTTGGGTGACCTTTGGTGACCTTTGGGGTGACCTTTGGAGACCTTTGGGGTGACCTTTGGTAACCTTTGGTGACCTTTGGTGAGCTTTGGGGTGACCTTTGGTGACCTTTGAGGTGACCTTGGTGACCTTTGGTGACCTGACCTTTGGGGTGACCTTTGGTGACCTTTGTGACCTTTGGTGACATTTAGTGACCTTTGGGGTGACCTTTGGGAACCTTTGGTGACGTTTGGTGACCTTTGGTGACCTTTGGTGACATTTAGTGACCTTTGGGGTGAATTTTGGTGACCTTTGGTGACCTTTGGTGACATTTAGTGACCTTTGAGGTGACCTTTGGTGACCTTTGGTGACCTTTAGTGACCTTTGGGGTGACCTTTGGGAACCTTTGGTGACCTTTGGGGTGACCTTTGGTGACCTTTGGTGACCTTTGGTGACCTTTAGTGACCTTTGGGGTGACCTTTGGTGACCTTTGGTTTGACCTTTGGTGACCTTTGGGGTGACCTTTGGTGACCTTTGGTGACCTTTGGTGACCTTTGGTGACCTTTGGGGTGACCTTTGGTGACCTTTGGGGTGACCTTTGGTGACCTTTGGTGACTTTTGGTGACCTTTGGTGACCTTTGGTTTGACCTTTGGTGACCTTTGGGGTGACCTTTGGTGGCCTTTGGTGACCTTTGGTGACCTTTGGGGTGCCCTTTGGAGACCTTTGGGGTGACCTTTGGTGACCTTTGGTGAGCTTTGGGGTGACCTTTGGTGACCTTTGAGGTGACCTTTGGTGACCTTTGGTGACCTTTGGTAACCTTTGGTGACCTTTGGTGACCTTTGGGGTGACCTTTGGTGACCTTTGGTGACCTTTAGTGACCTTTGGGGTGACCTTTGAGAACCTTTGGTGACCTTTGGGGTGGCCTTTGGTGACCTTTGGTGACCTTTGGTGACCTTTAGTGACCTTTGGGGTGACCTTTGGTGACCTTTGGTGACCTTTGGTTTGACCTTTGGTGACCTTTGGGGTGACCTTTGGTGACCTTTGGTGACCTTTGGTTTGACCTTTGGGGTGACCTTTGGTGACCTTTGGTGACCTTTGGGGTGACCTTTGGTGACCTTTGGGGTGACCTTTGGTGACCTTTGGTGACCTTTGGTGACCTTTGGGGTGACCTTTGGTGACCTTTGGTGACCTTTGGGGTGACCTTTGGTGACCTTTGGAGACCTTTGGTTTGACCTTTGGTGACCTTTGGGGTGACCTTTGGTGATCTTTGGTGACCTTTGGTGACCTTTGGTGACCTTTGGGGTGACCTTTGGTGACCTTTGGGGTGACCTTTGGTGACCTTTGGTGACCTTTGGTGACCTTTAGTGACCTTTGGGGTGACCTTTGGTGACCTTTGGTGACCTTTGGTTTGACCTTTGGTGACGTTTGGGGTGACCTTTGGTGACCTTTGGTGACCTTTGGTGACCTTTGGGGTGACCTTTGGGGTGACCTTTGGTGACCTTTGGTGACCTTTGGTTTGACCTTTGGTGACCTTTGGGGTGACCTTTGGTGACCTTTGGTGACCTTTGGTGACCTTTAGTGACCTTTGGGGTGACCTTTGGTGACCTTTGGTGACCTTTGGTTTGACCTTTGGTGACCTTTGGGGTGACCTTTGGTGACCTTTGGTGACCTTTGGTGACCTTTGGGGTGACCTTTGGGGTGACCTTTGGTGACCTTTGGTGACCTTTGGTTTGACCTTTGGTGACCTTTGGGGTGACCTTTGGTGACCTTTGGTGACCTTTGGTGACCTTTGGTGACCTTTGGGATGACTTTTGGTGACCTTTGGTGACCTTTGGTGACCTTTGGTGACCTTTGGGGTGACCTTTGGTGACCTTTGGTGACCTTTGGTTTGACCTTTGGTGACCTTTGGGGTGACCTTTGGTGACCTTTGGTGACCTTTGGTTTGACATTTGGTGACCTTTGGGGTGACCTTTGGTGACCTTTGGTGACCTTTGGTGACCTTTGGTGACCTTTGGGGTGACCTTTGGTGACCTTTGGGGTGACCTTTGGTGACCTATGGTGAGCTTTGGTGACCTTTAGTGACCTTTGGGGTGACCTTTGGTGACCTTTGGTTTGACCTTTGGTGACCTTTGGTGTGACCTTTGGTGACCTTTGGTGACCTTTGGTGACCTTTGGTGACCTTTGGGGTGACCTTTGGTGACCTTTGGGGTGACCTTTGGTGACCTTTGGTGACCTTTGGTGACCTTTAGTGACCTTTGGGGTGACCTTTGGTGACCTTTGGTGACCTTTGGTTTGACCTTTGGTGACCTTTGGGGTGACCTTTGGTGACCTTTGGTGACCTTTGGTGACCTTTGGGGTGACCTTTGGGGTGACCTTTGGTGACCTTTGGTGACCTTTGGTTTGACCTTTGGTGACCTTTGGGGTGACCTTTGGTGACCTTTGGTGACCTTTGGTGACCTTTGGTGACCTTTGGTGACCTTTGGTGACCATTGGGATGACTTTTGGTGACCTTTGGTGACCTTTGGTGACCTTTGGTAACCTTTGGGGTGACCTTTGGTGACCTTTGGTGACCTTTGGTGACCTTTAGTGACCTTTGGGGTGACCTTTGGGAACCTTTGGTGACCTTTGGGGTGACCTTTGGTGACCTTTGGTGACCTTTAGTGACCTTTGGGGTGACCTTTGGTGACCTTTGGTGACCTTTGGTTTAACCTTTGGTGACCTTTGGGGTGACTTTTGGTGACCTTTGGTGACCTTTGGTTTGACCTTTGGTGACCTTTGGGGTGACCTTTGGTGACTTTTGGTGACCTTTGGTGACCTTTGGTGACCTTTGGGGTGACCTTTGGTGACCTTTGGGGTGACCTTTGGTGACCTATGGTGAGCTTTGGTGATCTTTAGTGACCTTTGGGGTGACCTTTGGTGACCTTTGGTGACCTTTGGTTTGACCTTTGGTGACCTTTGGGGTGACCTTTGGTGACCTTTGGTGACCTTTGGTGACCTTTGGTGACCTTTGGTGACCTTTGGTGACCTTTGGGGTGACCTTTGGTGACCTTTGGGGTGACCTTTGGTGACCTTTAGTGACCTTTGGGGTGACCTTTGGTGACCTTTGGTGACCTTTGGTTTGACCTTTGGTGACCTTTGGGGTGACCTTTGGTGACCTTTGTAGACCTTTGGTGACCTTTGGTGACCTTTGGTTTGACCTTTGGTGACCTTTGGGGTGACCTTTGGTGACCTTTGGTGACCTTTGGTGAGCTTTGGGGTGAGCTTTGGTGACCTTTGAGGTGACCTTTGGTGACCTTTGGTGACCTTTGGTGACCTTTGGTGACCTTTGGGGTGACCTTTGGTGACCTTTGGTGACCTTTGGTGACATTTAGTGACCTTTGGGGTGGCCTTTGGGAACCTTTGGTGACCTTTTGGGTGGCCTTTGGGAACCTTTGGTGACCTTTGGGGTGACCTTTGGTGACCTTTGGTGGCCTTTGGTGACCTTTGGTGACCTTTGGGGTGACCTTTGGTGACCTTTGGTGACCTTTGGGGTGACCTTTGGTGACCTTTGGGGTGACCTTTGGTGACCTTTGGTGACCTTTGGTGACCTTTAGTGACCTTTGGGGTGACCTTTGGTGACCTTTGGTGACCTTTGGTTTGACCTTTGGTGACCTTTGGGGTGACCTTTGGTGACCTTTGGTGACCTTTGGTGACCTTTGGTGACCATTGGGATGACTTTTGGTGACCTTTGGTGACCTTTGGTGACCTTTGGTAACCTTTGGGGTGACCTTTGGTGACCTTTGGTGACCTTTGGTGACCTTTAGTGACCTTTGGGGTGACCTTTGGGAACCTTTGGTGACCTTTGGGGTGACCTTTGGTGACCTTTGGTGACCTTTAGTGACCTTTGGGGTGACCTTTGGTGACCTTTGGTGACCTTTGGTTTAACCTTTGGTGACCTTTGGGGTGACCTTTGGTGACCTTTGGTGACCTTTGGTTTGACCTTTGGTGACCTTTGGGGTGACCTTTGGTGACCTTTGGTGACCTTTGGGGTGACCTTTGGTGACCTTTGGGGTGACCTTTGGTGACCTATGGTGAGCTTTGGTGACGTTTAGTGACCTTTGGGGTGACCTTTGGTGACCTTTGGTGACCTTTGGTTTGACCTTTGGTGACCTTTGGGGTGACCTTTGGTGACCTTTGGTGACCTTTGGTGACCTTTGGTGACCTTTGGTGACCTTTGGGGTGACCTTTGGTGACCTTTGGGGTGACCTTTGGTGACCTTTAGTGACCTTTGGGGTGACCTTTGGTGACCTTTGGTGACCTTTGGTTTGACCTTTGGTGACCTTTGGGGTGACCTTTGGTGACCTTTGTAGACCTTTGGTGACCTTTGGTGACCTTTGGTTTGACCTTTGGTGACCTTTGGGGTGACCTTTGGTGACCTTTGGTGACCTTTGGTGAGCTTTGGGGTGAGCTTTGGTGACCTTTGAGGTGACCTTTGGTGACCTTTGGTGACCTTTGGTGATCTTTGGGGTGACCTTTGGTGACCTTTGGTGACCTTTGGTGACATTTAGTGACCTTTGGGGTGGCCTTTGGGAACCTTTGGTGACCTTTTGGGTGGCCTTTGGGAACATTTGGTGACCTTTGGGGTGACCTTTGGTGACCTTTGGTGGCCTTTGGTGACCTTTGGTGACCTTTGGGGTGACCTTTGGTGACCTTTGGTGACCTTTGGGGTGACCTTTGGTGACCTTTGGGGTGACCTTTGGTGACCTTTGGTGACCTTTGGTGACCTTTAGTGACCTTTGGGGTGACCTTTGGTGACCTTTGGTGACCTTTGGTTTGAGTTTTGCTGACCTTTGGGGTGACCTTTGGTGACCTTTGGTGACCTTTGGTGACCTTTGGGGTGACCTTTGGTGACCTTTGGGGTGACCTTTGGTGACCTTTGGTGACCTTTGGTTTGACCTTTGGTGAACTTTGGGGTGACCTTTGGTGACCTTTGGTGACCTTTGGTGACCTTTGGTGACCTTTGGTGACCTTTGGGGTGACCTTTGGTGACCTTTGGGGTGACCTTTGGTGACCTTTGGTGACCTTTGGTGACCTTTAGTGACCTTTGGGGTGACCTTTGGTGACCTTTGGTGACCTTTGGGGTGACCTTTGGTGACCTTTGGTGACCTTTGGTGAGCTTTGGGGTGAGCTTTGGTGACCTTTGAGGTGACCTTTGGTGACCTTTGGTGACCTTTGGTGACCTTTGGTGACCTTTGGGGTGACCTTTGGTGACGTTTGGTGACCTTTGGTGACATTTAGTGACCTTTGGGGTGGCCTTTGGGAACCTTTGGTGACCTTTGGGGTGGCCTTTGGGAACCTTTGGTGACCTTTGGGGTGACCTTTGGTGACCTTTGGTGGCCTTTGGTGACCTTTGGTGACCTTTGAGGTGACCTTTGGTGACCTTTGGTGACCTTTGGGGTGACCTTTGGTGACCTTTGGGGTGACCTTTGGTGACCTTTGGTGACCTTTGGTGACCTTTAGTGACCTTTGGGGTGACCTTTGGTGACCTTTGGTGACCTTTGGTTTGAGTTTTGCTGACCTTTGGGGTGACCTTTGGTGACCTTTGGTGACCTTTGGTGACCTTTGGGGTGACCTTTGGTGACCTTTGGGGTGACCTTTGGTGACCTATGGTGAGCTTTGGTGACCTTTAGTGACCTTTGGGGTGACCTTTGGTGACCTTTGGTGACCTTTGGTGACCTTTGGGGTGACCTTTGGAGACCTTTGGGGTGACCTTTGGTAACCTTTGGTGACCTTTGGTGAGCTTTGGGGTGACCTTTGGTGACCTTTGAGGTGACCTTTGGTGAACTTTGGTGACCTTTGGTGACCTTTGGGGTGACCTTTGGTGACCTTTGGTGACCTTTGGTGACATTTAGTGACCTTTGGGGTGACCTTTGGGAACCTTTGGTGACGTTTGGTGACCTTTGGTGACCTTTGGTGACATTTAGTGACCTTTGGGGTGAATTTTGGTGACCTTTGGTGACCTTTGGTGACATTTAGTGACCTTTGAGGTGACCTTTGGTGACCTTTGGTGACCTTTAGTGACCTTTGGGGTGACCTTTGGGAACCTTTGGTGACCTTTGGGGTGACCTTTGGTGACCTTTGGTGACCTTTGGTGACCTTTAGTGACCTTTGGGGTGACCTTTGGTGACCTTTGGTTTGACCTTTGGTGACCTTTGGGGTGACCTTTGGTGACCTTTGGTGACCTTTGGTGACCTTTGGTGACTTTTGGGGTGACCTTTGGTGACCTTTGGGGTGACCTTTGGTGACCTTTGGTGACTTTTGGTGACCTTTGGTGACCTTTGGTTTGACCTTTGGTGACCTTTGGGGTGACCTTTGGTGACCTTTGGTGACCTTTGGTGACCTTTGGGGTGCCCTTTGGAGACCTTTGGGGTGACCTTTGGTGACCTTTGGTGAGCTTTGGGGTGACCTTTGGTGACCTTTGAGGTGACCTTTGGTGACCTTTGGTGACCTTTGGTAACCTTTGGTGACCTTTGGTGACCTTTGGGGTGACCTTTGGTGACCTTTGGTGACCTTTAGTGACCTTTGGGGTGACCTTTGAGAACCTTTGGTGACCTTTGGGGTGGCCTTTGGTGACCTTTGGTGACCTTTGGTGACCTTTAGTGACCTTTGGGGTGACCTTTGGTGACCTTTGGTGACCTTTGGTTTGACCTTTGGTGACCTTTGGGGTGACCTTTGGTGACCTTTGGTGACCTTTGGTTTGACCTTTGGGGTGACCTTTGGTGACCTTTGGTGACCTTTGGGGTGACCTTTGGTGACCTTTGGGGTGACCTTTGGTGACCTTTGGTGACCTTTGGTGACCTTTGGGGTGACCTTTGGTGACCTTTGGTGACCTTTGGGGTAACCTTTGGTGACCTTTGGAGACCTTTGGTTTGACCTTTGGTGACCTTTGGGGTGACCTTTGGTGACCTTTGGTGACCTTTGGTGACCTTTGGTGACCTTTGGGGTGACCTTTGGTGACCTTTGGGGTGACCTTTGGTGACCTTTGGTGACCTTTGGTGACCTTTAGTGACCTTTGGGGTGACCTTTGGTGACCTTTGGTGACCTTTGGTTTGACCTTTGGTGACGTTTGGGGTGACCTTTGGTGACCTTTGGTGACCTTTGGTGACCTTTGGGGTGACCTTTGGGGTGACCTTTGGTGACCTTTGGTGACCTTTGGTTTGACCTTTGGTGACCTTTGGGGTGACCTTTGGTGACCTTTGGTGACCTTTGGTGACCTTTGGTGACCTTTGGGGTGACTTTTGGTGACCTTTGGTGACCTTTGGTGACCTTTGGGGTGACCTTTGGTGACCTTTGGTGACCTTTGGTGACCTTTAGTGACCTTTGGGGTGACCTTTGGGAACCTTTGGTGACCTTTGGGGTGACCTTTGGTGACCTTTGGTGACCTTTGGTGACCTTTAGTGACCTTTGGGGTGACCTTTGGTGACCTTTGGTGACCTTTGGTTTGACCTTTGGTGACCTTGGGGGTGACCTTTGGTGACCTTTGGTGACCTTTGGTTTGACCTTTGGTGACCTTTGGGGTGACCTTTGGTGACCTTTGGTGACCTTTGGTGACCTTTGGGGTGACCTTTGGTGACCTTTGGGGTGACCTTTGGTGACCTATGGTGAGCTTTGGTGACCTTTAGTGACCTTTGGGGTGACCTTTGGTGACCTTTGGTGACCTTTGGTGACCTTTGGGGTGACCTTTGGAGACCTTTGGGGTGACCTTTGGTAACCTTTGGTGACCTTTGGTGAGCTTTGGGGTGACCTTTGGTGACCTTTGAGGTGACCTTTGGTGACCTTTGGTGACCTTTGGTGACCTTTGGGGTGACCTTTGGTGACCTTTGGTGACCTTTGGTGACATTTAGTGACCTTTGGGGTGACCTTTGGGAACCTTTGGTGACGTTTGGTGACCTTTGGTGACCTTTGGTGACATTTAGTGACCTTTGGGGTGAATTTTGGTGACCTTTGGTGACCTTTGGTGACATTTAGTGACCTTTGAGGTGACCTTTGGTGACCTTTGGTGACCTTTAGTGACCTTTGGGGTGACCTTTGGGAACCTTTGGTGACCTTTGGGGTGACCTTTGGTGACCTTTGGTGACCTTTGGTGACCTTTAGTGACCTTTGGGGTGACCTTTGGTGACCTTTGGTTTGACCTTTGGTGACCTTTGGGGTGACCTTTGGTGACCTTTGGTGACCTTTGGTGACCTTTGGTGACCTTTGGGGTGACCTTTGGTGACCTTTGGGGTGACCTTTGGTGACCTTTGGTGACTTTTGGTGACCTTTGGTGACCTTTGGTTTGACCTTTGGTGACCTTTGGGGTGACCTTTGGTGACCTTTGGTGACCTTTGGTGACCTTTGGGGTGCCCTTTGGAGACCTTTGGGGTGACCTTTGGTGACCTTTGGTGAGCTTTGGGGTGACCTTTGGTGACCTTTGAGGTGACCTTTGGTGACCTTTGGTGACCTTTGGTAACCTTTGGTGACCTTTGGTGACCTTTGGGGTGACCTTTGGTGACCTTTGGTGACCTTTAGTGACCTTTGGGGTGACCTTTGAGAACCTTTGGTGACCTTTGGGGTGGCCTTTGGTGACCTTTGGTGACCTTTGGTGACCTTTAGTGACCTTTGGGGTGACCTTTGGTGACCTTTGGTGACCTTTGGTTTGACCTTTGGTGACCTTTGGGGTGACCTTTGGTGACCTTTGGTGACCTTTGGTTTGACCTTTGGGGTGACCTTTGGTGACCTTTGGTGACCTTTGGGGTGACCTTTGGTGATCTTTGGGGTGACCTTTGGTGACCTTTGGTGACCTTTGGTGACCTTTGGGGTGACCTTTGGTGACCTTTGGTGACCTTTGGGGTGACCTTTGGTGACCTTTGGAGACCTTGGGTTTGACCTTTGGTGACCTTTGGGGTGACCTTTGGTGACCTTTGGTGACCTTTGGTGACCTTTGGTGACCTTTGGGGTGACCTTTGGTGACCTTTGGGGTGACCTTTGGTGACCTTTGGTGACCTTTGGTGACCTTTAGTGACCTTTGGGGTGACCTTTGGTGACCTTTGGTGACCTTTGGTTTGACCTTTGGTGACGTTTGGGGTGACCTTTGGTGACCTTTGGTGACCTTTGGTGACCTTTGGGGTGACCTTTGGGGTGACCTTTGGTGACCTTTGGTGACCTTTGGTTTGACCTTTGGTGACCTTTGGGGTGACCTTTGGTGACCTTTGGTGACCTTTGGTGACCTTTGGTGACCTTTGGGGTGACTTTTGGTGACCTTTGGTGACCTTTGGTGACCTTTGGGGTGACCTTTGGTGACCTTTGGTGACCTTTGGTGACCTTTAGTGACCTTTGGGGTGACCTTTGGGAACCTTTGGTGACCTTTGGGGTGACCTTTGGTGACCTTTGGTGACCTTTGGTGACCTTTAGTGACCTTTGGGGTGACCTTTGGTGACCTTTGGTGACCTTTGGTTTGACCTTTGGTGACCTTGGGGGTGACCTTTGGTGACCTTTGGTGACCTTTGGTTTGACCTTTGGTGACCTTTGGGGTGACCTTTGGTGACCTTTGGTGACCTTTGGTGACCTTTGGTGACCTTTGGAGTGACCTTTGGTGACCTATGGGGTGACCTTTGGTGACCTATGGTGAGCTTTGGTGACCTTTAGTGACCTTTGGGGTGACCTTTGGTGACCTTTGGTGACCTTTGGTTTGACCTTTGGTGACCTTTGGGGTGACCTTTGGTGACCTTTGGTGACCTTTGGTGACCTTTGGGGTGACCTTTGGTGACCTTTGGGGTGACCTTTGGTGACCTTTGGTGACCTTTGGTGACCTTTGGTGACCTTTAGTGACCTTTGGGGTGACCTTTGGTGACCTTTGGTGACCTTTGGTTTGACCTTTGGTGACCTTTGGGGTGACCTTTGGTGACCTTTGGTGACCTTTGGTGACCTTTGGTTTGACCTTTGGTGACCTTTGGGGTGACCTTTGGTGACCTTTGGTGACCTTTGGTGAGCTTTGGGGTGACCTTTGGTGACCTTTGAGGTGACCTTTGGTGACCTTTGGTGACCTTTGGTGACCTTTGGTGACCTTTGGGGTGACCTTTGGTGACCTTTGGTGACATTTAGTGACCTTTGGGGTGGCCTTTGGGAACCTTTGGTGACCTTTGGGGTGACCTTTGGTGACCTTTGGTGACCTTTGGTGACCTTTAGTGACCTTTGGGGTGACCTTTGGTGACCTTTGGTGACCTTTGGGGTGACCTTTGGTGACCTTTGGTGACCTTTGGGGTGACCTTTGGTGACCTTTGGGGTGACCATTGGTGACCTTTGGTGACCTTTGGTGACCTTTAGTGACCTTTGGGGTGACCTTTGGTGACCTTTGGTGACCTTTGGTTTGAGTTTTGCTGACTTTTGGGGTGACCTTTAGTGACCTTTGGTGACCTTTGGTGACCTTTGGTGACCTTTGGGGTGACCTTTGGTGACCTTTGGGGTGACCTTTGGTGACCTTTGGTGGCCTTTGGTGACCTTTAGTTACCTTTGGGGTGACCTTTGGTGACCTTTGGTGACCTTTGGTTTGACCTTTGGTGACCTTTGGGGTGACCATTGGTGACCTTTGGTGACCTTTGGTGACCTTTGGTGACCTTTGGGGTGACCTTTGGTGTCCTTTGGTGACCTTTGGTGACCTTTGGGGTGACCTTTGGTGACCTTTGGTGACTTTTGGTGACCTTTAGTGACCTTTGGGGTGACCTTTGGGAACCTTTGGTGACCTTTGGGGTGACCTTTGGTGACCTTTGGTGACCTTTGGTGACCTTTAGTGACCTTTGGGGTGACCTTTGGGGTGACCTTTGGGGTGACCTTTGGTGACCTTTGGTGACCTTTGGGGTGACCTTTGGGAACCTTTGGTGACCTTTGGGGTGACCTTTGGTGACCTTTGGTGACCTTTGGTGACCTTTAGTGACCTTTGGGGTGACCTTTGGGGTGACCTTTGGTGACCTTTGGTGACCTTTGGTTTGACCTTTGGTGACCTTTGGGGTGACCTTTGGGGTGACCTTTGGTGACCTTTGGTGACCTTTGGTGACCTTTGGTGACCTTTGGGGTGACCTTTGGTGACCTTTGGGGTGACCTTTGGTGACCTTTGGTGACCTTTGGTGACCTTTAGTGACCTTTGGGTTGAACTTTGGTTACCTTTGGTGACCTTTGGTTTGACCTTTGGTGACCTTTGGGGTGACCATTGGTGACCTTTGGTGACCTTTGGTGACCTTTGGTGACCTTTGGGGTGACCTTTGGTGACCTTTGGTGACCTTTGGGGTGACCTTTGGTGACCTTTGGTGACCTTTGGTGACCTTTAGTGACCTTTGGGGTGACCTTTGGGAACCTTTGGTGACCTTTGGGGTGATCTTTGGTGACCTTTGGTGACCTTTGGTGACCTTTAGTGACCTTTGGGGTGACCTTTGGTGACCTTTGGTGACCTTTGGTTTGACTTTTGGTGACCTTTGGGGTGACCTTTGGTGACCTTTGGTGACCTTTGGGGTGACCTTTGTGGACCTTTGGTGACCTTAGGTGACCTTTAGTGACCTTTGGGGTGACCTTTGGTGACCTTTGGTGACCTTTGGTTTGACCTTTGGTGACCTTTAGTGACCTTTGGGGTGACCTTTGGGAACCTTTGGTGACCTTTGGGGTGACCTTTGGTGACCTTTGGTGATCTTTGGTGACCTTTAGTGACCTTTGGGGTGACGTTTGGTGACCTTTGGTGACCTTTGGTTTGACCTTTGGTGACCTTTGGGGTGACCTTTGGTGACCTTTGGTGACCTTTGGTGACCTTTGGTGACCTTTGGGGTGACCTTTGCTGATTGAGCCATGCCGCCAAGATTTCGAGCCATGCCGCGAACATTTCGAGCCATGCCGCCAACATTTCGAGTCATGCCGCAAACATTTCGAGCTATGCCGCCAACATTTCGAGCCATGCCGCCCACATTTCGAGCCATGCCGCCAACATTTCGAGCCATGCCGCCAACATTTCGAGCCATGCCGCCAACATTTTGAGCCAAGCCGCCAACATTTCGAGCGATGCCGCCAACATTTCGAGCCATGCCGCGAACATTTCGAGCCATGCCGCCAACATTTCGAGCCATGCCGCGAACATTTCGAGCCATGCCGCCAACATTTCGAGTCATGCCGCAAACATTTCGAGCTATGCCGCCAACATTTCGAGCCATGCCGCCAACATTTCGAGCCATGCCGCCAACATTTCGAGCCATGCCGCCAACATTTCGAGCCATGCCTCTAACATTTCGAACCATGCCGCCACCATTTCGAGCCATGCCGCCAACATTTCGAGCCATGCCGCCAACATTTTGAGCCATGCCGCCAACATTTCGAGCCATGCCGCAAACATTTCGAGCTATGCCGCCAACATTTCGAGCCATGCCGCCAACATTTCGAGCCATGCCGCCAACATTTCGAGCCATGCCGCCAACATTTCGAGCCATGCCTCTAACATTTCGAACCATGCCGCCACCATTTCGAGCCATGCCGCCAACATTTCGAGCCATGCCGCCAACATTTTGAGCCATGCCGCCAACATTTCGAGCCATGCCGCCAACATTTCGAGCCATGCCGCCAACATTTCGAGCCATGCCTCTAACATTTCGAACCATGCCGCCACCATTTCGAGCCATGCCGCCAACATTTCGAGCCATGCCGCCAACATTTCGAGCCATGCCGCCAACATTTTGAGCCATGCCGCCAACATTTCGAGCCATCCCGCAAACATTTCGAACTATGCCGCCAACATTTCGAGCCATGCCGCCAACATTTCGAGCCATGCCGCAAACATTTCGAGCTATGCCGCCAACATTTCGAGCCATGCCGCCAACATTTCGAGCCATGCCGCCAACATTTCGAACCATGCCGCCAACATTTCAAGCCATGCCGCCAATATTTCGAGCCATGCCGCCAACATTTCGAGCCATGCCGCCAACATTTCTAGCAATGCCGCCAACATTTCGAGCCACGCCGCCAACATTTCAAACCATGCCGCCAACAGTTCGAGCCATGCCGCCAACATTCCGAGCCATGTCGCCAACACATTGAGCCATGCCGCCAACATTTCGAGCCATGCCGCGAACATTTCGAGCCATGCCGCCAACATTTCGAGTCATGCCGCCAACATTTCGAGCCATGCCGCCAACATTTCGAGCCATGCCGCCAACATTTCGAGCCATGCCGCCAACATTTCGAGCCATGCCGCCAACATTTCGAGCCATGCCGCCAACATTTCGAGCCATGCCGCCAACATTTCGAGCCATGCCGCCAACATTTCGAGCCATGCCGCCAACATTTCGAGCCATGCCGCCAACATTTCGAGCCATGCCGCCAGCATTTCGAACCATGCCGAGAACATTTCGAGCCATGCCGCCAACATTTCGAGTCATGCCGCCAACATTTCGAGCCATGCCGCCAACATTTCGAGCCATGCCGCCAACATTTCGAGCCATGCCGCCAACATTTCGAGCCATGCCGCCAACATTTCGAGCCATGCCGCCAACATTTCGAGCCATGCCGCCAACATTTCGAGCCATGCCGCCAACATTTCGAGCCATGCCGCCAACATTTCGAGCCATGCCGCCAACATTTCGAGCCATGCCGCCAGCATTTCGAGCCATGCCGCGAACATTTCGAGCCATGCCGACAATATTTCGAGTCATGCCGCCAACATTTCGAGCCATGCCGCCAACATTTCGAGCCATGCCGCCAACATTTCGAGCCATGCCGCCAACATTTCGAGCCATGCTGCCAACATTTCGAGCCATGTCGCCAACATTTCGAGCCATGCCGCCAACATTTCGAGCCATGCCGCGAACATTTCGAGCCATGCCGCCAACATTTCGAGTCATGCCGCCAACATTTCGAGCCATGCCGCCAACATTTCGAGTCATGCCGCAAACATTTCGAGCTATGCCGCCAACATTTCGAGCCATGCCGCCCACATTTCGAGCCATGCCGCCAACATTTCGAGCCATGCCGCCAACATTTCGAGCCATGCCGCCAACATTTTGAGCCATGCCGCCAACATTTCGAGCCATGCCGCAAACATTTCGAGCTATGCCGCCAACATTTCGAGCCATGCCGCCAACATTTCGAGCCATGCCGCCAACATTTCGAGCCATGCCGCCAACATTTCGAGCCATGCCTCTAATATTTCGAACCATGCCGCCACCATTTCGAGCCATGCCGCCAACATTTCGAGCCATGCCGCCAACATTTTGAGCCATGCCGCCAACATTTCGAGCCATGCCGCAAACATTTCGAGCTATGCCGCCAACATTTCGAGCCATGCCGCCAACATTTCGAGCCATGCCGCCAACATTTCGAGCCATGCCGCCAACATTTCGAGCCATGCCTCTAACATTTCGAACCATGCCGCCACCATTTCGAGCCATGCCGCCAACATTTCGAGCCATGCCGCCAACATTTTGAGCCATGCCGCCAACATTTCGAGCCATGCCTCTAACATTTCGAACCATGCCGCCACCATTTCGAGCCATGCCGCCAACATTTCGAACCATGCCGCCACCATTTCGAGCCATGCCGCCAACATTTCGAGCCATGCCGCCAACATTTTGAGCCATGCCGCCAACATTTCGAGCCATGCCGCAAACATTTCGAGCTATGCCGCCAACATTTCGAGCCATGCCGCCAACATTTCGAGCCATGCCGCCAACATTTCGAGCCATGCCGCCAACATTTCGAGCCATGCCGCCAACATTTCGAGCCATGCCTCTAACATTTCGAACCATGCCGCCACCATTTCGAGCCATGCCGCCAACATTTCGAGCCATGCCGCCAACATTTTGAGCCATGCCGCCAACATTTCGAGCCATGCCGCCAACATTTCGAGCCATGCCGCCAACATTTCGAGCCATGCCGCCAACATTTCGAGCCATGCCTCTAACATTTCGAACCATGCCGCCACCATTTCGAGCCATGCCGCCAACATTTCGAGCCATGCCGCCAACATTTTGAGCCATGCCGCCAACATTTCGAGCCATGCCGCAAACATTTCGAGCTATGCCGCCAACATTTCGAGCCATGCCGCCAACATTTCGAGCCATGCCGCCAACATTTCGAGCTATGCCGCCAACATTTCGAGCCATGCCGCCAACATTTCGAGCCATGCCGCCAACATTTCGAACCATGCCGCCAACATTTCGAGCCATGCCGCCAATATTTCGAGCCATGCCGCCAACATTTCGAGCCATGCCGCCAACATTTCTAGCAATGCCGCCAACATTTCGAGCCACGCCGCCAACATTTCAAACCATGCCGCCAACAGTTCGAGCCATGCCGCCAACATTCCGAGCCATGTCGCCAACACATTGAGCCATGCCGCCAACATTTCGAGCCATGCCGCGAACATTTCGAGCCATGCCGCCAACATTTCGAGTCATGCCGCCAACATTTCGAGCCATGCCGCCAACATTTCGAGCCATGCCGCCAACATTTCGAGCCATGCCGCCAACATTTCGAGACATGCCGCCAACATTTCGAGCCATGCCGCCAGCATTTCGAGTCATGCCGCGAACATTTCGAGCCATGCCGCCAACATTTCGAGTCATGCCGCCAACATTTCGAGCCATGCCGCCAACATTTCGAGCCATGCCGCCAACATTTCGAGCCATGCCGCCAACATTTCGAGCCATGCCGCCAACATTTCGAGCCATGCCGCCAACATTTCGAGCCATGCCGCCAACATTTCGAGCCATGCCGCCAACATTTCGAGCCATGCCGCCAACATTTCGAGCCATGCCGCCAACATTTCGAGCCATGCCGCCAGCATTTCGAGCCATGCCGCGAACATTTCGAGCCATGCCGCCAACATTTCGAGTCATGCCGCCAACATTTCGAGCCATGCCGCCAACATTTCGAGCCATCCCGCCAACATTTCGAGCCATGCCGCCAACATTTCGAGCCATGCCGCCAACATTTCGAGCCATGCCGCCAACATTTCGAGCCATGCCGCCAACATTTCGAGCCATGCAGCCAACATTTCGAGCCATGCCGCCAACATTTCGAGCCATGCCGCGAACATTTCGTGCCATGCCGCCAACATTTCGAGTCATGCCGCCAACATTTCGAGCCATGCCGCCAACATTTCGAGCCATGCCGCCAACATTTCGAGCCATGCCGCCAACATTTCGAGCCATGCCGCCAACATTACGAGCCATGCCGCCAACATTTCGAGCCATGCCGCCAGCATTTCGAGCCATGCCGCGAACATTTCGAGCCATGATGCCAACATTTCGAGTCATGCCGCCAACATTTCGAGCCATGCCGCCAACATTTCGAGCCATGCCGCAAACATTTCGAGCCATGCCGCCAACATTTCGAGCCATGCCGCCAGCATTTCGAGGTATGCCGCCAACATTTCGAGCTATGCCGCCAACATTTCGAGCCATGCCGCCAACATTTCGAGCCATGCCGCCAGCATTTCGATCTATGCCGCCAACATTTCGAGCTATGCCGCCAACATTTCGAGCCATGCCGCCAGCATTTCGAGCTATGCCGCCAACATTTCGAGCTATGCCACCAACATTTCGAGCCATGCCGCCAACATTTCGAGCCATGCCGCCAGCATTTCGAGCTATGCCGCCAACATTTCGAGCTATGCCGCCAACATTTCGAGCCATGCCGCCAACATTTCGAGCCATGCCGCCAACATTTCGAGCCATGCCTCTAACATTTCAAGCCATGCCGCCCACATTTCGAGCCATGCCGCCAACATTTCGAACCATGCCGCCAACATTTCTAGCCATGCCGCCAACATTTCTAGCCATGCCGTCAACACTTCGAGCCATGCCGCCAACATTTTGAGCAATGCCGCCAACATTTCTAGCCATGCCGCCAACATTTCGAGCCATGTCGCCAACATTTCGAGCCACGCCGCCAACATTTGGAGCCACGCCGCCAACGTTTCGAGCCATCCCGTCATCATTTCGAGCCACGCCGCCAACGTTTCGAGCCATCCCGTCATCATTTCGAGCCATGCCGCCAACATTTCGAACCATGCCGCCAACATTTCTAGCCATGCCGCCAACATTTCTAGCCATGCCGTCAACACTTCGAGCCATGCCGCCAACATTTCGAGCCATGCCGCAAACATTTCGAGCTATGCCGCCAACATTTCGAGCCATTCCGCCCACATTTCGAGCCATGCCGCCAACATTTCGAACCATGCCGCCAACATTTCAAGCCATGCCGCCCACATTTCGAGCCATGCCGCCAACATTTCGAACCATGCCGCCAACATTTCGAGCCATGCCGCAAATATTTCGAGCCATGCCGCCAACATTTCGAGCCACGCCGCCTACATTTCGAGCCATGCCGCCAACATTTCGAGCCATGCCGCCAATATTTCGAGCCACGCCGCAACATTTCAAGCCATGTCGCCAACATTTCGAGCCATGCCGCCAACATTTCGAGCCATGTCGCCAACATTTCTAGCAATGCCGGCAACATTTCGAGCCACGCCGCCAACATTTCGAACCATGCCGCCACCATTTCGAGCCATGCCGCCAACATTTCGAGCCATGCCGCCAACATTTTGAGCCATGCCGCCAACATTTCGAGCCATGCCGCAAACATTTCGAGCTATGCCGCCAACATTTCGAGCCATGCCGCCAACATTTCGAGCCATGCCGCCAACATTTCAAGCCATGCCGCCAACATTTCGAGCCATGCCTCTAACATTTCGAACCATGCCGCCACCATTTCGAGCCATGCCGCCAACATTTCGAGCCATGCCGCCAACATTTTGAGCCATGCCGCCAACATTTCGAGCCATGCCGCAAACATTTCGAGCTATGCCGCCAACATTTCGAGCCATGCCGCCAACATTTCGAGCCATGCCGCCAACATTTCGAGCCATGCCTCTAACATTTCGAACCATGCCGCCACCATTTCGAGCCATGCCGCCAACATTTCGAGCCATGCCGCCAACATTTTGAGCCATGCCGCCAACATTTCGAGCCATGCCGCCAACATTTCGAGCCATGGCGCCAACATTTCGAGCCATGCCGCCAACATTTCGAGCCATGCCTCTAACATTTCGAACCATGCCGCCACCATTTCGAGCCATGCCGCCAACATTTCGAGCCATGCCGCCAACATTTTGAGCCATGCCGCCAACATTTCGAGCCATGCCGCAAACATTTCGAGCTATGCCGCCAACATTTCGAGCCATGCCGCCAACATTTCGAGCCATGCCGCCAACATTTCGAGCCATGCCACCAACATTTCGAGCCATGCCTCTAACATTTCGAACCTTGCCGCCACCATTTCGAGCCATGCCGCCAACATTTCGAGCCATGCCGCCAACATTTTGAGCCATGCCGCCAACATTTCGAGCCATGCCGCCAACATTTCGAGCCATGCCGCCAACATTTCGAGCCATGCCGCCAACATTTCGAGCCATGCCGCCAACATTTCGAGCCATGCCTCTAACATTTCGAACCATGCCGCCACCATTTCGAGCCATGCCGCCAACATTTCGAGCCATGCCGCCAACATTTTGAGCCATGCCGCCAACATTTTGAGCCATGCCGCAAACATTTCGAGCGGCATGGCTCGAAATGTTGGCGGCATGGCTCGAAATATTGGCGGCATGGCTCGAAATGTTGGCGGCATGGCTCGAAATGTTGGCGGAATTGCTCGAAATGTTGGAGGCATGGCTCGAAATGTTGGCGGCATTGCTAGAAATGTTGGCGGCATGGCTCGAAATGTTGGCGGCATGGCTCGAAATGTTGGCGGCATGGCTCGAAATGTTGGCGGCATGGCTCGAAATGTTGGCGGCGTGGCTCGAAATGTTGGCGGCTTGGCTCGAAATATTGGCAGCATGGCTCGAAATGTTGGCGGCATGGTTCGAAATGTTGGCGGCATGGCTCGAAATGTGGGCGGCATGGCTCGAAATGTTGGCGGCATAGCTCGAAATGTTTGCGGCATGGCTCGAAATGTTGGCGGCATGGCTCGAAATGTTCGCGGCATGGCTCGAAATGATGGCGGCATGGCTCAAAGTGTTGGCGACATGGCTCGGAATGTTGGCGGCATGGCTCGAACTGTTGGCGACATGGTTCGAAATGTTGGCGGCGTGGCTCAAAATGTTGGCGGCATGGCTCGAAATGTTGGCGGCATGGCTCGAAATGTTGGCGGCGTGGCTCGAAATGTTGGCGGCATGGCTCGAAATGTTGGCGGCATGGCTCGAAATGTTGGCGGCATGGCTCGAAATGTTGGCGGCGTGGCTCGAAATGTTGGCGGCATTGCTAGAAATGTTGGCGGCATGGCTCGAAATGTTGGCGGCATGGCTCGAAATGTTGGCGGCATGGCTCGAAATGTTGCGGCGTCGTTCGAAATATTGGCGGCATGGCTCGAAATGTGGGCGGCATGGCTCGAAATGTTGGCGGCATAGCTCGAAATGTTTGCGGCATGGCTCGAAATGTTGGCGGCATGGCTCGAAATGTTGGCGGCATGGTTCGAAATGTTGGTGGCATGGCTCGAAATGTGGGCGGCATGGCTCGAAGTGTTGACGGCATGGCTAGAAATGTTGGCGGCATGGCTAGAAATGTTGGCGGCATGGTTTGAAATGTTGGCGGCATGGCTCGAAATGTTGGCGGCATGGCTCGAAGTGTTGACGGCATGGCTAGAAATGTTGGCAGCATGGCTAGAAATGTTGGCGGCATGGTTCGAAATGTTGGCGGCATGGCTCGAAATGTTGACGGGATGGCTCAAAACGTTGGCGGCGTGGCTCCAAATGTTGGCGGCGTGGCTCAAAATGTTGGCGACATGGCTCAAAATGTTGGCGGCATGGCTCGAAATGTTGCCGGCTTTTCTCGAAATGTTGGCGGCATGGCTCGAAATGTTGGCGGCATGGCTAGAAATGTTGGCGGCATTGCTCGAAATGTTGGCGGCATGGCTCAAAATGTTGGCGGCATGGCTCGAAGTGGCGGCATGACTCGAAATGTTGGCGGCATGGCTCGAAGTGTTGGCGGCATAGCTCGAAATGTTGGCGGCATGGCTCAAAATGTTGGCGGCATGGCTCGAAATGTTTGCGGCATGGCTCGAAATATTGGCGGCATGGCTCGAAATGTTGGCGGCATGATTCGAAATGTTGGCGGCATTGCTCGAAATGATGGCGGCATGGCTCAAAATGTTGGCGACATGGCTCGAAATGTTGGCGGCATGGCTCAAAATGTTGGCGGCACGGCTCGAAATGTTGGCGACATGGCTCGAAATGTTGGCGGCATAGGTCGAAATGTTGGCGGTATGGCTCGAAATGTTGGCGGCATGGCTCGAAATGTTGGCGGCATGGCTGGAAATGTTGGCGGCATGGCTCGAAATGTTGGCGGCATGACTCGAAGTGTTGGCGGCATGGCTCGAGGTGTTAGCGGAATGGATCGAAATGTTGGCGGCATGGCTCAAAATGTTGGCGGCATGGCTTGAAATGTTGGCGGCATGGCTCGAAGCTTTGGCGGCATAGCCAGAAATGTTGGCGGCATTGCTCGAAATGTTGGCGGCATGGCTCGAAATGTTGGCGGTATGGCTCGCAATGTTGGCGGCATGGCTCGAAATGATGGCGGCATGGCTCAAAATGTTGGCGGCATGGCTCAAAATGTTGGCGGCACGGCTCGAAATGTTGGCGGCAAGGCTCAAAATGTTGGCGGCATGGCTTGAAATGTTGGCGGCATGGCTCGAAGCTTTGGCGGCATAGCTAGAAATGTTGGCGGCATGGCTCGAAATGTTGGCGGCATGGTTCGAAATGTTGGCGGCATGTCTCGAAATGTTGGCGGCATGGCTCGAAATGTTGGCGGCATGGCTCGAAATGATGGCGGCATGGCTCAAAATGTTGGCGGCATGGCTCGAAATGTTGGCGGCATGGCTCGAAATGTTGGCGGCATGGCTCGAAATGTTGGCGGCATGGCTCAAAATGTTGGCGGCACGGCTCGAAATGTTGGCGGCAAGGCTCGAAATGTTGGCGGCATAGCTCGAAATGTTGGCGGCATGGCTCGAAATGTTGGCGGCATGGCTCGAAATGTTGGCGGCATGGCTGGAAATGTTGGCGGCATTGCTCGAAATGTTGGCGGCATAGCTCGAAATGTTGGCGGAATGGCTCGAAATGTTTTCGGCATTGCTCGAAGTGTTGGCGGCATGGCTCAAAATGTTGGCGGCATGGCTTGAAATGTTGGCGGCATGGCTGGAAATGTTGGCGGCATTGCTCGAAATGTTGGCGGCATTGCTCGAAATGTTGGCGGCATGGCTCGAAATGTTGGCGGAATGGCTCGAAATGTTGGCGGCATGGCTCAAAATGTTGGCGGCATGGCTTGAAATGTTGGCGGCATTGCTCGAAGCTTTGGCGGCATAGCTAGAAATGTTGGCGGCATGGCTCGAAATGTTGGCGGCATGGCTCGAAATGTTGGCGGCATGGCTCGAAATGTTGGCGGCATATCTCGAAATGTTGGCGGCATTGTTCGAAATGTTGGCGGCATGGCTCGAAATGTTGGCGGCATTGCTCGAAATGTTGGCGGCATGGCTCGAAATGTTGGCGGCATGGCTCGAAATGTTGGCGGCATATCTCGAAATGTTGGCGGCATTGTTCGAAATGTTGGCGGCATGGCTCGAAATGTTGGCGGCATTGCTCGAAATGTTGGCGGCATGGCTCGAAATGTTGGCGGAATGGCTCGAAATGTTGGCGGCATGGCTCAAAATGTTGGCGGCATGGCTTGAAATGTTGGCGGCATTGCTCGAAATGTTGGCGGCATTGCTCGAAATGTTGGCGGCATGGCTCGAAATGTTGGCGGAATGGCTCGAAATGTTGGCGGCATTGCTCGAAGTGTTGGCGGCATGGCTCAAAATGTTGGCGGCATTGCTCGAAATGTTGGCGGCATGGCTCGAAATGTTGGCGGCATGGCTCGAAATGTTGGCGGCATGGCTCGAAATGTTGGCGGCATATATCGAAATGTTGGCGGCATGGCTCGAAATGTTGGCGGCATAGCTCGAAATGTTGGCGGCATAGCTCGAAATGCTGGCGGCATTGCTCGAAATGTTGGCGGCATTGCTCGAAATGTTGGCGGCATGGCTCGAAGTGTTGGCGGCATGGCTCAAAATGTTGGCGGCATGGCTTGAAATGTTGGCGGCATGGCTGGAAATGTTGGCGGCATTGCTCGAAATGTTGGCGGCATTGCTCGAAATGTTGGCGGCATGGCTCGAAATGTTGGCGGAATGGCTCGAAATGTTGGCGGCATGGCTCAAAATGTTGGCGGCATGGCTAGAAATGTTGGCGGCATGGCTCGAAGCTTTGGCGGCATAGCTAGAAATGTTGGCGGCATGGCTCGAAATGTTGGCGGCATGGCTCGAAATGTTGGCGGCATGGCTCGAAATGTTGGCGGCATATCTCGAAATGTTGGCGGCATTGTTCGAAATGTTGGCGGCATGGCTCGAAATGTTGGCGGCATAGCTCGAAATGCTGGCGGCATGGCTCGAAATGTTGGCGGCATGGCTCGAAATGTTGGCGGCATTGTTCGAAATGTTGGCGGCATGGCTCGAAATGTTGGCGGATTGGCTCGAAATGTTGGCGGCATAGCTCGAAATGCTGGCGGCATGGCTCGAAATGTTGGCGGCATTGCTAGAAAAGTTGGCGGCATCGCTCGGAATGTTGGCGGCATCGCTCGAAATGTTGGCGGTATAGCTCGAAATGTTGGCGGCATGGCTCGAAATGTTCGCGGCATGGCTCGAAATGTTCGCGGCATGGCTCGAAATGTTGGCGGCATGGCTCGAAATATTGGCGGCATGGCTCGAAATGTTGGCGGCATGACTCGAAATGTTGGCGGCATGGCTCGAAATGATGGCGGCATGGCTCAAAATGTTGGCGGCATGGCTCGAAATGTTGGCGGCATAGCTCGAAATGTTGGCGGCATGGCTCGAAATGTTGGCGGCATGGCTCGAAATGTTGGCGGCATGGCTGGAAATGTTGGCGGCATGGCTCGAAATGTTGGCGGCATTGCTCGAAATGTTGGCGGCATGGCTCGAAAAGTTGGCGGCATGACTCGAAGTGTTGGCGGCATGGCTCGAGGTGTTAGCGGAATGGTTCGAAATGTTGGCGGCATGGCTCAAAATGTTGGCGGCATGGCTTGAAATGTTGGCGGCATGGCTCGAAGCTTTGGCGGCATAGCTAGAAATGTTGGCGGCATGGCTCGAAATGTTGGCGGCATGGCTCGAAATGTTGGCGGCATGGCTCGAAATGTTGGCGGCATTGCTCGAAATGTTGGCGGCATGGCTCGAAATGTTGGCGGCATAGCTCGAAATGTTGGTGGCATAGCTCGAAATGCTGGCGGCATGGCTCGAAATGTTGGCGGCATGGCTCGAAATGTTTGCGGCATAGCTCGAAATGTTGGCGGCATAGCTCGAAATGCTGGCGGCATGGCTCGAAATGTTGGCGGCATTGCTAGAAATGTTGGCGGCATGGCTCGAAATGTTGGCGGCATAGCTCGAAATGTTGGCGGCGGGCTCGAAATGTTGGCGGCATGGCTCGAAATGTTGGCGGCATATCTCGAAATGCTGGCGGCATGGCTCGAAATGTTGGCGGCATGGGTCAAAATGTTGGCGGCACGGCTCGAAATGTTGGCGGCATGGCTTGAAATGTTGGCGGCATAGCTCGAAATGTTGGCGGCATGGCTCGAAATGTTGGCGGCATGGCTCGAAATGTTGGCGGCATGGCTGGAAATGTTGGCGGCATGGCTCGAAATGTTGGCGGCATGGCTCGAAATGTTGGCGGCATGACTCGAAGTGTTGGCGGCATGGCTCGAGGTGTTAGCGGAATGGCTCGAAATGTTGGCGGCATGGCTCAAAATGTTGGCGGCATGGCTTGAAATGTTGTCGGCATGGCTCGAAGCTTTGGCGGCATAGCTAGAAATGCTGGCGGCATGGCTCGAAATGTTGGCGGCATGGCTCGAAATGTTGGCGGCATGGCTCGAAATGTTTGAGGCATTGTTCGAAATGTTGGCGGCATGGCTCAAAATGTTGGCGGCATGGCTCGATATGTTGGCGGCATGGCTCGAAGCTTTGGCGGCATAGCTAGAAATGCTGGCGGCATGGCTCGAAATGTTGGCGGCATGGCTCGAAATGTTGGCGGCATGGTTCGAAATGTTGGCGGCATGGCTCGAAATGTTGGCGGCATTGCTCGAAATGTTGGCGGCATGGCTCGAAATGTTGGCGGCATAGCTCGAAATGTTGGCGGCATAGCTCGAAATGCTGGCGGCATGGCTCGAAATGTTGGCGGCATTGCTAGAAATGTTGGTGGCATGGCTCGAAACGTTGGCGGCATAGCTCGAAATGTTGGCGGCATAGCTCGAAATGCTGGCGGCTTGGCTCGAAATGTTGGCGGCATTGCTAGAAATGTTGGCGGCATGGCTCGAAATGTTGGCGGCATGGCTCGAAATGTTGGCAGCGTGGCTCAAAATGTTGGCGGCATGGCTCGAAATATTGGCGGCATGGCTCGAAATGTTGGCGGCATGGTTCGAAATGTTGGCGGCATGGCTCGAAATGTTGGCGGAATGGCTCGAAATGTTGGCGGCATTGCTCGAAGTGTTGGCGGCATGGCTCAAAATGTTGGCGGCATGGCTTGAAATGTTGGCGGAATGGCTCGAAATGTTGGCGGAATGGCTCGAAATGTTGGCGGAATGGCTCGAAATGTTGGCGGCATTGCTCGAAATGTTGGCGGAATGGCTCGAAATGTTGGCGGCATTGCTCGAAGTGTTGGCGGCATGGCTCAAAATGTTGGCGGCATGGCTTGAAATGTTGGCGGAATGGCTCGAAATGTTGGCGGAATGGCTCGAAATGTTGGCGGCATGGCTCAAAATGTTGGCGGCATGGCTTGAAATGTTGGCGGCATTGCTCGAAATGTTGGCGGCATTGCTCGAAATGTTGGCGGCATGGCTCGAAATGTTGGCGGAATGGCTCGAAATGTTGGCGGCATTGCTCGAAGTGTTGGCGGCATGGCTCAAAATGTTGGCGGCATTGCTCGAAATGTTGGCGGCATCGCTCGAAATGTTGGCGGAATGGCTCGAGATGTTGGCGGCATGGCTCAAAATGTTGGCGGCATGGCTTGAAATGTTGGCGGCATTGCTCGAAATGTTGGCGGAATGGCTCGAAATGTTGGCGGCATTGCTCGAAATGTTGGCGGCATTGCTCGAAATGTTGGCGGCATTGCTCGAAATGTTGGCGGCATGGCTCGAAATGTTGGCGGAATGGCTCGAAATGTTGGCGGCATTGCTCGAAGTGTTGGCGGCATGGCTCAAAATGTTGGCGGCATGGCTTGAAATGTTGGCGGCATGGCTGGAAATGTTGGCGGCATTGCTCGAAATGTTGGCGGCATTGCTCGAAATGTTGGCGGCATGGCTCGAAATGTTGGCGGCATTGCTCGAAATGTTGGCGGCATTGCTCGAAATGTTGGCGGCATTGCTCGAAATGTTGGCGGCATGGCTCGAAATGTTGGCGGAATGGCTCGAAATGTTGGCGGCATTGCTCGAAGTGTTGGCGGCATGGCTCAAAATGTTGGCGGCATGGCTTGAAATGTTGGCGGCATGGCTGGTAATGTTGGCGGCATTGCTCGAAATGTTGGCGGCATTGCTCGAAATGTTGGCGGCATGGCTCGAAATGTTGGCGGAATGGCTCGAAATGTTGGCGGCATGGCTCAAAATGTTGGCGGCATGGCTTGAAATGTTGGCGGCATTGCTCGAAATGTTGGCGGCATGGCTCGAAATGTTGGCGGAATGGCTCGAAATGTTGGCGGCATTGCTCGAAATGTTGGCGGCATTGCTCGAAATGTTGGCGGCATGGCTCGAAATGTTGGCGGAATGGCTCGAAATGTTGGCGGCATTGCTCGAAATGTTGGCGGCATTGCTCGAAATGTTGGCGGAATGGCTCGAAATGTTGGCGGCATTGCTCGAAATGTTGGCGGCATTGCTCGAAATGTTGGCGGCATTGCTCGAAATGTTGGCGGCATGGCTCGAAATGTTGGCGGAATGGCTCGAAATGTTGGCGGCATTGCTCGAAATGTTGGCGGCATTGCTCGAAATGTTGGCGGCATGGCTCGAAATGTTGGCGGAATGGCTCGAAATGTTGGCGGCATTGCTCGAAATGTTGGCGGCATTGCTCGAAATGTTGGCGGCATTGCTCGAAATGTTGGCGGCATGGCTCGAAATGTTGGCGGAATGGCTCGAAATGTGGCGGCATTGCTCGAAGTGTTGGCGGCATGGCTCAAAATGTTGGCGGCATGGCTTGAAATGTTGGCGGAATGGCTCGAAATGTTGGCGGAATGGCTCGAAATGTTGGCGGCATGTCTCAAAATGTTGGCGGCATGGCTTGAAATGTTGGCGGCATTGCTCGAAATGTTGGCGGCATTGCTCGAAATGTTGGCGGAATGGCTCGAAATGTTGGCGGCATTGCTCGAAATGTTGGCGGAATGGCTCGAAATGTTGGCGGCATTGCTCGAAGTGTTGGCGGCATGGCTCAAAATGTTGGCGGCATGGCTTGAAATGTTGGCGGAATGGCTCGAAATGTTGGCGGAATGGCTCGAAATGTTGGCGGCATGGCTCAAAATGTTGGCGGCATGGTTTGAAATGTTGGCGGCATTGCTCGAAATGTTGGCGGCATTGCTCGAAATGTTGGCGGCATGGCTCGAAATGTTGGCGGAATGGCTCGAAATGTTGGCGGCATTGCTCGAAGTGTTGGCGGCATGGCTCAAAATGTTGGCGGCATTGCTCGAAATGTTGGCGGCATGGCTCGAAATGTTGGCGGAATGGCTCGAAATGTTGGCGGCATGGCTCAAAATGTTGGCGGCATGGCTTGAAATGTTGGCGGCATTGCTCGAAATGTTGGCGGCATTGCTCGAAATGTTGGCGGAATGGCTCGAAATGTTGGCGGCATTGCTCGAAATGTTGGCGGCATTGCTCGAAATGTTGGCGGCAGGCTCGAAATTGTTGGCGGAATGGCTCGAAATGTTGGCGGCATTGCTCGAAATGTTGGCGGCATTGCTCGAAATGTTGGCGGCATGGGTCGAAATGTTGGCGGAATGGCTCGAAATGTTGGCGGCATTGCTCGAAATGTTGGCGGCATTGCTCGAAATGTTGGCGGCATTGCTCGAAATGTTGGCGGCATAGCTCGAAATGTTGGCGGCATGGCTTGAAATGTTGGCGGCATTGCTCGAAATGTTGGCGGCATTGCTCGAAATGTTGGCGGAATGGCTCGAAATGTTGGCGGCATTGCTCGAAATGTTGGCGGAATGGCTCGAAATGTTGGCGGCATTGCTCGAAGTGTTGGCGGCATGGCTCAAAATGTTGGCGGCATGGCTTGAAATGTTGGCGGAATGGCTCGAAATGTTGGCGGAATGGCTCGAAATGTTGGCGGCATGGCTCAAAATGTTGCGGCATGGTTTGAAATGTTGGCGGCATTGCTCGAAATGTTGGCGGCATTGCTCGAAATGTTGGCGGCATGGCTCGAAATGTTGGCGGAATGGCTCGAAATGTTGGCGGCATTGCTCGAAGTGTTGGCGGCATGGCTCAAAATGTTGGCGGCATTGCTCGAAATGTTGGCGGCATGGCTCGAAATGTTGGCGGAATGGCTCGAAATGTTGGCGGCATGGCTCAAAATGTTGGCGGCATGGCTTGAAATGTTGGCGGCATTGCTCGAAATGTTGGCGGCATTGCTAGAAATGTTGCGGAATGGCTCGAAATGTTGGCGGCATTGCTCGAAATGTTGGCGGCATTGCTCGAAATGTTGGCGGCATGGCTCGAAATGTTGGCGGAATGGCTCGAAATGTTGGCGGCATTGCTCGAAATGTTGGCGGCATTGCTCGAAATGTTGGCGGCATGGGTCGAAATGTTGGCGGAATGGCTCGAAATGTTGGCGGCATTGCTCGAAATGTTGGCGGCATTGCTCGAAATGTTGGCGGCATTGCTCGAAATGTTGGCGGCATAGCTCGAAATGTTGGCGGAATGGCTCGAAATGTTGGCGGCATTGCTCGAAGTGTTGGCGGCATGGCTCAAAATGTTGGCGGCATGGCTTGAAATGTTGGCGGCATGGCTGGAAATGTTGGCGGCATTGCTCGAAATGTTGGCGGCATTGCTCGAAATGTTGGCGGCATGGCTCGAAATGTTGGCGGAATGGCTCGAAATGTTGGCGGCATGGCTCAAAATGTTGGCGGCATGGCTTGAAATGTTGGCGGCATGGCTCGAAGCTTTGGCGGCATAGCTAGAAATGTTGGCGGCATGGCTCGAAATGTTGGCGGCATGGCTCGAAATGTTGGCGGCATGGCTCGAAATGTTGGCGGCATATCTCGAAATGTTGGCGGCATTGTTCGAAATGTTGGCGGCATGGCTCGAAATGTTGGCGGCATTGCTCGAAATGTTGGCGGCATGGCTCGAAATGTTGGCGGCATGGCTCGAAATGTTGGCGGCATATCTCGAAATGTTGGCGGCATAGTTCGAAATGTTGGCGGCATGGCTCGAAATGTTGGCGGCATTGCTCGAAATGTTGGCGGCATGGCTCGAAATGTTGGCGGAATGGCTCGAAATGTTGGCGGCATGGCTCAAAATGTTGGCGGCATGGCTTGAAATGTTGGCGGCATTGCTCGAAATGTTGGCGGCATTGCTCGAAATGTTGGCGGCATGGCTCGAAATGTTGGCGGAATGGCTCGAAATGTTGGCGGCATTGCTCGAAGTGTTGGCGGCATGGCTCAAAATGTTGGCGGCATTGCTCGAAATGTTGGCGGCATGGCTCGAAATGTTGGCGGCATGGCTCGAAATGTTGGCGGCATGGCTCGAAATGTTGGCGGCATATATCGAAATGTTGGCGGCATTGTTCGAAATGTTGGCGGCATGGCTCGAAATGTTGGCGGCATAGCTCGAAATGTTGGCGGCATAGCTCGAAATGCTGGCGGCATTGCTCGAAATGTTGGCGGCATTGCTCGAAATGTTGGCGGCATGGCTCGAAGTGTTGGCGGCATGGCTCAAAATGTTGGCGGCATGGCTTGAAATGTTGGCGGCATGGCTGGAAATGTTGGCGGCATTGCTCGAAATGTTGGCGGCATTGCTCGAAATGTTGGCGGCATGGCTCGAAATGTTGGCGGAATGGCTCGAAATGTTGGCGGCATGGCTCAAAATGTTGGCGGCATGGCTAGAAATGTTGGCGGCATGGCTCGAAGCTTTGGCGGCATAGCTAGAAATGTTGGCGGCATGGCTCGAAATGTTGGCGGCATGGCTCGAAATGTTGGCGGCATGGCTCGAAATGTTGGCGGCATATCTCGAAATGTTGGCGGCATTGTTCGAAATGTTGGCGGCATGGCTCGAAATGTTGGCGGCATAGCTCGAAATGTTGGCGGCATAGCTCGAAATGCTGGCGGCATGGCTCGAAATGTTGGCGGCATGGCTCGAAATGTTGGCGGCATTGTTCGAAATGTTGGCGGCATGGCTCGAAATGTTGGCGGATTGGCTCGAAATGTTGGCGGCATAGCTCGAAATGCTGGCGGCATGGCTCGAAATGTTGGCGGCATTGCTAGAAAAGTTGGCGGCATCGCTCGGAATGTTGGCGGCATCGCTCGAAATGTTGGCGGTATAGCTCGAAATGTTGGCGGCATGGCTCGAAATGTTCGCGGCATGGCTCGAAATGTTCGCGGCATGGCTCGAAATGTTGGCGGCATGGCTCGAAATATTGGCGGCATGGCTCGAAATGTTGGCGGCATGACTCGAAATGTTGGCGGCATGGCTCGAAATGATGGCGGCATGGCTCAAAATGTTGGCGGCATGGCTCGAAATGTTGGCGGCATAGCTCGAAATGTTGGCGGCATGGCTCGAAATGTTGGCGGCATGGCTCGAAATGTTGGCGGCATGGCTGGAAATGTTGGCGGCATGGCTCGAAATGTTGGCGGCATTGCTCGAAATGTTGGCGGCATGGCTCGAAAAGTTGGCGGCATGACTCGAAGTGTTGGCGGCATGGCTCGAGGTGTTAGCGGAATGGTTCGAAATGTTGGCGGCATGGCTCAAAATGTTGGCGGCATGGCTTGAAATGTTGGCGGCATGGCTCGAAGCTTTGGCGGCATAGCTAGAAATGTTGGCGGCATGGCTCGAAATGTTGGCGGCATGGCTCGAAATGTTGGCGGCATGGCTCGAAATGTTGGCGGCATTGCTCGAAATGTTGGCGGCATGGCTCGAAATGTTGGCGGCATAGCTCGAAATGTTGGTGGCATAGCTCGAAATGCTGGCGGCATGGCTCGAAATGTTGGCGGCATGGCTCGAAATGTTGGCGGCATAGCTCGAAATGTTGGCGGCATAGCTCGAAATGCTGGCGGCATGGCTCGAAATGTTGGCGGCATTGCTAGAAATGTTGGCGGCATGGCTCGAAATGTTGGCGGCATAGCTCGAAATGTTGGCGGCGGGGCTCGAAATGTTGGCGGCATGGCTCGAAATGTTGGCGGCATATCTCGAAATGCTGGCGGCATGGCTCGAAATGTTGGCGGCATGGGTCAAAATGTTGGCGGCACGGCTCGAAATGTTGGCGGCATGGCTTGAAATGTTGGCGGCATAGCCCGAAATGTTGGCGGCATGGCTCGAAATGTTGGCGGCATGGCTCGAAATGTTGGCGGCATGGCTGGAAATGTTGGCGGCATGGCTCGAAATGTTGGCGGCATGGCTCGAAATGTTGGCGGCATGACTCGAAGTGTTGGCGGCATGGCTCGAGGTGTTAGCGGAATGGCTCGAAATGTTGGCGGCATGGCTCAAAATGTTGGCGGCATGGCTTGAAATGTTGGCGGCATGGCTCGAAGCTTTGGCGGCATAGCTAGAAATGCTGGCGGCATGGCTCGAAATGTTGGCGGCATGGCTCGAAATGTTGGCGGCATGGCTCGAAATGTTTGAGGCATTGTTCGAAATGTTGGCGGCATGGCTCAAAATGTTGGCGGCATGGCTCGAAATGTTGGCGGCATGGCTCGAAGCTTTGGCGGCATAGCTAGAAATGCTGGCGGCATGGCTCGAAATGTTGGCGGCATGGCTCGAAATGTTGGCGGCATGGCTCGAAATGTTGGCGGCATGGCTCGAAATGTTGGCGGCATTGCTCGAAATGTTGGCGGCATGGCTCGAAATGTTGGCGGCATAGCTCGAAATGTTGGCGGCATAGCTCGAAATGCTGGCGGCATGGCTCGATATGTTGGCGGCATTGCTAGAAATGTTGGTGGCATGGCTCGAAACGTTGGCGGCATAGCTTGAAATGTTGGCGGCATAGCTCGAAATGCTGGCGGCTTGGCTCGAAATGTTGGCGGCATTGCTAGAAATGTTGGCGGCATGGCTCGAAATGTTGGCGGCATGGCTCGAAATGTTGGCAGCGTGGCTCAAAATGTTGGCGGCATGGCTCGAAATATTGGCGGCATGGCTCGAAATGTTGGCGGCATGGTTCGAAATGTTGGCGGCATGGCTCGAAATGTGGGCGGCATGGATCGAAATGTTGGCGGCACAGCTCGAAATGTTTGCGGCATGACTCGAAATGTTGGCGGCATGGCTCGAAATGTTCGCGGCATGGCTCGAAATGTTGGCGGCATGGCTCAAAGTGTTGGCGACATGGCTCGGAATGTTGGCGGCATGGCTCGAACTGTTGGCGGCATGGTTCGAAATGTTGGCGGCGTGGCTCGAAATGTTGGCGGCATTGCTAGAAATGTTGGCGGCATGGCTCGAAATGTTGGCGGCATGGCTCGAAATGTTGGCGGCATGGCTCGAAATGTTGCGGCGTGGCTCGAAATATTGGCGGCATGGCTCGAAATGTTGGCGGCATGGCTCGAAATGTTGGCGGCATGGTTCGAAAAGTTGGCGGCATGGCTCGAAATGTTGGCGGCATGGCTCGAAATGTTGGCGGCATAGCTCGAAATGTTTGCGGCATGGCTCAAAATGTTGGCGGCATGGCTCGAAATGTTGGCGGCATAGCTCGAAATGTTGGCGGCATGGCTTGAAATGTTGGCGGCATGGCTCGAAATGTTTGAGGCATTGTTCGAAATGTTGGCGGCATGGCTCAAAATGTTGGCGGCATGGCTCGAAATGTTGGCGGCATGGCTCGAAATGGTGGCGGCATGGTTCGAAATGTTAGAGGCATGGCTCTAAATGTTGGCGGCATGGCTCGAAATGTTGGCGGCATGGCTCGAAATGTTGGCGGCATGGCTCGAAATGTTGGCGGCATGGCTCGAAATGTTGGCGGCATGGCTCGAAATGTTGGCGGCATGGCTCGAAATGTTGGCGGCATGGCTCAAAATGTTGACGGCGTGGCTCGAAATGTTGGCGGCCTGGCTCGAAATGTTGGCGGCATGGCTCGAAATGTTGGCGGCATTGCTGGAAGTGTTGGCCGCATGCCTCGAAATGTTGGCGGCATGGCTCGGAATGTTGGCGGCATGGCTCGAAATATTGGCGGCATGGCTCGAAATGTTGGCGGCATGACTCGAAATGTTGGCGGCATGGCTCGAAATGATGGCGGCATGGCTCAAAATGATGGCGGCATGGCTCGAAATGTTGGCGGCATGGCTCAAAATGTTGGCGGCATGGCTGGAAATGTTGGCGGCATGGCTCGAAATGTTGGCGGCATTGCTCGAAATGTTTGCGGCATGGCTCGAAATGTTGGCGGCATGGCTCGAAATGTTCGTGGCACGGCTCGAAATGTTGGCGGCATGGCTCGAAATGTTGGCGGCATAGCTCGAAATGTTGGCGGCATGGCTCGAAATGTTAACGGCATGGCTCGAAATGTTGGCGGCATGGCTGGAAATGTTGGCGGCATGGCTCGAAATGTTGGCAGCATTGCTCGAAATGTTGCGGCATGGCTCGAAAAGTTGGCGGCATGACTCGAAGTGTTGGCGGCATGGCTCGAGGTGTTGGCAGCGTGGCTCAAAATGTTGGCGGCATGGCTCGAAATATTGGCGGCATGGCTCGAAATGTTGGCGGCATGGTTCGAAATGTTGGCGGCATGGCGCGAAATGTTGGCGGAATGGCTCGAAATGTTGGCGGCATTGCTCGAAGTGTTGGCGGCATGGCTCAAAATGTTGGCGGCATGGCTTGAAATGTTGGCGGAATGGCTCGAAATGTTGGCGGAATGGCTCGAAATGTTGGCGGAATGGCTCGAAATGTTGGCGGCATTGCTCGAAATGTTGGCGGAATGGCTCGAAATGTTGGCGGCATTGCTCGAAGTGTTGGCGGCATGGCTCAAAATGTTGGCGGCATGGCTTGAAATGTTGGCGGAATGGCTCGAAATGTTGGCGGAATGGCTCGAAATGTTGGCGGCATGGCTCAAAATGTTGGCGGCATGGCTTGAAATGTTGGCGGCATTGCTCGAAATGTTGGCGGCATTGCTCGAAATGTTGGCGGCATGGCTCGAAATGTTGGCGGAATGGCTCGAAATGTTGGCGGCATTGCTCGAAGTGTTGGCGGCATGGCTCAAAATGTTGGCGGCATTGCTCGAAATGTTGGCGGCATCGCTCGAAATGTTGGCGGAATGGCTCGAGATGTGGCGGCATGGCTCAAAATGTTGGCGGCATGGCTTGAAATGTTGGCGGCATTGCTCGAAATGTTGGCGGAATGGCTCGAAATGTTGGCGGCATTGCTCGAAATGTTGGCGGCATTGCTCGAAATGTTGGCGGCATTGCTCGAAATGTTGGCGGCATGGCTCGAAATGTTGGCGGAATGGCTCGAAATGTTGGCGGCATTGCTCGAAGTGTTGGCGGCATGGCTCAAAATGTTGGCGGCATGGCTTGAAATGTTGGCGGCATGGCTGGAAATGTTGGCGGCATTGCTCGAAATGTTGGCGGCATTGCTCGAAATGTTGGCGGCATGGCTCGAAATGTTGGCGGCATTGCTCGAAATGTTGGCGGCATTGCTCGAAATGTTGGCGGCATTGCTCGAAATGTTGGCGGCATGGCTCGAAATGTTGGCGGAATGGCTCGAAATGTTGGCGGCATTGCTCGAAGTGTTGGCGGCATGGCTCAAAATGTTGGCGGCATGGCTTGAAATGTTGGCGGCATGGCTGGAAATGTTGGCGGCATTGCTCGAAATGTTGGCGGCATTGCTCGAAATGTTGGCGGCATGGCTCGAAATGTTGGCGGAATGGCTCGAAATGTTGGCGGCATGGCTCAAAATGTTGGCGGCATGGCTTGAAATGTTGGCGGCATTGCTCGAAATGTTGGCGGCATGGCTCGAAATGTTGGCGGAATGGCTCGAAATGTTGGCGGCATTGCTCGAAATGTTGGCGGCATTGCTCGAAATGTTGGCGGCATGGCTCGAAATGTTGGCGGAATGGCTCGAAATGTTGGCGGCATTGCTCGAAATGTTGGCGGCATTGCTCGAAATGTTGGCGGCATGGCTCGAAATGTTGGCGGAATGGCTCGAAATGTTGGCGGCATTGCTCGAAATGTTGGCGGCATTGCTCGAAATGTTGGCGGCATGGCTCGAAATGTTGGCGGAATGGCTCGAAATGTTGGCGGCATTGCTCGAAATGTTGGCGGCATTGCTCGAAATGTTGGCGGCATGGCTCGAAATGTTGGCGGAATGGCTCGAAATGTTGGCGGCATTGCTCGAAATGTTGGCGGCATTGCTCGAAATGTTGGCGGCATTGCTCGAAATGTTGGCGGCATGGCTCGAAATGTTGGCGGAATGGCTCGAAATGTTGGCGGCATTGCTCGAAGTGTTGGCGGCATGGCTCAAAATGTTGGCGGCATGGCTTGAAATGTTGGCGGAATGGCTCGAAATGTTGGCGGAATGGCTCGAAATGTTGGCGGCATGGCTCAAAATGTTGGCGGCATGGCTTGAAATGTTGGCGGCATTGCTCGAAATGTTGGCGGCATTGCTCGAAATGTTGGCGGAATGGCTCGAAATGTTGGCGGCATTGCTCGAAATGTTGGCGGAATGGCTCGAAATGTTGGCGGCATTGCTCGAAGTGTTGGCGGCATGGCTCAAAATGTTGGCGGCATGGCTTGAAATGTTGGCGGAATGGCTCGAAATGTTGGCGGAATGGCTCGAAATGTTGGCGGCATGGCTCAAAATGTTGGCGGCATGGTTTGAAATGTTGGCGGCATTGCTCGAAATGTTGGCGGCATTGCTCGAAATGTTGGCGGCATGGCTCGAAATGTTGGCGGAATGGCTCGAAATGTTGGCGGCATTGCTCGAAGTGTTGGCGGCATGGCTCAAAATGTTGGCGGCATTGCTCGAAATGTTGGCGGCATGGCTCGAAATGTTGGCGGAATGGCTCCAAATGTTGGCGGCATGGCTCAAAATGTTGGCGGCATGGCTTGAAATGTTGGCGGCATTGCTCGAAATGTTGGCGGCATTGCTCGAAATGTTGGCGGAATGGCTCGAAATGTTGGCGGCATTGCTCGAAATGTTGGCGGCATGGCTCGAAATGTTGGCGGAATGGCTCGAAATGTTGGCGGCATTGCTCGAAATGATGGCGGCATTGCTCGAAATGTTGGCGGCATGGGTCGAAATGTTGGCGGAATGGCTCGAAATGTTGGCGGCATTGCTCGAAATGTTGGCGGCATTGCTCGAAATGTTGGCGGCATTGCTCGAAATGTTGGCGGCATAGCTCGAAATGTTGGCGGAATGGCTCGAAATGTTGGCGGCATTGCTCGAAGTGTTGGCGGCATGGCTCAAAATGTTGGCGGCATGGCTTGAAATGTTGGCGGCATGGCTGGAAATGTTGGCGGCATTGCTCGAAATGTTGGCGGCATTGCTCGAAATGTTGGCGGCATGGCTCGAAATGTTGGCGGAATGGCTCGAAATGTTGGCGGCATGGCTCAAAATGTTGGCGGCATGGCTTGAAATGTTGGCGGCATGGCTCGAAGCTTTGGCGGCATAGCTAGAAATGTTGGCGGCATGGCTCGAAATGTTGGCGGCATGGCTCGAAATGTTGGCGGCATGGCTCGAAATGTTGGCGGCATATCTCGAAATGTTGGCGGCATTGTTCGAAATGTTGGCGGCATGGCTCGAAATGTTGGCGGCATTGCTCGAAATGTTGGCGGCATGGCTCGAAATGTTGGCGGCATGGCTCGAAATGTTGGCGGCATATCTCGAAATGTTGGCGGCATAGTTCGAAATGTTGGCGGCATGGCTCGAAATGTTGGCGGCATTGCTCGAAATGTTGGCGGCATGGCTCGAAATGTTGGCGGAATGGCTCGAAATGTTGGCGGCATGGTTCAAAATGTTGGCGGCATTGCTTGAAATGTTGGCGGCATTGCTCGAAATGTTGGCGGCATTGCTCGAAATGTTGGCGGCATGGCTCGAAATGTTGGCGGAATGGCTCGAAATGTTGGCGGCATTGCTCGAAGTGTTGGCGGCATGGCTCAAAATGTTGGCGGCATTGCTCGAAATGTTGGCGGCATGGCTCGAAATGTTGGCGGCATGGCTCGAAATGTTGGCGGCATGGCTCGAAATGTTGGCGGCATATATCGAAATGTTGGCGGCATTGTTCGAAATGTTGGCGGCATGGCTCGAAATGTTGGCGGCATAGCTCGAAATGTTGGCGGCATAGCTCGAAATGCTGGCGGCATTGCTCGAAATGTTGGCGGCATTGCTCGAAATGTTGGCGGCATGGCTCGAAGTGTTGGCGGCATGGCTCAAAATGTTGGCGGCATGGCTTGAAATGTTGGCGGCATGGCTGGAAATGTTGGCGGCATTGCTCGAAATGTTGGCGGCATTGCTCGAAATGTTGGCGGCATGGCTCGAAATGTTGGCGGAATGGCTCGAAATGTTGGCGGCATGGCTCAAAATGTTGGCGGCATGGCTAGAAATGTTGGCGGCATGGCTCGAAGCTTTGGCGGCATAGCTAGAAATGTTGGCGGCATGGCTCGAAATGTTGGCGGCATGGCTCGAAATGTTGGCGGCATGGCTCGAAATGTTGGCGGCATATCTCGAAATGTTGGCGGCATTGTTCGAAATGTTGGCGGCATGGCTCGAAATGTTGGCGGCATAGCTCGAAATGTTGGCGGCATAGCTCGAAATGCTGGCGGCATGGCTCGAAATGTTGGCGGCATGGCTCGAAATGTTGGCGGCATTGTTCGAAATGTTGGCGGCATGGCTCGAAATGTTGGCGGATTGGCTCGAAATGTTGGCGGCATAGCTCGAAATGCTGGCGGCATGGCTCGAAATGTTGGCGGCATTGCTAGAAAAGTTGGCGGCATCGCTCGGAATGTTGGCGGCATCGCTCGAAATGTTGGCGGTATAGCTCGAAATGTTGGCGGCATGGCTCGAAATGTTCGCGGCATGGCTCGAAATGTTCGCGGCATGGCTCGAAATGTTGGCGGCATGGCTCGAAATATTGGCGGCATGGCTCGAAATGTTGGCGGCATGACTCGAAATGTTGGCGGCATGGCTCGAAATGATGGCGGCATGGCTCAAAATGTTGGCGGCATGGCTCGAAATGTTGGCGGCATAGCTCGAAATGTTGGCGGCATGGCTCGAAATGTTGGCGGCATGGCTCGAAATGTTGGCGGCATGGCTGGAAATGTTGGCGGCATGGCTCGAAATGTTGGCGGCATTGCTCGAAATGTTGGCGGCATGGCTCGAAAAGTTGGCGGCATGACTCGAAGTGTTGGCGGCATGGCTCGAGGTGTTAGCGGAATGGTTCGAAATGTTGGCGGCATGGCTCAAAATGTTGGCGGCATGGCTTGAAATGTTGGCGGCATGGCTCGAAGCTTTGGCGGCATAGCTAGAAATGTTGGCGGCATGGCTCGAAATGTTGGCGGCATGGCTCGAAATGTTGGCGGCATGGCTCGAAATGTTGGCGGCATTGCTCGAAATGTTGGCGGCATGGCTCGAAATGTTGGCGGCATAGCTCGAAATGTTGGTGGCATAGCTCGAAATGCTGGCGGCATGGCTCGAAATGTTGGCGGCATGGCTCGAAATGTTGGCGGCATAGCTCGAAATGTTGGCGGCATAGCTCGAAATGCTGGCGGCATGGCTCGAAATGTTGGCGGCATTGCTAGAAATGTTGGCGGCATGGCTCGAAATGTTGGCGGCATAGCTCGAAATGTTGGCGGCGGGGCTCGAAATGTTGGCGGCATGGCTCGAAATGTTGGCGGCATATCTCGAAATGCTGGCGGCATGGCTCGAAATGTTGGCGGCATGGGTCAAAATGTTGGCGGCACGGCTCGAAATGTTGGCGGCATGGCTTGAAATGTTGGCGGCATAGCCCGAAATGTTGGCGGCATGGCTCGAAATGTTGGCGGCATGGCTCGAAATGTTGGCGGCATGGCTGGAAATGTTGGCGGCATGGCTCGAAATGTTGGCGGCATGGCTCGAAATGTTGGCGGCATGACTCGAAGTGTTGGCGGCATGGCTCGAGGTGTTAGCGGAATGGCTCGAAATGTTGGCGGCATGGCTCAAAATGTTGGCGGCATGGCTTGAAATGTTGGCGGCATGGCTCGAAGCTTTGGCGGCATAGCTAGAAATGCTGGCGGCATGGCTCGAAATGTTGGCGGCATGGCTCGAAATGTTGGCGGCATGGCTCGAAATGTTTGAGGCATTGTTCGAAATGTTGGCGGCATGGCTCAAAATGTTGGCGGCATGGCTCGAAATGTTGGCGGCATGGCTCGAAGCTTTGGCGGCATAGCTAGAAATGCTGGCGGCATGGCTCGAAATGTTGGCGGCATGGCTCGAAATGTTGGCGGCATGGCTCGAAATGTTGGCGGCATGGCTCGAAATGTTGGCGGCATTGCTCGAAATGTTGGCGGCATGGCTCGAAATGTTGGCGGCATAGCTGGAAATGTTGGCGGCATAGCTCGAAATGCTGGCGGCATGGCTCGAAATGTTGGCGGCATTGCTAGAAATGTTGGTGGCATGGCTCGAAACGTTGGCGGCATAGCTCGAAATGTTGGCGGTATAGCTCGAAATGCTGGCGGCTTGGCTCGAAATGTTGGCGGCATTGCTAGAAATGTTGGCGGCATGGCTCGAAATGTTGGCGGCATGGCTCGAAATGTTGGCAGCGTGGCTCAAAATGTTGGCGGCATGGCTCGAAATATTGGCGGCATGGCTCGAAATGTTGGCGGCATGGTTCGAAATGTTGGCGGCATGGCTCGAAATGTGGGCGGCATGGATCGAAATGTTGGCGGCACAGCTCGAAATGTTTGCGGCATGACTCGAAATGTTGGCGGCATGGCTCGAAATGTTCGCGGCATGGCTCGAAATGTTGGCGGCATGGCTCAAAGTGTTGGCGACATGGCTCGGAATGTTGGCGGCATGGCTCGAACTGTTGGCGGCATGGTTCGAAATGTTGGCGGCGTGGCTCGAAATGTTGGCGGCATTGCTAGAAATGTTGGCGGCATGGCTCGAAATGTTGGCGGCATGGCTCGAAATGTTGGCGGCATGGCTCGAAATGTTGCGGCGTGGCTCGAAATATTGGCGGCATGGCTCGAAATGTTGGCGGCATGGCTCGAAATGTTGGCGGCATGGTTCGAAAAGTTGGCGGCATGGCTCGAAATGTTGGCGGCATGGCTCGAAATGTTGGCGGCATAGCTCGAAATGTTTGCGGCATGGCTCAAAATGTTGGCGGCATGGCTCGAAATGTTGGCGGCATAGCTCGAAATGTTGGCGGCATGGCTTGAAATGTTGGCGGCATGGCTCGAAATGTTTGAGGCATTGTTCGAAATGTTGGCGGCATGGCTCAAAATGTTGGCGGCATGGCTCGAAATGTTGGCGGCATGGCTCGAAATGGTGGCGGCATGGTTCGAAATGTTAGAGGCATGGCTCTAAATGTTGGCGGCATGGCTCGAAATGTTGGCGGCATGGCTCGAAATGTTGGCGGCATGGCTCGAAATGTTGGCGGCATGGCTCGAAATGTTGGCGGCATGGCTCGAAATGTTGGCGGCATGGCTCGAAATGTTGGCGGCATGGCTCAAAATGTTGACGGCGTGGCTCGAAATGTTGGCGGCCTGGCTCGAAATGTTGGCGGCATGGCTCGAAATGTTGGCGGCATTGCTGGAAGTGTTGGCCGCATGCCTCGAAATGTTGGCGGCATGGCTCGGAATGTTGGCGGCATGGCTCGAAATATTGGCGGCATGGCTCGAAATGTTGGCGGCATGACTCGAAATGTTGGCGGCATGGCTCGAAATGATGGCGGCATGGCTCAAAATGTTGGCGGCATGGCTCGAAATGTTGGCGGCATGGCTCAAAATGTTGGCGGCATGGCTGGAAATGTTGGCGGCATGGCTCGAAATGTTGGCGGCATTGCTCGAAATGTTTGCGGCATGGCTCGAAATGTTGGCGGCATGGCTCGAAATGTTCGTGGCACGGCTCGAAATGTTGGCGGCATGGCTCGAAATGTTGGCGGCATAGCTCGAAATGTTGGCGGCATGGCTCGAAATGTTAACGGCATGGCTCGAAATGTTGGCGGCATGGCTGGAAATGTTGGCGGCATGGCTCGAAATGTTGGCAGCATTTCTCGAAATGTTGCGGCATGGCTCGAAAAGTTGGCGGCATGACTCGAAGTGTGGCGGCATGGCTCGAGGTGTTAGCGGAATGGTTCGAAATGTTGGCGGCATGGCTCAAAATGTTGGCGGCATGGCTTGAAATGTTGGCGGCATGGCTCGAAGCTTTGGCGGCATAGCTAGAAATGTTGGCGGCATGGCTCGAAATGTTGGTGGCATGGCTCGAAATGTTGGCGGCATGGCTCGAAATGTTGGCGGCATTGCTCGAAATGTTGGCGGCATGGCTCGAAATGTTGGCGGCATAGCTCGAAATGTTGGCGGCATAGCTCGAAATGCTGGCGGCATGGCTCGAAATGTTGGCGGCATGGCTCGAAATGTTGGCGGCATAGCTCGAAATGTTGGCGGCATAGCTCGAAATGCTGGCGGCATGGCTCGAAATGTTGGCGGCATTGCTAGAAATGTTGGCGGCATGGCTCGAAATGTTGGCGGCATAGCTCGAAATGTTGGCGGCGTGGCTCGAAATGTTGGCGGCATGGCTCGAAATATTGGCGGCATGGCTCGAAATGTTGGCGGCAAGGCTCGAAATGTTGGCGGCATGGCTCGAAATGTGGGCGGCACGGCTCGAAATGTTGGCGGCATAGCTCAAAATGTTTGCGGCATGGCTGGAAATGTTGGCGGCATGGCTCGAAATGTTCGCGGCATGGCTCGAAATGTTGGCGGCATGGCTCGAAATGTTGGCGGCATGACTCGAAGAGTTGGCGGCATGGCTCGAGGTGTTAGCGGAATGGCTCGAAATGTTATCGGCATGGCTCAAAATGTTGGCGGCATGGCTTGAAATGTTGGCGGCATGGCTCGAAGCTTTGGCGGCATAGCTAGAAATGTTGGCGGCATGGCTCGAAATGTTGGCGGCATGGCTCGAAATGTTGGCGGCATAGCTCGAAATGCTGGCGGCATGGCTCGAAATGTTGGCGGCATTGCTAGAAATGTTGGCGGCATAGCTCGAAATGTTGGCGGCATGGTTCGAAATGTTGGCGGCATGGCTCGAAATGTGGGCGGCATGGCTCGAAATGTTGGCGGCATGACTCGAAATGTGGGCGGCATGGCTCGAAATATTGGCGGCATGACTCGAAGTGTTGGCGGCATGGCTCGAGGTGTTAGCGGAATGGCTCGAAATGTTGGCTTCATAGCTCGAAATGTTCGTGGCACGGCTCGAAATGTTGGCGGCATGGCTCGAAATGTTGGCGGCATAGCTCGAAATGTTGGCGGCATGGCTCGAAATGTTAACGGCATGGCTCGAAATGTTGGCGGCATGGCTGGAAATGTTGGCGGCATGGCTCGAAATGTTGGCAGCATTGCTCGAAATGTTGCGGCATGGCTCGAAAAGTTGGCGGCATGACTCGAGGTGTTAGCGGCATTGCTCGAAATGTTGGCGGCATGGCTCGAAATGTTGGCGGCATGACTCGAAGCTTTGGCGGCAAAGCTAGAAATGTTGGCGGCATGGCTCGAAATGTTGGCGGCATGGCTCAAAATGTTAGCGGCATGGCTCGAAGCTTTGGCGGCATAGCTAGAAATGTTGGCGGCATGGCTCGAAATGTTGGCGGCATGGCTCGAAGCTTTGGCGGCATAGCTAGAAATGTTGGCGGCATGGCTCGAAATGTTGGCGGCATGGCTCGAAATGTTGGTGGCATGGCTCGAAATGTTGGCGGCATGGCTCGAAATGTTGGCGGCATTGCTCGAAATGTTGGCGGCATGGCTCGAAATGTTGGCGGCATTGCTAGAAATGTTGGCGGCATGGCTCGAAATGTTGGCGGCATGGCTGGAAATGTTGGCGGCATGGCTTGAAATGTTGGCGGCATGGCTCGAAATGTTGGCGGCGTGGCTCGAAATGTTGGCGGCTTGGCTCGAAATATTGGCAGCATGGCTCGAAATATTGGCAGCATGGCTCGAAATGTTGGCGGCATGGTTCGAAATGTTGGCGGCATGGCTCGAAATGTGGGCGGCATGGCTCGAAATGTTGGCGGCATAGCTCGAAATGTTTGCGGCATGGCTCGAAATGTTGGAGGCATGGCTCGAAATGTTCGCGGCATGGCTCGAAATGTTGGCGGCATGGCTCAAAATGTTGGCGACATGGCTCGAAATGTTGGCGGCATGGCTCGAAATGTTGGCGGCATGGCTCGAAATGTTGGCGGATTGGCTCGAAATGTTGGCGGCATTGCTAGAAATGTTGGCGGCATGGCTCGAAATGTTGGCGGCGTGGCTCGAAATGTTGGCGGCATGGCTCGAAATGTTGGCGGCATGGCTCGAAATGTTGGCGGATTGGCTCGAAATGTTGGCGGCATTGCTAGAAATGTTGGCGGCATGGCTCGAAATGTTGGCGGCATGGCTCGAAATGTTGGCGGCATGGCTCGAAATGTTGGCGGATTGGCTCGAAATGTTGGCGGCATTGCTAGAAATGTTGGCGGCATGGCTCGAAATGTTGGCGGCATGGCTCGAAATGTTGGCGGCATGGCTCGAAATGTAGCGGCGTCGCTCGAAATATTGGCGGCATGGCTCGAAATGTTGGCGGCATGGCTCGAAATGTTGGCGGCGTGGCTCGAAACGTTGGCGGCATGGCTCGAAATATTTGCGGCATGGCTCGAAATGTTGGCGGCATGGTTCGAAATGTTGGTGGCATGGCTCGAAATGTGGGCGGCATGGCTCGAAGTGTTGACGGCATAACTAGAAATGTTGGCGGCATGGCTAGAAATGTTGGCGGCATGGTTCGAAATGTTGGCGGCATGGCTCTAAATGTTGGCGGGATGGCCCCAAACGTTGGCGGCGTGGCTCCAAGTGTTGGCGGCGTGGCTCGAAATGTTGGCGACATGGCTAGAAATGTTTTCAGCATGGCTAGAAATGTTGGCGGCATGGTTCGAAATGTTGGCGGCATAGCTCGAAATGTTGGCGGGATGGCTCGAAATGTTGGCGGGATGATTCAAAACGTTGGCGGCGTGGCTCCAAATGTTGGCGGCGTGGCTCGAAATGTTGGCGACATGGCTCGAAATGTTGGCGGCATGGCTCGAAATGTTGCCGGCTTTTCTCGAAATGTTGGCGGCATGGCTCGAAATGTTGGCGGCATGGCTAGAAATGTTGGCGGCATTGCTCGAAATGTTGGCGGCATGGCTCAAAATGTTGGCGGCATGGCTCGAAGTGGCGGCATGACTCGAAATGTTGGCGGCATGGCTCGAAGTGTTGGCGGCATAGCTCGAAATGTTGGCGGCATGGCTCGAAATGTTGGCGGCATGGCTCGAAATGTTGGCGGCATGGCTCGAAATGTTTGCGGCATGGCTTGAAATATTGGCGGCATGGCTCGAAATGTTGGCGGCATGATTCGAAATGTTGGCGGCATGGCTCGAAATGATGGCGGCATGGCTCAAAATGTTGGCGACATGGCTCGAAATGTTGGCGGCATGGCTCAAAATGTTGGCGGCACGGCTCGAAATGTTGGCGGCATGGCTCGAAATGTTGGCGGCATAGGTCGAAATGTTGGCGGCATGGCTCGAAATGTTGGCGGCATGGCTCGAAATGTTGGCGGCATGGCTGGAAATGTTGGCGGCATGGCTCGAAATGTTGGCGGCATTGCTCGAAATGTTGGCGGAATGGCTCGACATGTTGGCGGCATGACTCGAAGTGTTGGCGGCATGGTTCGAGGTGTTAGCGGAATGGATCGAAATGTTGGCGGCATGGCTCAAAATGTTGGGGCCATGGCTTGAAATGTTGGCGGCATGGCTCGAAGCTTTGGCGGCATAGCTAGAAATGTTGGCGGCATGGCTCGAAATGTTGGCGGCATGGCTCGAAATGTTGGCGGCATGGCTCGAAATGTTGGCGGCATGGCTCGAAATGATGGCGGCATGGCTCAAAATGTTGGCGGCATGGCTCGAAATGTTGGCGGCATGGCTCAAAATGTTGGCGGCACGGCTCGAAATGTTGGCGGCATGGCTCGAAATGTTGGCGGCATAGCTCGAAATGTTGGCGGCATGGCTCGAAATGTTGGCGGCATGGCTCGAAATGTTGGCGGCATGGCTCGAAATGATGGCGGCATGGCTCAAAATGTTGGCGGCATGGCTCGAAATGTTGGCGGCAGGGCTCAAAATGTGGGCGGCACGGCTCGAAATGTTGGCGGCATGGCTCGAAATGTTGGCGGCATAGCTCGAAATGTTGGCGGCATGGCTCGAAATGTTGGCGGCATGGCTCGAAATGTTGGCGGCATGGCTGGAAATGTTGGCGGCATGGCTCGAAATGTTGGCGGCATTGCTCGAAATGTTGGCGGCATGGCTCGAAATGTTGGCGGCATGACTCGAAGTGTTGGCGGCATGGCTCGAGGTGTTAGCGGAATGGCTCGAAATGTTGGCGGCATGGCTCAAAATGTTGGCGGCATGGCTTGAAATGTTGGCGGCATGGCTCGAAGCTTTGGCGGCATAGCTAGAAATGTTGGCGACATGGCTCGAAATGTTGCCGGCATGGCTCGAAATGTTGGCGGCATGGCTCGAAATGTTGGCGGCATATCTCGAAATGTTGGCGGCATTGTTCGAAATGTTGGCGGCATGGCTCGAAATGTTGGCGGCATAGCTCGAAATGTTGGCGGCATAGCTCGAAATGCTGGCGGCATGGCTCGAAATGTTGGCGGCATTGCTAGAAATGTTGGCGGCATGGCTCGAAATGTTGGCGGCATAGCTCGAAATGTTGGCGGCATAGCTCGAAATGCTGGCGGCATGGCTCGAAATGTTGGCGGCATTGCTAGAAAAGTTGGTGGCATGGCTCGAAATGTTGGCGGCATGGCTCGAAATGTTGGCGGCGTGGCTCGAAATGTTGGCGGCATGGCTCGAAATATTGGCGGCATGGCTCGAAATGTTGGCGGCATGGTTCGAAATGTTGGCGGCATGACTCGAAATGTGGGCGGCATGGCTCGAAATGTTGGCGGCATAGCTCGAAATGTTTGCGGCATGGCTCGAAATGTTGGCGGCATGGCTCTAAATGTTCGCGGCATGGCTCGAAATGTTGGCGGCATGGCTCAAAGTGTTGGCGACATGGCTCGGAATGTTGGCGGCATGGCTAGAAATGTTGGCGGGATGGCTCAAAACGTTGGCGGCGTGGCTCCAAATGTTGGCGGCGTGGCTCGAAATGTTTGCGACATGGCTCGAAGTGTTGACGGCATGGCTAGAAATGTTGCCGGCTTTTCTCGAAATGTTGGCGGCATGGCTCGAAATGTTGTCAGCATGGCTAGAAATGTTGGCGGCATGGTTCGAAATGTTGGCGGCATGGCTCGAAATGTTGGCGGGATGGCTCAAAACGTTGGCGGCGTGGCTCCAAATGTTGGCGGCGTGGCTCGAAATGTTGGCGACATGGCTCGAAATGTTGGCGGCATGGCTCGAAATGTTGCCGGCTTTTCTCGAAATGTTGGCGGCATGGCTCGAAATGTTGGTGGCATGGCTAGAAATGTTGGCGGCATTGCTCGAAATGTTGGCGGCATGGCTCAAAATGTTGGCGTCATGGCTCGAAGTGGAGGCATGACTCGAAATGTTGGCGGCATGGCTCGAAGTGTTGGCGGCATAGCTCGAAATGTTGGCGGCATGGCTCGAAATGTTGGCGGCATGGCTCGAAATGTTGGCGGCATGGCTGGAAATGTTGGCGGCATGGCTCGAAATGTTGGCGGCATTGCTCGAAATGTTGGCGGCATGGTTCGAAATGTTGGCGGCATGACTCGAAGTGTTGGCGGCATGGCTCGAGGTGTTAGCGGAATGGATCGAAATGTTGGCGGCATGGCTCAAAATGTTGGCGGCATGGCTTGAAATGTTGGCGGCATGGCTCGAAGCTTTGGCGGCATAGCTAGAAATGTTGGCGGCATGGCTCGAAATGTTGGCGGCATGGCTCGAAATGTTGGCGGCATGGCTCGAAATGTTGGCGGCATGGCTCAAAATGTTGGCGGCACGGCTCGAAATGTTGGTGGCATGGCTCGAAATGTTGGCGGCATAGCTCGAAATGTTGGCGGCATGGCTCGAAATGTTTCGAAATGTTGGCGGCATGCTCGAAAGTGCGCTGGGCTCGAAGATGCGGCATGGCTCAAAATGTTGGCGGCATGGCTCGAAATGTTGGCGGCATGGCTCAAAATGTTGGCGGCACGGCTCGAAATGTTGGTGGCATGGCTCGAATGTGGCGGCATAGTCGAAATGTTGGCGGCATGGCTCGAATGTTGGCGGCATGGCTCGAAATGTTGGCGGCATGGCTCGAAATGTTGGCGGCATGGCTCAAAATGTGGGCGGCACGGCTCGAAATGTTGGCGGCATGGCTCGAAATGTTGGCGGCATAGCTCAAAATGTTGGCGGCATGGCTCGAAATGTTGGCGGCATGACCTCGAAGTGTTGGCGGCATGGCTCGAAATGATGGCGGAATGGCTCAAAATGTTGGCGGCATGGCTCGAAATGTTGGCGGCATTGCTCGAAATGTTGGCGGCATGGCTCGAAATGTTGGCGGCATGACTCGAAGTGTTGCGGCATGCTCGAGGTGTTAGCGGAATGGCTCGAAATGTTGGCGCATGGCTCAAAATGTTGGCGGCATGGCTTGAAATGTTGACGGCATGGCTCGAAGCTTTGGCGGCATAGCTAGAAATGTTGCGGCATGGCTCGAAATGTTGGCGGCATGGCTCGAAATGTTGGCGGCATGGCTCGAAATGTTGGCGGCATATCTCGAAATGTTGGCGGCATTGTTCGAAATGTTGGCGGCATGGCTCGAAATGTTGGCGGCATAGCTCGAAATGTTGGCGGCATAGCTCGAAATGCTGGCGGCATGGCTCGAAATGTTGGCGGCATTGCTAGAAATGTTGGCGGCATGGCTAGAAATGTTGGCGGCATAGCTCGAAATGTTGGCGGCATAGCTCGAAATGCTGGCGGCATGGCTCGAAATGTTGGCGGCATTGCTAGAAAAGTTGGTGGCATGGCTCGAAATGTTGGCGGCATGGCTCGAAATGTTGGCGGCGTGCTCGAAATGTTGGCGGCATGGCTCGAAATATTTGCGGCATGGCTCGAAATGTTGGCGGCATGGTTCGAAATGTTGGCAGCATGACTCGAAATGTGGGCGGCATGGCTCGAAATGTTGGCGGCATGGCTCAAAGTGTTGGCGACATGGCTCGGAATGTTGGCGGCATGGCTCGAACTGTTGGCGGCATGGCTCAAAGTGTTGGCGACATGGCTCGAAATGTTTGCGGCATGGCTCGAAATGTTGGCGGCATGGCTCAAAGTGTTGGCGACATGGCTTGAAATGTTGACGGCATGGCTCGAAGCTTTGGCGGCATAGCTAGAAATGTTGGCGGCATGGCTCGAAATGTTGGCGGCATGGCTCGAAATGTTGGCGGCATGGCTCGAAATGTTGGCGGCATGGCTCAAAATGTTGGCGGCATGGCTTGAAATGTTGACGGCATGGCTCGAAGCTTTGGCGGCATAGCTAGAAATGTTGGCGGCATGGCTCGAAATGTTGGCGGCATGGCTCGAAATGTTGGCGGCATGGCTCGAAATGTTGGCGGCATATCTCGAAATGTTGGCGGCATTGTTGGAAATGTTGGCGGCATGGCTCGAAATGTTGGCGGCATAGCTCGAAATGTTGGCGGCATAGCTCGAAATGCTGGCGGCATGGCTCGAAATGTTGGCGGCATTGCTAGAAATGTTGGCGGCATGGCTAGAAATGTTGGCGGCATAGCTCGAAATGTTGGCGGCATAGCTCGAAATGCTGGCGGCATGGCTCGAAATGTTGGCGGCATTGCTAGAAAAGTTGGTGGCATGGCTCGAAATGTTGGCGGCATGGCTCGAAATGTTGGCGGCGTGGCTCGAAATGTTGGCGGCATGGCTCGAAATATTTGCGGCATGGCTCGAAATGTTGGCGGCATGGTTCGAAATGTTGGCAGCATGACTCGAAATGTGGGCGGCATGGCTCGAAATGTTGGCGGCATGGCTCAAAGTGTGGCGACATGGCTCGGAATGTTGGCGGCATGGCTCGAACTGTTGGCGGCATGGCTCAAAGTGTTGGCGACATGGCTCGGAATGTTGGCGGCATGGCTCGAAATGTTGGCGGCATGGCTCAAAGTGTTGGCGACATGGCTCGAAATGTTTGCGGCATGGCTCGAAATGTTGGCGGCATGGCTCGAAATGTACGCGGCATGGCTCGAAATGTTGGCGGCATGGCTCAAAGTGTTGGCGACATGGCTCGGAATGTTGGCGGCATGGCTCGAACTGTTGGCGGCATTGTTCGAAATGTTGACGGCATGGCTAGAAATGTTGGCGGGATGGCTCAAAACGTTGGCGGCGTGGCTCCAAATGTTGGTGGCGTGGCTCGAAATGTTTGCGACATGGCTCGAAGTGTTGACGGCATGGCTAGAAATGTTTTCGGCATGGCTCGAAATGTTGCCGGCTTTTCTCGAAATGTTGGCGGCATGGCTCGAAATGTTGGCGGCATGGCTAGAAATGTTGGCGGCATTGCTCGAAAAGTTGGCGGCATGGCTCAAAATGTTGGCGGCATTATTCGAAATGGCGGCATGACTCGAAATTTTGGAGGCATGGCTCGAAGTGTTGGCGGCATAGCTCGAAATGTTGGCGGCATGGCTCGAAATGTTGGCGGCATGGCTCGAAATGTTGGCGGCATGGCTCGAAATATTGGCGGCATGGCTCGAAATGTTGGCGGCATGACTCGAAATGCTGGCGGCATGGCTCGAAATGATGGCGGCATGGCTCAAAGTGTTGGCGACATGGCTCGAAATGTTGGCGGCATGGCTCAAAATGTTGGCGGCACGGCTCGAAATGTTGGCGGCATGGCTCGAAATGTTGGCGGCATAGCTCGAAATGTTGGCGGCATGGCTCGAAATGTTGGCGGCATGGCTCGAAATGTTGGCGGCATGGCTGAAAATGTTGGCGGCATGGCTCGAAATGTTGGCGGCATTGCTCTAAATGTTGGCGGCATGGCTCGAAATGTTGGCGGCATGACTCGAAGTGTTGGCGGCATGGCTCGAGGTGTTAGCGGAATGGCTCGAAATGTTGGCGGCATGACTCGAAGTGTTGGCGGCATGGCACGAGGTGGTAGCGGCATGGCTCGAAATGTTGGCGGCATGACTCGAAGTGTTGGCGGCATGGCTCGAGGTGTTAGCGGAATGGCTCAAAATGTTGGCGGCATGGCTTGAAATGTTGGCGGCATGGCTCGAAATGTTGGCGGCATGGCTCGAAATGTTGGCGGCATGGCTGGAAATGTTGGCGGCATGGCTCGAAATGTTGGCGGCATGGCTGGAAATGTTGGCGGCATGGCTCGAAATGTTGGCGGCATGGCTCGAAATGTTGGCGGCATGGCTCGAAATGTTGGCGGCATGGCTCGAAATGTTGGCGGCATGGCTGGAAATGTTGGCGGCATGGCTCGAAATGTTGGCGGCATTGCTCGAAATGTTGGCGGCATGGCTCGAAATGTTGGCGGCATGGCTCGAAATGTTGGCGGCATGGCTCGAGGTGTTAGCGGAATGGCTTGAAATGTTGGCGGCATGACTCGAAGTGTTGGCGGCATGGCTCGAGGTGTTAGCGGCATGGCTCGAAATGTTGGCGGCATGACTCGAAGTGTTGGCGGCATGGCTCGAGGTGTTAGCGAAATGGCTCAAAATGTTGGCAGCATGGCTTGAAATGTTGGCGGCATGGCTCGAAGCTTTGGCGGCATCGCTAGAAATGTTGGCGGCATGGCTCGAAATGTTGGCGGCATGGCTCGAAATGTTGGCGGCATGGCTCGAAATGTTGGCGGCATGGCTCGAAATGATGCCGGCATGGCTGGAAATGTTGGCGGCATGACTCGAAGTGTTGGCGGCATGGCTCGAGGTGTTAGCGGAATGGCTCGAAATGTTGGCGGCATGACTCGAAGTGTTGGCGGCATGGCTCGAGGTGTTAGCGGCATGGCTCGAAATGTTGGCGGCATGACTCGAAGTGTTGGCGGCATGTCTCGAGGTGTTAGCGGAATGGCTCAAAATGTTGGCGGCATGGCTTGAAATGTTGGCGGCATGGCTCGAAATGTTGGCGGCATGGCTCGAAATGTTGACTGCATGGCTCGAAATGTTGGCGGCATGGCTCGAAATGTGGCGGCATGGCTCGAAATGATGGCGGCATGGCTCGAAATATTGGCGGCATGACTCGAAGTGTTGGCGGCATGGCTCGAGGTGTTAGCGGAATGGCTCGAAATGTTGGCGGCATGACTCGAAGTGTTGGCGGCATGGCTCGAGGTGTTAGCGGCATGGCTCGAAATGTTGGCGGCATGACTCGAAGTGTTGGCGGCATGGCTCGAGGTGTTAGCGGAATGGCTCAAAATGTTGGCGCCATGGCTTGAAATGTTGGCGGCATGGCTCGAAGCTTTGGCGGCATAGCTAGAAATGTTGGCGGCATGGCTCGAAATGTTGGCGGCATGGCTCGAAATGTTGGCGGCATGGCTCGAAATGTTGGCGGCATGGCTCGAAATGTTGGCGGCATGGCTCGAAATGTTGGCGGCATGGCTGGAAATGTTGGCGGCATAGCTCGAAATGTTGGCGGCATGGCTCGAAATGTTGGCGGCATGGCTCAAAATGTTGGCGGCATGGCTGGAAATGTTGGCGGCATGGCTCGAAATGTTGGCGGCATTGCTCGAAATGTTTGCGGCATGGCTCGAAATGTTGGCGGCATGGCTCGAAATGTTCGCGGCATGGCTCGAAATGTTGGCGGCATGGCTCAAAGTGTTGGCGACATGGCTCGGAATGTTGGCGGCATGGCTCGAACTGTTGGCGGCATGGTTCGAAATGTTGACGGCATGGCTAGAAATGTTGGCGGGATGGCTCAAAACGTTGGCGGCGTGGCTCCAAATGTTGGCGGCGTGGCTCGAAGTGTTGACGGCATGGCTAGAAATGTTGCCGGCTTTTTTCGAAATGTTGGCGGCATGGCTCGAAATGTTGGCAGCATGGCTAGAAATGTTGGCGGCATGGTTCGAAATGTTGGCGGCATGGCTCGAAATGTTGGCGGGATGGCTCAAAACGTTGGCGGCGTGGCTCCAAATGTTGGCGGCGTGGCTCGAAATGTTGGCGACATGGCTCGAAATGTTGGCGGCATGGCTCGAAATGTTGCCGGCTTTTCTCGAAATGTTGGCGGCATGGCTCGAAATGTTGGCGGCATGGCTCGAAGTGGCGGCATGACTCGAAATGTTGGCGGCATGGCTCGAAGTGTTGGCGGCATAGCTCGAAATGTTGGCGGCATGGCTCGAAATGTTGGCGGCATGGCTCAAAACGTTGGCGGCGTGGCTCCAAATGTTGGCGGCGTGGCTCGAAATGTTGGCGACATTGCTCGAAATGTTGGCGGCATGGCTAGAAATGTTGGCGGCATTGCTCGAAATGTTGGCGGCATGGCTCAAAATGTTGGCGGCATGGCTCGAAGTGGCGGCATGACTCGAAATGTTGGCGGGATGGCCTAAAACGTTGGCGGCGTGGCTCCAAATGTTGGCGGCGTGGCTCGAAATGTTGGCGACATGGCTCGAAATGTTGGCGGCATGGCTAGAAATGTTGGCGGCATTGCTCGAAATGTTGGCGGCATGGCTCAAAATGTTGGCGGCATGGCTCGAAGTGGCGGCATGACTCGAAATGTTGGCGGCATGGCTCGAAGTGTTGGCGGCATAGCTCGAAATGTTGGCGGCATGGCTCGAAATGTTGGCGGCATGGCTCGAAATGTTTGCGGCATGGCTTGAAATATTGGCGGCATGGCTCGAAATGTTGGCGGCTTGATTCGAAATGTTGGCGGCATGGCTCGAAATGCTGGCGGCATGGCTCGAAATGTTGGCGGCATTGCTAGAAATGTTGGCGGCATGGCTAGAAATGTTGGCGGCATAGCTCGAAATGTTGGCGGCATAGCTCGAAATGCTGGCGGCATGGCTCGAAATGTTGGCGGCATTGCTAGAAAAGTTGGTGGCATGGCTCGAAATGTTGGCGGCATGGCTCGAAATGTTGGCGGCGTGGCTCGAAATGTTGGCGGCATGGCTCGAAATATTTGCGGCATGGCTCGAAATGTTGGCGGCATGGTTCGAAATGTTGGCAGCATGACTCGAAATGTGGGCGGCATGGCTCGAAATGTTGGCGGCATGGCTCAAAGTGTTGGCGACATGGCTCGGAATGTTGGCGGCATGGCTCGAACTGTTGGCGGCATGGCTCAAAGTGTTGGCGACATGGCTCGAAATGTTTGCGGCATGGCTCGAAATGTTGGCGGCATGGCTCAAAGTGTTGGCGACATGGCTTGAAATGTTGACGGCATGGCTCGAAGCTTTGGCGGCATAGCTAGAAATGTTGGCGGCATGGCTCGAAATGTTGGCGGCATGGCTCGAAATGTTGGCGGCATGGCTCGAAATGTTGGCGGCATGGCTCAAAATGTTGGCGGCATGGCTTGAAATGTTGACGGCATGGCTCGAAGCTTTGGCGGCATAGCTAGAAATGTTGGCGGCATGGCTCGAAATGTTGGCGGCATGGCTCGAAATGTTGGCGGCATGGCTCGAAATGTTGGCGGCATATCTCGAAATGTTGGCGGCATTGTTGGAAATGTTGGCGGCATGGCTCGAAATGTTGGCGGCATAGCTCGAAATGTTGGCGGCATAGCTCGAAATGCTGGCGGCATGGCTCGAAATGTTGGCGGCATTGCTAGAAATGTTGGCGGCATGGCTAGAAATGTTGGCGGCATAGCTCGAAATGTTGGCGGCATAGCTCGAAATGCTGGCGGCATGGCTCGAAATGTTGGCGGCATTGCTAGAAAAGTTGGTGGCATGGCTCGAAATGTTGGCGGCATGGCTCGAAATGTTGGCGGCGTGGCTCGAAATGTTGGCGGCATGGCTCGAAATATTTGCGGCATGGCTCGAAATGTTGGCGGCATGGTTCGAAATGTTGGCAGCATGACTCGAAATGTGGGCGGCATGGCTCGAAATGTTGGCGGCATGGCTCAAAGTGTTGGCGACATGGCTCGGAATGTTGGCGGCATGGCTCGAACTGTTGGCGGCATGGCTCAAAGTGTTGGCGACATGGCTCGGAATGTTGGCGGCATGGCTCGAAATGTTGGCGGCATGGCTCAAAGTGTTGGCGACATGGCTCGAAATGTTTGCGGCATGGCTCGAAATGTTGGCGGCATGGCTCGAAATGTACGCGGCATGGCTCGAAATGTTGGCGGCATGGCTCAAAGTGTTGGCGACATGGCTCGGAATGTTGGCGGCATGGCTCGAACTGTTGGCGGCATTGTTCGAAATGTTGACGGCATGGCTAGAAATGTTGGCGGGATGGCTCAAAACGTTGGCGGCGTGGCTCCAAATGTTGGTGGCGTGGCTCGAAATGTTTGCGACATGGCTCGAAGTGTTGACGGCATGGCTAGAAATGTTTTCGGCATGGCTCGAAATGTTGCCGGCTTTTCTCGAAATGTTGGCGGCATGGCTCGAAATGTTGGCGGCATGGCTAGAAATGTTGGCGGCATTGCTCGAAAAGTTGGCGGCATGGCTCAAAATGTTGGCGGCATTATTCGAAATGGCGGCATGACTCGAAATTTTGGAGGCATGGCTCGAAGTGTTGGCGGCATAGCTCGAAATGTTGGCGGCATGGCTCGAAATGTTGGCGGCATGGCTCGAAATGTTGGCGGCATGGCTCGAAATATTGGCGGCATGGCTCGAAATGTTGGCGGCATGACTCGAAATGCTGGCGGCATGGCTCGAAATGATGGCGGCATGGCTCAAAGTGTTGGCGACATGGCTCGAAATGTTGGCGGCATGGCTCAAAATGTTGGCGGCACGGCTCGAAATGTTGGCGGCATGGCTCGAAATGTTGGCGGCATAGCTCGAAATGTTGGCGGCATGGCTCGAAATGTTGGCGGCATGGCTCGAAATGTTGGCGGCATGGCTGAAAATGTTGGCGGCATGGCTCGAAATGTTGGCGGCATTGCTCTAAATGTTGGCGGCATGGCTCGAAATGTTGGCGGCATGACTCGAAGTGTTGGCGGCATGGCTCGAGGTGTTAGCGGAATGGCTCGAAATGTTGGCGGCATGACTCGAAGTGTTGGCGGCATGGCACGAGGTGGTAGCGGCATGGCTCGAAATGTTGGCGGCATGACTCGAAGTGTTGGCGGCATGGCTCGAGGTGTTAGCGGAATGGCTCAAAATGTTGGCGGCATGGCTTGAAATGTTGGCGGCATGGCTCGAAATGTTGGCGGCATGGCTCGAAATGTTGGCGGCATGGCTGGAAATGTTGGCGGCATGGCTCGAAATGTTGGCGGCATGGCTGGAAATGTTGGCGGCATGGCTCGAAATGTTGGCGGCATGGCTCGAAATGTTGGCGGCATGGCTCGAAATGTTGGCGGCATGGCTCGAAATGTTGGCGGCATGGCTGGAAATGTTGGCGGCATGGCTCGAAATGTTGGCGGCATTGCTCGAAATGTTGGCGGCATGGCTCGAAATGTTGGCGGCATGGCTCGAAATGTTGGCGGCATGGCTCGAGGTGTTAGCGGAATGGCTTGAAATGTTGGCGGCATGACTCGAAGTGTTGGCGGCATGGCTCGAGGTGTTAGCGGCATGGCTCGAAATGTTGGCGGCATGACTCGAAGTGTTGGCGGCATGGCTCGAGGTGTTAGCGAAATGGCTCAAAATGTTGGCAGCATGGCTTGAAATGTTGGCGGCATGGCTCGAAGCTTTGGCGGCATCGCTAGAAATGTTGGCGGCATGGCTCGAAATGTTGGCGGCATGGCTCGAAATGTTGGCGGCATGGCTCGAAATGTTGGCGGCATGGCTCGAAATGATGCCGGCATGGCTGGAAATGTTGGCGGCATGACTCGAAGTGTTGGCGGCATGGCTCGAGGTGTTAGCGGAATGGCTCGAAATGTTGGCGGCATGACTCGAAGTGTTGGCGGCATGGCTCGAGGTGTTAGCGGCATGGCTCGAAATGTTGGCGGCATGACTCGAAGTGTTGGCGGCATGTCTCGAGGTGTTAGCGGAATGGCTCAAAATGTTGGCGGCATGGCTTGAAATGTTGGCGGCATGGCTCGAAATGTTGGCGGCATGGCTCGAAATGTTGACTGCATGGCTCGAAATGTTGGCGGCATGGCTCGAAATGTTGGCGGCATGGCTCGAAATGATGGCGGCATGGCTCGAAATATTGGCGGCATGACTCGAAGTGTTGGCGGCATGGCTCGAGGTGTTAGCGGAATGGCTCGAAATGTTGGCGGCATGACTCGAAGTGTTGGCGGCATGGCTCGAGGTGTTAGCGGCATGGCTCGAAATGTTGGCGGCATGACTCGAAGTGTTGGCGGCATGGCTCGAGGTGTTAGCGGAATGGCTCAAAATGTTGGCGCCATGGCTTGAAATGTTGGCGGCATGGCTCGAAGCTTTGGCGGCATAGCTAGAAATGTTGGCGGCATGGCTCGAAATGTTGGCGGCATGGCTCGAAATGTTGGCGGCATGGCTCGAAATGTTGGCGGCATGGCTCGAAATGTTGGCGGCATGGCTCGAAATGTTGGCGGCATGGCTGGAAATGTTGGCGGCATAGCTCGAAATGTTGGCGGCATGGCTCGAAATGTTGGCGGCATGGCTCAAAATGTTGGCGGCATGGCTGGAAATGTTGGCGGCATGGCTCGAAATGTTGGCGGCATTGCTCGAAATGTTTGCGGCATGGCTCGAAATGTTGGCGGCATGGCTCGAAATGTTCGCGGCATGGCTCGAAATGTTGGCGGCATGGCTCAAAGTGTTGGCGACATGGCTCGGAATGTTGGCGGCATGGCTCGAACTGTTGGCGGCATGGTTCGAAATGTTGACGGCATGGCTAGAAATGTTGGCGGGATGGCTCAAAACGTTGGCGGCGTGGCTCCAAATGTTGGCGGCGTGGCTCGAAGTGTTGACGGCATGGCTAGAAATGTTGCCGGCTTTTTTCGAAATGTTGGCGGCATGGCTCGAAATGTTGGCAGCATGGCTAGAAATGTTGGCGGCATGGTTCGAAATGTTGGCGGCATGGCTCGAAATGTTGGCGGGATGGCTCAAAACGTTGGCGGCGTGGCTCCAAATGTTGGCGGCGTGGCTCGAAATGTTGGCGACATGGCTCGAAATGTTGGCGGCATGGCTCGAAATGTTGCCGGCTTTTCTCGAAATGTTGGCGGCATGGCTCGAAATGTTGGCGGCATGGCTCGAAGTGGCGGCATGACTCGAAATGTTGGCGGCATGGCTCGAAGTGTTGGCGGCATAGCTCGAAATGTTGGCGGCATGGCTCGAAATGTTGGCGGCATGGCTCAAAACGTTGGCGGCGTGGCTCCAAATGTTGGCGGCGTGGCTCGAAATGTTGGCGACATTGCTCGAAATGTTGGCGGCATGGCTAGAAATGTTGGCGGCATTGCTCGAAATGTTGGCGGCATGGCTCAAAATGTTGGCGGCATGGCTCGAAGTGGCGGCATGACTCGAAATGTTGGCGGGATGGCCTAAAACGTTGGCGGCGTGGCTCCAAATGTTGGCGGCGTGGCTCGAAATGTTGGCGACATGGCTCGAAATGTTGGCGGCATGGCTAGAAATGTTGGCGGCATTGCTCGAAATGTTGGCGGCATGGCTCAAAATGTTGGCGGCATGGCTCGAAGTGGCGGCATGACTCGAAATGTTGGCGGCATGGCTCGAAGTGTTGGCGGCATAGCTCGAAATGTTGGCGGCATGGCTCGAAATGTTGGCGGCATGGCTCGAAATGTTTGCGGCATGGCTTGAAATATTGGCGGCATGGCTCGAAATGTTGGCGGCTTGATTCGAAATGTTGGCGGCATGGCTCGAAATGATGGCGGCATGGCTCAAAATGTTGGCGACATCGCTCGAAATGTTGGCGGCATGGCTCAAAATGTTGGCGGCACGGCTCGAAATGTTGGCGGCATGGCTCGAAATGTTGGCGGCATAGGTCGAAATGTTGGCGGCATGGCTCGAAATGTTGGCGGCATGGCTCGAAATGTTGGCGGCATGGCTCAAAATGTTGGCGGCACGGCTCGAAATGTTGGCGGCATGGCTCGAAATGTTGGCGGCATAGGTCGAAATGTTGGCGGCATGGCTCGAAATGTTGGCGGCATGGCTCGAAATGTTGGCGGCATGGCTGGAAATGTTGGCGGCATGGCTCGAAATGTTGGCGGCATTGCTCGAAATGTTGGCGGCATGGCTCGAAATGTTGGCGGCATGACTCGAAGTGTTGGCGGCATGGCTCGAGGTGTTAGCGGAATGGATCGAAATGTTGGCGGCATGGCTCAAAATGTTGGCGGCATGGCTTGAAATGTTGGCGGCATGGCTCGAAGATTTGGCGGCATAGCTAGAAATGTTGGCGGCATGGCTCGAAATGTTGGCGGCATGGCTCGAAATGTTGGCGGCATGGCTCGAAATGTTGGCGGCATGGCTCGAAATGATGGCGGCATGGCTCAAAATGTTGGCGGCATGGCTCGAAATGTTGGCGGCATGGCTCAAAATGTTGGCGGCACGACTCGAAATGTTGGCGGCATGGCTCGAAATGTTGGCGGCATAGCTCGAAATGTTGGCGGCATGGCTCGAAATGTTGGCGGCATGGCTCGAAATGTTGGCGGCATGGCTCGAAATGATGGCGGCATGGCTCAAAATGTTGGCGGCATGGCTCGAAATGTTGGCGGCATGGCTCAAAATGTGGGCGGCACGGCTCGAAATGTTGGCGGCATGGCTCGAAATGTTGGCGGCATAGCTCGAAATGTTGGCGGCATGGCTCGAAATGTTGGCGGCATGGCTCGAAATGTTGGCGGCATGGCTGGAAATGTTGGCGGCATGGCTCGAAATGTTGGCGGCTTTGCTCGAAATGTTGGCGGCATGGCTCGAAATGTTGGCGGCATGACTCGAAGTGTTGGCGGCATGGCTCGAGGTGTTAGCGGAATGGCTCGAAATGTTGGCGGCATGGCTCAAAATGTTGGCGGCATGGCTTGAAATGTTGGCGGCATGGCTCGAAGCTTTGGCGGCATAGCTAGAAATGTTGGCGGCATGGCTCGAAATGTTGGCGGCATGGCTCGAAATGTTGGCGGCATGGCTCGAAATGTTGGCGGCATATCTCGAAATGTTGGCGGCATTGTTCGAAATGTTGGCGGCATGGCTCGAAATGTTGGCGGCATAGCTCGAAATGTTGGCGGCATAACTCGAAATGTTGGCGGCATGGCTCAAAATGTTGGCGGCACGGCTCGAAATGTTGGCGGCATGGCTCGAAATGTTGGCGGCATAGGTCGAAATGTTGGCGGCATGGCTCGAAATGTTGGCGGCATGGCTCGAAATGTTGGCGGCATGGCTCGAAATGTTGGCGGCATGGCTTGAAATATTGGCGGCATGGCTCGAAATGTTGGCGGCTTGATTCGAAATGTTTGCGGCATGGCTCGAAATGATGGCGGCATGGCTCAAAATGTTGGCGACATCGCTCGAAATGTTGGCGGCATGGCTCAAAATGTTGGCGGCACGGCTCGAAATGTTGGCGGCATGGCTCGAAATGTTGGCGGCATAGGTCGAAATGTTGGCGGCATGGCTCGAAATGTTGGCGGCATGGCTCGAAATGTTGGCGGCATGGCTCAAAATGTTGGCGGCACGGCTCGAAATGTTGGCGGCATGGCTCGAAATGTTGGCGGCATAGGTCGAAATGTTGGCGGCATGGCTCGAAATGTTGGCGGCATGGCTCGAAATGTTGGCGGCATGGCTGGAAATGTTGGCGGCATGGCTCGAAATGTTGGCGGCATTGCTCGAAATGTTGGCGGCATGGCTCGAAATGTTGGCGGCATGACTCGAAGTGTTGGCGGCATGGCTCGAGGTGTTAGCGGAATGGATCGAAATGTTGGCGGCATGGCTCAAAATGTTGGCGGCATGGCTTGAAATGTTGGCGGCATGGCTCGAAGCTTTGGCGGCATAGCTAGAAATGTTGGCGGCATGGCTCGAAATGTTGGCGGCATGGCTCGAAATGTTGGCGGCATGGCTCGAAATGTTGGCGGCATGGCTCGAAATGATGGCGGCATGGCTCAAAATGTTGGCGGCATGGCTCGAAATGTTGGCGGCATGGCTCAAAATGTTGGCGGCACGGCTCGAAATGTTGGCGGCATGGCTCGAAATGTTGGCGGCATAGCTCGAAATGTTGGCGGCATGGCTCGAAATGTTGGCGGCATGGCTCGAAATGTTGGCGGCATGGCTCGAAATGATGGCGGCATGGCTCAAAATGTTGGCGGCATGGCTCGAAATGTTGGCGGCATGGCTCAAAATGTGGGCGGCACGGCTCGAAATGTTGGCGGCATGGCTCGAAATGTTGGCGGCATAGCTCGAAATGTTGGCGGCATGGCTCGAAATGTTGGCGGCATGGCTCGAAATGTTGGCGGCATGGCTGGAAATGTTGGCGGCATGGCTCGAAATGTTGGCGGCATTGCTCGAAATGTTGGCGGCATGGCTCGAAATGTTGGCGGCATGACTCGAAGTGTTGGCGGCATGGCTCGAGGTGTTAGCGGAATGGCTCGAAATGTTGGCGGCATGGCTCAAAATGTTGGCGGCATGGCTTGAAATGTTGGCGGCATGGCTCGAAGCTTTGGCGGCATAGCTAGAAATGTTGGCGGCATGGCTCGAAATGTTGGCGGCATGGCTCGAAATGTTGGCGGCATGGCTCGAAATGTTGGCGGCATATCTCGAAATGTTGGCGGCATTGTTCGAAATGTTGGCGGCATGGCTCGAAATGTTGGCGGCATAGCTCGAAATGTTGGCGGCATAGCTCGAAATGCTGGCGGCATGGCTCGAAATGTTGGCGGCATTGCTAGAAATGTTGGCGGCATGGCTCGAAATGTTGGCGGCATAGCTCGAAATGTTGGCGGCATAGCTCGAAATGCTGGCGGCATGGCTCGAAATGTTGGCGGCATTGCTAGAAAAGTTGGTGGCATGGCTCGAAATGTTGGCGGCATGGCTCGAAATGTTGGCGGCGTGGCTCGAAATGTTGGCGGCATGGCTCGAAATATTGGCGGCATGGCTCGAAATGTTGGCGGCATGGTTCGAAATGTTGGCGGCATGACTCGAAATGTGGGCGGCATGGCTCGAAATGTTGGCGGCATAGCTCGAAATGTTTGCGGCATGGCTCGAAATGTTGGCGGCATGGCTCGAAATGTTCGCGGCATGGCTCGAAATGTTGGCGGCATGGCTCAAAGTGTTGGCGACATGGCTCGGAATGTTGGCGGCATGGCTCGAACTGTTTGCGGCATGGTTCGAAATGTTGACGGCATGGCTAGAAATGTTGGCGGGATGGCTCAAAACGTTGGCGGCGTGGCTCCAAATGTTGGCGGCGTGGCTCGAAATGTTGCCGGCTTTTCTCGAAATGTTGGCGGCATGGCTCGAAATGTTGACGGCATGGCTAGAAATGTTGGCGGCATGGCTCGAAATGTTGCCGGCTTTTCTCGAAATGTTGGCGGCATGGCTCGAAATGTTGGCGGCATGGCTAGAAATGTTGGCGGTATTGCTCGAAATGTTGGCGGCATGGCTCAAAATGTTGGCGGCATGGCTCGAAATGGCGGCATGACTCGAAATGTTGGCGGCATGGCTCGAAGTGTTGGCGGCATAGCTCGAAATGTTGGCGGTATGGCTCGAAATGTTGGCGGCATGGCTCGAAATGTTGGCGGCATGGCTCGAAATATTGGCGGCATGGCTCGAAATGTTGGCGGCATGACTCGAAATGCTGGCGGCATGGCTCGAAATGATGGCAGCATGGCTCAAAGTGTTGGCGACATGGCTCGAAATGTTGGCGGCACGGCTCGAAATGTTGGCGGCATGGCTCGAAATGTTGGCGGCATAGCTCGAAATGTTGGCGGCATGGCTCGAAATGTTGGCGGCATGGCTCGAAATGTTGGCGGCATGGCTGGAAATGTTGGCGGCATGGCTGGAAATGTTGGCGGCATGGCTCGAAATGTTGGCGGCATTGCTCTAAATGTTGGCGGCATGGCTCGAAATGTTGGCGGCATGACTCGAAGTGTTGGCGGCATGGCTCGAGGTGTTAGCGGAATGGCTCGAAATGTTGGCGGCATGACTCGAAGTGTTGGCGGCATGGCACGAGGTGTTAGCGGCATGGCTCGAAATGTTGGCGGCATGACTCGAAGTGTTGGCGGCATGGCTCGAGGTGTTAGCGGAATGGCTCAAAATGTTGGCGGCATGGCTTGAAATGTTGGCGGCATGGCTCGAAATGTTGGCGGCATGGCTCGAAATGTTGGCGGCATGGCTGGAAATGTTGGCGGCATGGCTCGAAATGTTGGCGGCATGGCTGGAAATGTTGGCGGCATGGCTCGAAATGTTGGCGGCATGGCTCGAAATGTTGGCGGCATGGCTCGAAATGTTGGCGGCATGGCTCGAAATGTTGGCGGCATGGCTGGAAATGTTGGCGGCATGGCTCGAAATGTTGGCGGCATTGCTCGAAATGTTGGCGGCATGGCTCGAAATGTTGGCGGCATGGCTCGAAATGTTGGCGGCATGGCTCGAGGTGTTAGCGGAATGGCTTGAAATGTTGGCGGCATGACTCGAAGTGTTGGCGGCATGGCTCGAGGTGTTAGCGGGATGGCTCGAAATGTTGGCGGCATGACTCGAAGTGTTGGCGGCATGGCTCGAGGTGTTAGCGGAATGGCTCAAAATGTTGGCGGCATGGCTTGAAATGTTGGCGGCATGGCTCGAAGCTTTGGCGGCATAGCTAGAAATGTTGGCGGCATGGCTCGAAATGTTGGCGGCATGGCTCGAAATGTTGGCGGCATGGCTCGAAATGTTGGCGGCATGGCTCGAGGTGTTAGCGGAATGGCTTGAAATGTTGGCGGCATGACTCGAAGTGTTGGCGGCATGGCTCGAGGTGTTAGCGGGATGGCTCGAAATGTTGGCGGCATGACTCGAAGTGTTGGCGGCATGGCTCGAGGTGTTAGCGGAATGGCTCAAAATGTTGGCGGCATGGCTTGAAATGTTGGCGGCATGGCTCGAAGCTTTGGCGGCATAGCTAGAAATGTTGGCGGCATGGCTCGAAATGATGCTGGCATGGCTGGAAATGTTGGCGGCATGACTCGAAGTGTTGGCGGCATGGCTCGAGGTATTAGCGGAATGGCTCGAAATGTTGGCGGCATGACTCGAAGTGTTGGCGGCATGGCTCGAGGTGTTAGCGGCATGGCTCGAAATGTTGGCGGCATGACTCGAAGTGTTGGTGGCATAGCTCGAGGTGTTAGCGGAAAGGCCTAAAATGTTGGCGGCATGGCTTGAAATGTTGGCGGCATGGCTTGAAATGTTGGCGGCATGGCTCGAAATGTTGGCGGCATGGCTCGAAATGTTGGCGGCATAACTCGAAATGTTGGCGGCATGGCTCGAAATGTTGGCGGCATGGCTCGAAATGTTGGCGGCATGGCTCGAAATGATGGCGGCATGGCTCGAAATGTTGGCGGCATGACTCGAAGTGTTGGCGGCATGGCTCGAGGTGTTAGCGGCATGGCTCGAAATGTTGGCGGCATAACTCGAAATGTTGGCGGCATGGCTCGAAATGTTGGCGGCATGGCTCGAAATGTTGGCGGCATGGCTCGAAATGATGGCGGCATGGCTCGAAATGTTGACGGCATGACTCGAAGTGTTGGCGGCATGGCTCGAGGTGTTAGCGAAATGGCTCGAAATGTTGGCGGCATGACTCGAAGTGTTGGCGGCATGGCTCGAGGTGTTAGCGGAATGGCTCGAAATGTTGGCGGCATGACTCGAAGTGTTGGCGGCATGGCTCGAGGTGTTAGCGGCATGGCTCGAAATGTTGGCGGCATGACTCGAAGTGTTGGCGGCATGTCTCGAGGTGTTAGCGGAATGGCTCAAAATGTTGGCGGCATGGCTTGAAATGTTGGCGGCATGGCTCGAAGCTTTGGCGGCATAGCTCGAAATGTTGGCGGCATGGCTCGAAATGTTGGCGGCATGGCTCGAAATGTTGGCGGCATGGCTGGAAATGTTGGCGGCATAGCTCGAAATGTTGGCGGCATGGCTCGAAATGTTGGCGGCATGGCTCGAAATGTTGGCGGCATTGCTCGAAATGTTGACGGCATGACTCGAAATGTTGGCGGCATGACTCGAAGTGTTGGCGGCATGGCTCGAGGTGTTAGCGGAATGGCTCGAAATGTTGGCGGCATGACTCAAAATGTTGGCGGCATGACTCGAAGTGTTGGCGGCATGGCTCGAGGTGTTAGCGGCATGGCTCGAAATGTTGGCGGCATGACTCTAAGTGTTGGCGGCATGGCTCGAGGTGTTAGCGGAATGGCTCAAAATGTTGGCGGCATGGCTTGAAATGTTGGCGGCATGGCTCGAAATGTTGGCGGCATTGCTCGAAATGTTGACGGCATGACTCGAAATGTTGGCGGCATGACTCGAAGTGTTGGCGGCATGGCTCGAGGTGTTAGCGGCATGGCTCGAAATGTTGGCGGCATGACTCTAAGTGTTGGCGGCATGGCTCGAGGTGTTAGCGGAATGGCTCAAAATGTTGGCGGCATGGCTTGAAATGTTGGCGGCATGGCTCGAAGCTTTGGCGGCATAGCTAGAAATGTTGGCGGCATGGCTCGAAATGTTGGCGGCATGGCTCGAAATGTTGGCGGCATGGCTCGAAATGTTGGCGGCATGGCTCGAAATGTTGGCGGCATGGCTCGAAATGATGGCGGCATGGCTCAAAATGTTGGCGGCATGGTTAGTTTTTCCTACTTTATACTATCAACATTAACCCTTTATAGGATACTGGTTATAATTAATTTTTTTTTACCCAAATATCTTTTATTAATTGAAATGTCATGTACGAGTTTAAAAAAGTAATTGGTTTTTTATCCATAACTCGCTTAGTTTTTATGCTATCGATCTTTTTAAAAAACCATTTTGTAGGGTTTTTAAGGGCTATAAGATCAAATTAGTTTAATATTTTTTCTGCCTTTATTTTTGAAAGGGTTTAAGCTGAAAGGGCTCGAACAAATTGCTTTTTACTCAAATATGCAAACTTGGTGCTTTTTATTGTGCTTACTTTAGAAGTTATTTCCTAATTCCCATGAGTACTAATTATAATTATTTATTTGTTTATTCAGGATAAAAGAAAGAGACCTTCAGGTGCGAAGTTTCGCGAGCAAAAGAAACTGAGACTACAAGAAAGGGAAAAAATGGCTGGATCTTTAAAGCACTTCTTGCAAAACAATCAAGATTCCGCGGAGACGATCGATGCGACCGAATCTCAAGATTCTATATCCGTAATATCAGTAACCGTGAGTGGACCATCTGAAATTTCAACAGAGGCGACCACGGTAACATCAGGTCCTGCAACAAGTGGCGGCTGTTGTAGCAGCAAAACAGCTTCTACTGATGCAGAGCCCGATGAAGCGATGACACTATCCTCGTCTACAGCACTTGAACAATCCACTTCAGGTAATTCAGCTTGTGTAAGAAGCTCGGTAATGTCAGCTACCGAAATACCTGCTGCAAGTGACACTTTCAATGAAGGCTTTAATGAGGCTAGTGTCGATATAATTCCGTTCGACCCCGGTTTGTGGCCCGAAAGAATCACCAATGAGATAGCTAGAATATTGGTTAAACTTGGTCCGCCCTTGATAGACATCAGTTTTAGCTTTCCTAGTAATAAAGATAAGAGAAAGACTTGGCTTATTTACTCTATTTCTAAAGATTCTGTATTTTGTTTTTGTTGTAAGTTGTTTTGTAAAACTCCTAACACTTTTTGTGATACAATTGGAGTATCTGATTGGCAACACTTGTCTTTGCTAATGAAGAGACACGAAACGTCAATTTTACACAACAGTTATATGAACACTTGGGTAAATTTTAAAAAAATGTTGGAGACATCTACGAATGTTAATGCTCATCACCTGCGGATTTTAGAAACGGAAAAAAAATATTGGCACGACGTGTTGGAAAGAATTATTGCGATTGTTAAGTATTTATCTACACAATGCTTGGCATTTCAAGGTTCTTCTAAATTACTTTTCGAACATGATAATGGAAATTTTCTAAAAGCTGTTGAGATGATTGCCTCTTTTGATTCAGTGATGAGACAGCACGTTAGCCGAGTGTGTAACTCCAAAAAAAAATCTGTTAAAATGACTCATTTTTAGGCATGCAAATACAGAATGAAATAATTGAATTATTGTCGTCTAAAGTAAGGCCGACTACCTTATGCTATGAACTTACGAGTTAGAGAACCGTCTTAGACGACCTATATTCCTAATGGAATGAAAGGACTGAAGAAGAAGAAGAAAGTAAGAAATACTATTTTAGAAATGGTTCGCAGTTCAAAATATTTTTCAATAATATTAGATTGTACACCAGACACTAGTCATACTGAGCAAATTAGTCTTGTTCTGAGGTATGTTGTCCTTAACACCACTTCAAAAAAGGTTAAAGTTAAGAAAAGTTTTATTACGTTTAATCGAATACTGGATTCTACAGGGGAAGGGATATATACATTTGTGACAGAAATTTTGAAAAAATTAAATTTAGATATAAAAAATATTAGGGGACAAGGTTATGATAATGGGGAAAACATGAAGGGAAAGCATGTTGGGCTACAAAAACGCATTCTTGATGCAAATCCGAGAGCCCTTTTTGTACCTTGTGGGGCTCATACTTTGAACTTAACAGTAAATGACGCTTCTAAGGTGTCAGATGCTACAATAAACTTTTTTAATCTTGTGCAAGAGTTATATAAGTAATTTTTTTTCGTCATCCACAAAAAATTGGGATGTTATGAGAAAAAATGTCCCCGGGTTAAGTTTAAAGCCTCTAAGTGAGACAAGATAGTCCAGCAGAATTGATGCAATAAAGCCCCTTAAACTTTATTTAATTAAAGTTTGCGAAAGTCTTCTAGAAGTAGCTGAAGATAATTCCTTTCACATTGATGCAAGACATAAAGCGAGTTCCCTCTTAACGTCTGTACAAAATTTTCAATTTATTTGTGAAATTATTATTTGGCATGACGTTTTATTTCATATAAATATTGTCAGCAAACAAATCCAAAGTGCTACAATTAATATTAAAGTATGCCAAACCTACCTAAAAAATTTAGTTGATCACTTCCAGCAATATAGATCTGACCAATCATTTCAAGAAATTCTTGTACAAGCGAAAGAAGTAGCACTCTCTCTCGAAATTGAAGAAGACTTTCCACTGTTACCAACGGTCAGGAGGAAATTTAAACCAAAACTGTTTGACTATGAACACCGAGATGAGACCCCTCATGATAAAAAAACCGACCCCTCATGATCCAAAAACCGCCTTTAAAATTAGTTTTTTCTTAAAAATTATAGATCAAACTTTAAGCTCTCTAAAAACCCGATTTGACTTATTAAATGAGTATGATAATATTTTCGGATTTTTTAGCGACATATTCAAATTAAGTGACAGCGATCTTTTAAAACGTTGTTCTGTTCTTGAAGAACGACTGACAGATCAGGATAATAAGGATATAGACTCCAATGATTTGTTTAATGAAATTAAAGCGTTAAAGTTGTTTTCATTACTTGATGATACTGACCCCTTAAGTATTTTACAATATATATTTGAAAACAATTTAATCTCCACCCTTCCAAGCGTAAGCATTTCACTAAGAATTCTTCTGACATTGCCTGTATCTGTAGCTTCTGGCGAGCAATCTTTTTCAAAGTTAAAAATCATTAAAAATTATTTAAGATCGACAATGCTTCAAGAAAGATTGTCAGGGCTAGCAATATTAGCAATTGAACAAGAAATTTTTGATGGTATAAATTTTAGCGATGTAATTAATGAATTTGCAACAGCAAAGTCTCGGAAAATATCGCTACTACAATAGCTATTTTTAATTTTTCTATTGTACCTAGCTATCATTTTTGATTTTATAACGAAGTTACCTAGGTATTTGTTATCAGAAGTATCTGCATATTTTTTAAAATATCTAAGTATAAGTAGAAAGTAGTACTTATATATATGTAGACATTAGGCAATATTTCTGTTATTTGTTCCTAAAAAAAATGTAATTTTTAGTTTTGGGTTATTTTCTAGTATTTATAAACAACGTGTCTGTACCCCATTAGTTAAGTAAATGATTTAAAATGGGTGTGAACAAGAATTTATTTTGTTATGATTTTATTCTGTTTGTTTCATTTTGATATTTTATTCTACAAATAAATATGACTTCTAAAGTTCAGTTTTTTGCTTTATTTCAAGCACCTACCTACCTACCTACCTTCAAAAAAATAAATAAAAAAACATGATCCAAAATGCCTTAAGGGGCGCCAAAATCTTTTTTTGCACATAGGCGCCAGTAGCCCTTACGGGGGCTCTGATCCCATGCACTTGCCCCGCTCTTCAGTAAAATCGCCGGCGTCCTCCGCCGTTCGCCGTTAACACGGCCGGCAATCGTCGGACTAGTTGTGAAGGTACAATTTATAGTTTTCGTCGCCCTGCTGGGAGAATCAAATTTAACCTCCAGAGATTCACCGGTACCTCCCAGGTTTAATTCACGACACGAGATGACTACCAGCCCGCCTGCATTCACTTAGTTTCAGAACATGAGGCCGCCGCGCGTTGGAATAGCGGGCCACCGGAGTACGTCTAGAGACAGCAACCGACCGAGCAGATGTGCACATTGGGTTGCAGACCGTCCAGAAGCACCGAACGCAGATCCAGTTACCAGAAAGAATGTTTGTTAATGACAGTATTTATGTACATGTATTTCTTTAACCCTAACTGAGACTTATTTTGTAATTATTTAAATACAATACACAATGTATTTCTATATTTGTTATTTTTGTGTTTATACATTTGAGTGAACGGACCTTGGGCATCTGAGCTTATTCTACTGCACATAATGAATCAAAACTAAACTTGAGAAATCATCAGAGTAAAAATTAGTAAAATTTAGTGAAACTATTGGAAAAAAGTAATTTATGTTGTGCAATTATAATTCCCAAGTAATTGATAATCGAATTGCAATTACCAAGTAATTGATAATTAAATTACTATTTCATTTGAGTAATTGAAAATTTGGTAATTCAATTACTTCATTGGGCGGTAATTGGTAATTGGTGATTAATACATTTCTTACAGTAATTTACCAGCTCTGGACAGAAGGGAATTCTGCTGCTGAACGTCTACTCTAACGGTTGCGAGTATGTAACAATAAATGTATATGTGTAAATTGTGTATTAGTTACAGACAAATGACGTTTGAATAGAGTGGTGTTTTGTGTTTAACGACGAACATAATAGTTATGAACATTTTTACAAGTCATTGGCCCTTAATTTTCTTTTTAGAGGTACAATTGTCACCAATAAAAGCGGGTACACCTAAATAGATCATAGTGACAATATTTTAAAATTTTGGTAACGTTTAAACAGTTCCCATGCACTTTAACCATAGTTACCTGTATTGCAGGTATTGAAAAACGATATGGTTATAATATAAATAATTAAATTTGCAAACACAGAATGCATTCCAACAAAAATTACATTAATACATTGTAATGTCGCCACGGTTAGCAATTATAGCTTGCAATTTATGTATTTTTTCTTATATTAAATTGAGTGACAATCGCTCTTATTGGCACTCCTTTCATTACCCTATCTACAATTCTTCCTTTTTCGAATCATTCAAATGTCGGGGCATGTTTTAAAATAACCAATCTTCGGCGTTCGATGACGGCGAAAAATGTGACAGTTCATTTAAATGCAAAGGTTACTATTTAAGGTATTATTCTAAAAGGTGCGTTTACATTGGGAAAAACAGGTGCACCCATTGTTTTACTTCCTTTTGCAGTAAAGGAAGTATTGGATTCACTCCAAAAATTCTAAATTGAGTTTTCAACAGATCTTCACGTTTTAGAGGCCCCTGAACCCAAAATCATGTTTTAACATTGAAAATGTTTAACGAATTGGGAGTGTGACGGTCATACGGCGTTCCAGTAACGGCTATACCAGTAACGATTGTGTGGCGCTTGCAATGGGCGCAGTTTTCGTGAATTTTTGCAAGTGAATGTTATTGATGTCATGTTGAAGATCTCACCAAGGGCGAACTTTCTGGAGAGGTTGTGAGAATGTAAGATTCGAGGGGCGAAAATACGGGGGTCAAAACGATTTTTTTGACACGAAAGCGTTCGGTGCTGTTACATCGTATACCTTTTGAAATATCCAAATGTGATTTGGGGCTAGTTGGAAGAGGATAAGCCAACGATCATCGTACTGGCTGTTTTTTTAGGGTCTGCAATTCACGGGGGCGAAGTTACAGGGGTGTATAGGTGAGGCGCATTTGTAGAAAACTGGATGTTCGCATAAACAGGGGAAAAGGAAAAACATCGAATTTTCTATTTGGCAGTATGTGGATGAATCTGTGGGTTTTTAAGAATTTTGCGGCCCAGGTGGATTTGGGGGTTGCAAAATGGGAAAACCGTTATAATTATCAGAAAAACCTTAAAATCAATATTTGTGAGAAATTTGCTGTTTGGAGACTTTCTACTGGTCGATTGTACTTTTTAAGAGAATTCCGACGGGATGCAGTTGTGAGAGGGGGAGGATTTTTGGCCTTCTTTTCTCAATTTTTAAATAAGGAAAATAAGTAATTTTGTTTGATTCTAGCCCTTTGTGAAATTGTAAATTTGCAAGTAAATATTAAATAGCGTGGCAATAACGGAATGTGGGATTGTATTTTTCTCTTACATGAGTAATATTTTGTGGGTTAAGGTCGTTGCCACGCTGCACTTGTTGGTAGACGGTGGTAGAACAGTAGACGGCCGCTAGGAGGGTTGTGATGTTAGTGTTAGCTGTTTGTACTAAAACTTAATGCGGGATTATAATAGAAAAATTTGGTGGGGGTTTTAAAAATATAAATATACATATGTATATGTAGTATAAGTTATTTAGATTAGACAATGTAGGTTCCCAAACAACAAATCCTTTTATCATGTATTTATCGAACAGTTAACCCAAAACTAAAGATATATATCGACTAAACCACTCAAAGATCTATTCGCATCTAATTCCTTTTTACACTGCCCCGTTCCTCCTAATAAAAGCAGTAACATCTTTTCGCCAGTCGTTACATTTGCTACTAAAGCACGTTTCATGAGTAAACAAAATAAACTATGAACAATAATATGTGAAGCCGCCGAGCGGATAACCTGTAATTCTCAGTACTCCTTCAAAACAGCTAACAAATGTAATAAAGATCACTCGTATAAATAATACATCTTCTAAAGTCATATAAAAAAATATGAATGTAATATCAAATTCAACATCTTGATATAATTGCAGATGAATATTAAAGTGCACAAAATGCCTAGAAGGTTCAAAATTGTATACAATAACGTTTAGCGTGGCGTATAATAAACAATAATAATAAAGATGTGAAAAATTAAAAAACTTTTCTTTATTGCTATCCCCTGTAAATTTTCAGTCAGACTTGAAAATTACCAAAGTACATTTTCAATGCGTGAACGATGATAGGTAAATTGCAACTTCTGTAAATTTTTGTTTATTGGTCTGTCTGTCTGTCTGTCTCTGTGTGTCTGAACCGAATATCTCTAAAATGAACAGAGGTATGACGTTGAAACTTCATACAACATGCATTCTTTTAAAAGTATGCATAGGGGATACTCATTTGTATACTGAAAAGACAAATTCTGAACAGAGATGCCTGAGAGGCTGCTTCAGGATTCCGTTACTTTGCGCTGATTCTATCCGTCAAGCACGTAAACAAGACTGTGTTTACGTTTTAAACCAATGTAGTCAATGGTACTTGAACGGACGACAGTAAAACCAAACTAACCCCTGGAGCACAGCCTCATGCCCCATGAATATTATGGCTTGGAAGGGGTAGTGAATGAATCAAACATTAAATGCCGATTGGTTTTTATTATAAAAATAAACTGGTATTTATACAAAACTAAAGTGCTTAACGAAGTAACAATATCAAAGTTCATATATACAGTTTACTGGGACAGAGTGTTTAAATTACAAAACAGCAGAGTTGCAATTGCGCAGTTTTTATTTCCTGCTAGAGCGAAGGTCGCCCGTTGAACTTACTACTGTAGGTCGGTATTGTGCATGGAGTGCAGATTTGCATTTTTCCTGGTCTTTAACTCGTCTGATTGCTTAATAACACTGGCTTTTAAATTATTAATAATGTTCCGTAAATTTGGACTGAAATATATATTTTTAATCTAATTTAAACATATTAAATTTAGTAATTATGAGGCAAAGACTGGTGATTGCAACATTAAATTTTTCTTGCTAATAAATGGGAATTGCATTTAAAAACGTGCAACTGGATTTCGTAAATTTTAGAAAATAAAATTTATGTGTGTTTAAATCAAGTTTAAACAAATTCCCTTATGTTTTTATTGTTTTACCCTATATGTAGGCAATCAATTACACTACAAACTTCAATTATAAGAGTTTTAATTTAAAACAAATAGCATGCTGTAGCAAAAATAAGGGAATATTTCATTTTAGTATACTTTTAAAAAGAACGCATGGTATAAGTTTTGTGTAGGTAGGTACTTTCTAGATGCGACAGCAAGCTGTTAAGCCATTTTGCCCTCTGTAGCCATTTAATTACATTTCACGCCTTTAGGGCAGATTGTCTCTATTCAAAACCAATTTTCAACTTTTAATCACAAGCGCACTCTCATTTCCCGCGCATTTGATTCCGTTCACCCTGTATGTAGACGCGCTTGGATCTTTTGGAACACCCTTTTGAACGCGTGTGACTGCGAGGTCTCGCGCTCTCTTTGTCACCGGAACGTGTTTGTTTTATTGGTCGCATCGCCATTGGCTGTCGAGGGTCAGGTGGTGACGCCAAGTGCGGCGTCCTAACGCTTCTTGCTTGGCAGTTCAGCTCAGGCCGTTGATCAAGGAGGTCGCAGAGTGTGTGTTGGCCCGGCGTTCCCGCCATGGCGGGGACGCCAGCCTTTTTCCCGTCTCGTGCTGCTTCAGCAAGTGTTTGATAAACTGTTTCGCCTTAAGCGAGTTCCGGCAGGACTACAGACAAGAGAGGTTGTGTGTTGTGCGAGTGGCGGTGATCACTTTTAGGCGTGGGTGCGATGAGCTTTGCGTAAGTAAGGGATTGTCACCTTTAACTCGATGCTCGAAGATATATCCATCAGGACGTAGTGGACCGCTTTTGCAGCAGTCGTTGTGCTCGTAGGGGCACTTTTCATGACCGCCATATTTGACGGATTCTAGTTCGTTTGCCCCAAAAATGCCGTATCGCGGCTGATTCAACGCCACGGATTGCAGCAGACTATCAACCGATCGCACGCCATTCTCAAGGACCGTCTCCGAATTAAGGTACCTGTAATAGAACCATTTGAACATAATAGTGTTACTTGTGCAAACGATGTTGCGTTTGTGGTTCTTCTGCGAAGGCGTACTTGCGCCTCTTGCTCGCTTATTACTATTTTATGCGGCGCTCTGGGGCCACGATGCCTTGTGACGCTGCCGTCGCTAACTTTCACTTAAATGTGGCCAAGGTGCGAGCTTGGCGCTTGACCGTACAAAGAAATTCATGAATTCTTCGCAGATGTCTGTGTGAAGGGGCCGTTGTTAACCCTCATTTTAGTGACTGCATGTGTGCGGGTTTGTTTATACCTAACCATTCAATTAGCGAACGAACGCATCGTATAGCCGTGCGACGCCGTTAATATCACGATTTGTTCGAGACTTTTCATATGTGCGCTGGCTTCGTGCCTCGTTTAAGTTCATTTATCGCATGCATGGGCGACGTGGCACTGGCTGGAACGTATATTCAAAATTCACCTATCTTTGCGAGGCTATTCTAGCCCCTTTTTGGCCAAGTATTGCTGCTACGCTGTCCCCCCCCCCCCTGTGCCTAATAAATTAGGCCGCAAGTTAATTCGTCGCATACCTTTGCGGCGCCGTGTTTATCAATAGCTATATTGCTTCCGTCGCCTACGCAGGCGTATGATTCATTGTTATGAACTAACGCCATTGTTTATCACTGTTCTGTTTGTTATAAAGTGACGAACCAATAGCGGCCAGTCACATGTTGTGTGTTTGTACCGTAGCATTAGCGCGTCCATCAGCTGATGCGTATTTTTCTTAAAAGATAACATAAGTTTGGCGGCACGATTTGCTGCCCGAATGTATTAATCGACTAATAGACGCATAACTAATTAAGGGACGTATTATTCTTGTTCGCCTTGTGCATGCTCTGTTTCAGATAGTGCCCCTCAGTGTAAAGATTGGTGTACGACGGGACTTGAGAGTTCGGAGCGTGCAGGTAAGATTGGTCGTTGCACCGGGGCGGCTGAAAGGTCCCAATATTGCAATTCCAGTATTTTCAGTCACGAAATTGTTGTTCGAGCTTACCGCTCGCGAGTACTTTTATCGACGGAGTATCTCGAATACTTCGCCACCGATGACCGTCCATGCCCGGTTATTCGGTCACACCTTTACTACAGACTTGGTGGCGCCCTTATAATTTCGACGTACCCTGTATATGTCTTAGCACGCTTGCCCAACGACGTATCGTTTGAACCCCGCCTGACTCCCTGAGCGCTTCAGCCGAGGCCTTTAGTCTGTTTTAACGAATCTCAGGGCAAGTGCGCCAGTTTTCCAGGACTGATCCAGTCGTGCGACGCTCATCTTGGATGGTTGTCGTTAAGTCGTTTTGATACCGTAACAAAGCTTTTGAAGAAAATCGCATAATCGGAATTATGGCGTTTACTTTTGTAATTTTTCATTTTTTTTTCGATTTTCTCAAAAACGGCTCCAACAATTTTCCTCAAACGTTACATTTTACTTCCTTTTACAATAAAGGAAGTATTGGATTCACCCCAAAAATTCAAAATTGAGTTTTCAACAGATCTTCACGTTTTAGAGTCCCCTGAACCCAAAAAACATTTTTTTTTTCATTGGTCTGTCTGTGTGTGTGTCTGTGTGTCTGTGAACAGAATATCTGAAAAACAAAAAGAGGTATGGCGTTGAAACTTCATATATAAGTTTTATGTACTATGTAGATGCGACAGCAAGCTTTTGAAGAAAATCGCATAACCGGAAGTAGGTGTTTAATCTTGTAATTTTTCAGTTTTTTTCGATTTTTTTAAAAACGGCTCTAACGATTTTGTAAAACTTCACATTTTTATTAAATTTTGAATTTGTATTGATGTGAGATAGGTGATTTTCCAGTTGAATACTTCTAAAATGGGTTTCTTTTGTTTTTTTTTCTATTTTTTTTATTAACTTCTATTTTAAATAGAACAACCGGTATACTATTACATTTTTGAATTCAGTTTAAAATTCTAGAGAAAATTTGTCTCTTTAACTAACGCTCTATTTTGTACGGTTTTTGCAGAATTTGTAATGTTTGAAAATTTTGACAAATGCTTAAACATTTAAAATCAAATTTTTGTCTAATTATAAGATCAATGTAGAAGGAAGTTGTGTGCGTGTATCACACCAGATTTTTTAATGTGTATTGATGTGAGGTAGGTAATTTTCCAGTTGATTATCTCTAAAATAGGTTTCTACAGGACATTATACAGAACTAACAAAATTGAAAATCTTGAGAAATTTTGGCCATGGAATGTATGTGTAATAAGGGCGACTATTACTACAAATTTTGACTGTGATATCACTTCCGGTTATAGCAAAAGTCGCTATCAACTTTGTTATTTTAAATGGAACACCCGGTATATTATTACGTTTTTTAATTCGGTTTAAAAATTCAGAGAGAATTCGTCTGTGTAACTAACTCTTTATTTTGTACGGTTTCCGTAAAATTTGTAGTTTTTGAAAATTCTTGTCTCCGGTTCAAAACCATACGAAATCACTTCTTTTTTGTTGAATTTACTTGTATTATTACATCTTTTTACTTTTTAAATTGGATTTTTTATATAATATGGTAATTGAAACTAAAACCAAATTTTTGAGTAATTATAAGATTGCTGGTGTGCGTGTATCACACCAGATCTGAAAATGTGATTTTTTTTATTTATTAGGAAATTTTAAATTTTATTTGAATAAGTTTTTATACCTATTTGTAATTTGACTAAATGAAATTTTGACTATTTCAAACCGGCTGATGCAGATATAATAAACATAACCTAGAAATGTCAGGTGACGAAGGCAGAAAAGTAGCTTTAATTACCGGAATAACTGGACAGGTGTGGTAACAATTTAAGATTTTGTTCCTGTCACTCTACAAATGATCTTTTAGGATGGATCGTACTTGGCGGAATTTTTGCTTAAAAAGGGTTACGAGGTCCATGGGGTTATCCGGAGAGCAAGCACATTTAATACTTCCCGAATTGAACATCTATATGCTGACCGGTTTACACACAAGGGTGGCAAAATGAAATTACATTATGGAGATATGACCGATTCCAGTAGCCTGGTAAAAATAATTTCGGCGATAAAACCTATCGAAATTTACAATTTAGCTGCCCAGAGTCATGTCAAGGTATCATTCGATCTTAGTGAGTACACAGCGGAGGTTGATGCTCTTGGCACTTTAAGATTGCTCGATGCCATTCGTACCTGTGGCTTGGAGAAACAAGTTAGATTTTACCAGGCATCCACATCTGAATTGTATGGCAAAGTACAAGAAATTCCGCAGAGTGAAACTACACCATTTTATCCACGTTCTCCATATGGTAAAACCTAAATTGTGATTATAAAAATTTTTGGGCAAAGGCTCAGATTTTGTGAAACTCATTTTAATGATTTGCCAGAACTGATCTGAACTAATTTAAGGTACTGATTTTGTTTTCCGTTGCCGTCTTTGTCCAAAAACTTACATTTTATTTTCGCAACAGACTCCTGTTAATACCACTATGTTTTTCTTAGCCTGTGCCAAATTGTACGCGTATTGGATAGTTATAAATTATCGAGAAGCTTATGACATGTTTGCTTGTAACGGGATACTCTTTAATCATGAAAGTCCAAGGCGTGGGGAAACATTTGTAACTCGTAAAATTACACGAGAAGTTGCTAAAATTCAACTGGGTCTATCCGACTGCTTTGAGCTTGGAAATTTAGACTCTCATAGAGATTGGGGCCATGCCATTGATTACATTGAGGTAAATAAAACCAAAATAGTAAAGTCGTAATAAACTTTCATTTCTAGGCAATGTGGCTGATGCTGCAACAAGAAAAACCTGACGATTTTGTTATTGCATCTGGTGAATCACACAGTGTTCGTGAATTTGTCGTTGAAGCTTTCAAATGCGTAGGTAAAAACATTGTATGGGAAGGCGAGGGATTGTTGGAAGTCGGTAAAGAAGAAGGCACTGATGTTGTGAGGGTTAAAGTAAATGCCAAGTATTTTCGGCCCACTGAAGTGGTAAGATTTTAGTTTTTTCAACTTTACGGGTTGTTTTATAAGTACTGTCCACATTTTTGGAGTTTATTTTGGAAGCGATTTTATTTATACAAAATTATACAGGGTGATTTACTGGAAATTACGAGCTTATCGTTTCACAAATAGGGAACTCAAAATATATATCACAGTATAATTGTTGCCTAGGATGTTCTGTTAATTGTTAATAATAGGCCGTGGATGCCAATAAAAACAAAAACGATCGTTGCATTGATTGTTTAAGTAATTATGGCGACAAAAACATTTGTATAAATTGAAAGATAATTCTTTTGACAGTTTTTAGTTGTAACTTTGAGAGGTTACGGTTAAAGCATGTAGAGAGACATTTTTTTATTTTATAAGTTTGTTGTCGAATGAACGTTAGGGAAGTGAAGTTGATTGAGCAGGTTGAGCATTAACACGTTAATTGCCGCAATACAAATTCAGAAATGGGTCTCAAGGGCCAACTACGTAGAAGAAACAATAAAACATATCTAATATTGAAACGCCTATAAATAGGCAGCCAAATACGCTATCCAAGGGGTAAATGTGTTGTTGGGTATAGGAGGCCACGTGCATTAGGCAAAGCATGTAAAGTTACGCACAATGAGAAGCTACAGTGAATCACACGGCCACGAAAACTTTTCAACGTGAGATGCAAGTTAGCATCACACGGCGCTGTAAATAAAAAGATTGAAATGCACGTTAGCTTCACGTGGCGATTAACGTGTTAACAGTTTCACAAGATTTGAAGTAGAAGAAAATTCGAACTACTTTCATGGTTTGAATTAATATGATGAAAACGTATTCAGAACCAACCTCTCCAACGATTACAAGAAGAAATAACAGGGAGGAAAACAACAAAACAGTTTAAGAAATGTACATGATCTTGAAAAACTGAAAAATAATAAAAATAGCCACCGACAAAGAACCAAGAACCATCTGCAAACTTAAAAAATGAAAAGCAGCAGGAGATTACGTCACAAACGAGATGCTATAAGGCAGAATTAGAAGACATAACACCTCAGTTATTTATTGTATTTAACGAAATATTAGATAAAGGAGAATTACTCAAGCAATGGAAAATCTGTAATAATTACAACTGGAAAAACGCAGCAGCCAGAACAAGCAGAATTTAAGAAAGGCTATTCCACCATTGACCACGTAAGCAATTAGTCAGTTAATAGAAAAAGATCTATTCAGACCTAATTTACATAAAATAAAAAAAGGTTGATCAAAAGCACATCAGGAAGATGAAATTATAAGTATTGTCAGAGAAAACTGGATGGAAGCAGCAATGGAAAAGGAAAAATGGAAAAACCATGAGGCGGCCCTTGCCCAACAACTGTCTATTTAACGGGGAATGCTTTTTGAGCAATGATTTTCAACTCCCGTGTTTAATGTTGTTACTGGTGATGAGTCCTGAATCTACAATTATGACCCCGAGATTCAACACCAATTAAGTGTTTGAGTTTTTGAAAATGTGACTCTGCTAGATTAGATTAGATTAGATTTAGATTCCACGACTGCCTTTTGCTGGCATGTGCATGTCAGCCCTTTGGGCTTTTTGTACTGTCGGGAGTTTTCAAGTTAGCAGGCCGACATCCGTATCTTTTACTAGATTTGCAATGTCCCCTACTAGCTTGCGGTTGTCAATAGAGTTAAGGCTCCAATCGAGTTGGTGTCTTTTACACTCTAATGCTGGGCATTCAAAGAGGATATGATAGGTTGTTTCATCATCCTCTTGACATAGTCTGCAAACAGGTTCATCTCTATAGATATTGATCTTGTGCATAAATTCTCTGAATGCTCCAGTGCCCGTTAGTAGACTGACTACTTGCTTGATTCGAGTTCTGTTCAGTCTCAACAGGGTTTTGGTGGTTTGTGGATTCGGAGTTTTTAGCAATCTTTTGCAGTGTGTTGCTTGATTGTAGTTTCTCCACCTTAGTTGGTGTGCGGTGTTGAGCCATTTATTAATGGCTGAGTGGGCTTGGTTTTTCTGAATGCTTAGACCAGGTTCTGGAGCGGTCATTGCAGAGACTCTGCTAACAAATGTTACTGGCAGTAAAAGTGCAAACAAAAAACTGAATGTTTCTTTCTTCAGATGCAGTGATTCATTTGAAGTACTTAATTCCTTTTGACGATTCTAAAACTGTAACTTCTGATTGGTATACAAAATTTTGTAGTGATCATTAAAAATCTGGTTTCCATGGCGTACCACTCTACATACGACTGCAAAAATTTTAAATTTGTTACTTATACATATCTGGAGTCCAGCTAGTCACTCACCCTCTATACAATCCAGATCTTGCCCCTCGCAATCTTTTGTGTGCAAAGATCTCATGGTAAGAGACTTCGTGAAGCAAATGGTGGCAGCAAAATTTTATCGGGTGTTCAACGACCTTCCAAAAAGGGAATTCTCTGTCTGTTTTGAGAAGTGGTTTTAAATAACTGGACCCATCAAAGAAAGAAAACCCAACCACGAAATAAGGAGAGAATGTAATATGCAAAAGAACTAGAAATTTGTTAAAAGAAGAAGAAAAGAATGGAGCTAACATATTAGTAAAATGCAGCTGAAGACTACTAAAAGTAGCAAAAGCATAACTACTGGAAAGCGTCAACTTGGTAGATTTTGAAAGTGCTGGGCAGAAAGTTGGGTTTCATCTTCCCTAAAACCACCGCAGGAAGTAGATAAAGAAGAAGAATCTTTTTCTCTTGCTTCCAACGTGTGTTGAGTTACGTTGTTTTATGCTTATGCTTTTTTTTTGTTTCTTCAATGTGTATCCAGATTATTATACCTCTTTGCGTTTCTTATTGTTTCAAAATGTCAAGACACAGAAGTTAAGAAAGTTAAAGAAGAACCTTTTTCTCTTGGTCCCAACATGTGTTGAGCAAGGATTTTCCACTCTTGTACTGTTCTCCATTCAATTTTTTTCTGTTAACTTACAGCATCTTTTTGCATGGAATCGTTAATATCTCCAAAACAGTGTACGTTAGATCCATACAATTTATATATAATCAAAACCTTATTCTACCGTTAAGATGTTAAGGTATTACAATACATTCAGGTATTTTACATTATTACACTACAATACATCTATTACAAGTCACTGCCTCTTGGTCCAATTTTTTTTTTATTCCGTGCCGCTCGTTTTCCTTCGCTCTATGACAGTCCTTCTTCTCTTAGGTTCTCCTCTATTTCTTTGTTCCATGTTTTTCTTGGTTTTCCTCTTCCTCTCTGCTGTTGTGTTCTTGCCTCCCATATTCTTTTTGTTGTTCTTTCAACCCCCATTCACACTACCTGCCCAAACCATCGCAACTGCTGTCGTTTTATGTCTTTCATGATCGGTTCAACTTTTAATTCTTCTCTTATTCTTTCATTTCTGACATGGTCTCTTCTCGTAACCCCCTGTATGGCTCTTAGGAATTTCATTTCTATAGCCTGTATTTTACTTTGCTTTTGCTTTGTCAATACCCAGCTTTTGCTACCGTATCTCAGTATAGGTTTGACAATGAATTTGAACACCGTGATCTTCGTCTTTTTTGATATTTCTTTCTTCCGACTGAACGAATTGTTTAATGCATGGTAAAGTTTTGCTGCACTTTCCAGTCTATCGTTTAATTCCGCATCTATTCTTCTATTCTTTTGTATTTTCACTCCTAGTTATTTAAATGATTGTACTTGTTTTATCTCTATCTCGTTTAGTTTTATAACTATGTTTGTGTCCTCTTTCCATATCACTATAACCTTACTTTTCTTAGTATTTATTTCTAAGTTTCTATTACGTAGAGCACTGTGCCATAGCTGTAGGTAGTGATGTGGGTCGGGTAAATACCCAGTGGGTAGGGTATTTATAAATGGGTATTTACCCGGGTATTTACCCTTGCCTCAGGTAAATACCTAAAAACTGGGTATTTATCAAATTTGTAATATTTAGAAAGCTAAGCTAACTTTTACTCACATAATAATGTTATCTTAATAAATAAACTACGTACAGCGTGAGTACTAAAAATTGGAGAAAGAGCGAGAAATTTTGAATTACATCCTAGTAATTTTTTGCTTTTATGTTTCTCGCAGGTGTATCACCCCAACTTTCTGGTTACATGTCATTGGTGGCACTGTAAATCTATGTCAAATTCGAGGTTAGCAGGTTAGTTTTTGCGTCAGTTTTGACACAAACTGACATATTTATCGGGAAGAAACATTGGCTGCCGAAGTTTATGGAAATAAACAATAAGCAATAAATTGCACCCGTCAGAATTTACAAAAAAAAAAATGTAATGCCTCTGATTCCGGAGATTGGGATGATTTATATTGTTTGTATATTATTTTACAACTTGTTTCCATTTTTGAAAAATGAACTTAACATTAACTTGGAGAACATTAATAATAATACATACTAAGAAACAATCTTAATAAGGCAAAGAAAATAACAAAATGAGATAGCAATGAGATAACATGAACAAAAGCACATGATACTTGAGTAAGAAAGAGATAACCGTTCAAAAAAGTTATTTTAGTAGGCATATTTAGTTGTCATATGCCATAATTTTCATCTTCAAATTAAAGGAAGGCCTATTGCCGGGCTACCTGTGTTCGAAAGTAGCCACAAATGTAGATCGCCATGCTTACCCCTTGCGGAATGTAGGTGACTTCGACCTGCCTTTGGTTCGGCGGAGCGATCTTAGAAATACCCTGCTCTATAAGGGCCTGGATTTCTGGAATCACATGCCGGCGACCATAAAAGAGTGTAGGATATATCGTAGCTTTAGGATACTTTTATGTCCTTACATTAGAGATAGTGTTTCTTCCCACTAGTTTTGTTTTGTGCTTTTGTTATGTACTGTAAAATTGGAAACGATTAATAATAATAAATCAATCAATCAATCAATTAAAATGAGCGTCAAGTCTACTCAAATATTTGTTTCTATGTTCATCTCTTTCTTCTTCAAGCATTGAATTCTGTTTTTATTCATGCTATCTTATTGCTGTTACATACAGGTTGCCTAAAATTGTACGGAACATGGCAATTCCATGAGTTGGGAAAGGTTCAAATTTGCCATAAGAGTAACCGAAATAGAAAATGCGATAATGACTTTGGTAGCTAGGCAACAAGTAGGTGCAATCAATAGGTTACTCTTCTGGCAAATTTTAACCTTTCCCAACTCATGGAATTGCCATGTTTCGTACAATTTTAGGAAACCTGTTTAATTATGGCCCCATCGGTATTTTGGGTAGGAACTGTTCTCAGTCCAGCTTTTTTTTTATTCTACATTTTTATAAAATTCGAATAGAGCACCTTCACTTACCAGTCAATTATACTGGTTAGATTAGTTTTATAATATTAGTAAATGAAGCTATAAATACCCGTTTAAATACCCATTTTGGGTATTTACCCGGGTAAATACTTCGGGTATTTACCCCTAAAAATAAATACCCGGGTAATTTACATTACTAGCTGTAGGTTGTACTGTAGATCTTTCCTGTTCTTTGCATATATAATTAAATCGTCTCCAAATACACTTACAGCTATTTCTACTACTTCCATGTTTCTGTATCCTACTTTTAATTTCTGTACTTTATCTTTTATCTCCTTTAAAACATCATCCATTACTAGATTGGACAGTGGGGGACTGAGGGCTCCTCCTTGTCTAAGTCTTTCCTTGGTTCTGAACTCTTCCGACTGCTTGTTTCCCGTTCTTACGTAATTTCTTGTGTTTTCATATAAGCTTCTTATACATTTTATCAGTTTGTCATTTATTCCTCTCTTTTTTAAACTTCTTCATACAGCTTTTCTTAGTATGCTATCAAAAGCCTTTTCCAGGTCGATTGAAGGCTATAAATATTTCTTCTGTATTATGTACTTTAATACAAATATATGATCTTGGACCCCTCTACCCTTCCTGAAACCACACTGTGAGTCCTCTAATTGTTTTTCTGTTATTTTCCTTAGTCGTACTTCTAAGATACCTTCATATAGCTTCATTATTATGGGCAACATTGTAATTCCTCGGTAGTCGGTGCAGTCCCTTTTATCCCCCTTCTTAAATATTGGGATCAGTATTCCCAATTCCCAATCTTTTGGGATCTTGTCTTCCTGCCAAACTTTATTAAACAGTTTAGTTAGCACTTCTATACCCGTTTTATCCAGATTTACAACCATTTCTGCCGTTATAGTATCTTGTTCCGCAGCTTTACCTTTTTTAACTTTTTTACAGCTTCTCGTGCTTCTTCTATTTCATCATCTTCTACAGCTTCTTCTATGCCTTCTTCCATATTTGTTTCTCCCTCTGTTGTTATATTGTGCCTCTCTTCTACAGTTAACATTTCCTGGTTATACTCTTTCCATCTTTCTATGATGTCATCTTCGTTTTCTAGCGTTTTTCCATCTTTCGATTTTATATATTTGGTTTTCTGTGTCTTTCCTTTCCGTAGTGTTTTGAGTACCTTGTAAAATAACTTTTGATTCCCTAAGCTATCTGTTCCATCCTTTCTCCAAACTCTTTCCAGGCTTTTACTTTCGCTTGTTTTACATTTTCCTTTACTTTGATTCTCTGTTCTTTATACTTGTCATATTTTTCCTGTGTTCTATTTCTCAAATATTCTTTCCATCATTGTTTCTTTCTTTGTATTTCTTTTCTTATATCTTCACTCCACCAGCTTGTTTGCCTTTTGCCTTTGATAATTTTTTTATTGCCTATACTTCTTTTACCGTTGTTAATAATGTTTCTTTGATACACTTTCATGCTACTTCTAGTAGTGTTATTTATTTTTTTGTTGATTTCTTTCATCTTTTCTTCTACTCTCTCTTTGTATACTTTTACTGTCTCCTCGTTTCCCAATTTGTAGGATATGATTGATTCTGTAATAATATTTCTACTTTCTCCAGTATTTCTGGTTGTCTTAAACCTTTCAGTTTGTATCTCCATCTTTGACATCACTAAATAGTGATCTGAATATATTTCAGGTCCCCTTTTCACCCTTGTACTTTTATTTCGTTTCTGTATTGTTTGTTTATTATTATGTAGTCTGTAATGGATTTTTCTTTTCTGCTCACTACTTCTCTAGTATATTTATGCACCTCTGAACAGATTCGCCTGGAGGCTGTAGAAGTCAGGCGTCCGTTACGTTATTTTGCTGGTTCCATCCCTTATGTTAAGCGCAGAACTGAGACAGCAGTTTCCGCTTTAAGACAGCTTAGTCATGCCACTTAACGGGATGATAATTCGTCACTGTGTGAGATGCAGCCTCACATCCCTTAATTATTTATAGGCTTGGACCCACAGCGACGCAGTAAGTGAATCTAACAAGTAAATGCAGACTGGTTTATTACAAAAATAATTGTTCTATATATACAAACAAATTTGCTTAGATCATAGTAATATACAAAGTTCATTTCTAATAACAGGTGCAATGTATTATATTCAGTAGGTTAATTTACTAGTCTTGCAAAACAATACTCAGCGGTTTTGCTTCCGTGATATGATATGGACTCCATGAACTCGAGCGTCTTTTATGCTGAGCTGCGATTGTAGGCATTTAAACCTTGTCACGGCCTTGCGTAATTGTGTACGCGAAGCCGTGTAAAAATGCTGAGCGGCGACTGCGAGGTGTTTAAACTTGACTGTGAGTAGGTCGCCGCGCTTGCATAATGCAATATTGCGTTTTTGGTGGCTTTTAACTTTTAGAATGCTTCGTAAAATTTAAATGAATAATTATAAATTTATATCTGGTTAATCTGTTAAAGACAAGATTAAACATATTGCCAATTTTAAGCCACAAAAAAGCAAACCGATAAATTATATTGTTTCTTCGAGATTGAGCGTTTTGAGAGGATATTCTTCTGCCTGGGGTTGTGCGGGTGGTGGCTTCCTTCGTGTTATTCGTTGCCGAATGTAGTAGATAGCTCCTAGTAGGGCAGCGGTTCCCAAAAGGCTGCCTGTGACCCCAATAGACAGGTGAGAATGATGTCGGATGGCTTTCCAGGTGAAGTTTTTTATATGCTCCTGGAAATCTAACTGCGATGCTTGTAGGTCTTCGAAGTGGTCTGACTGAGTTAGTACAGGTTCCTCTGCGATTTCTGAAAATGAGTTTGTTGTGATTGGGTTGGTAATATTGATACTGATAGCCTTGGAGTATCCAGCCAGGATCTTGTATTTTCTGTTGTGCCTTGGGGTTAATGTATTCCTCGCAGTTTGGATGATGCAATCCGATGAAATTTGAATGACACCTGTAGTGTTGACGGTGACTTCTTCCCTGTTTCCACTACAAGTGATTGCTATGCGGGTTGGTTTACTGACTACAAATAGCCAGGTGTTTTCCATGTACAATTGTTTCCAAATAATGGACTGGATGCGATGTCTTCGTAGGAGACATTGACTGGTTTCTACTCGGTGATATATATCGTCAATGATGCAGTTTGGGTTGTTTTCAATTCCTTTAACTACCGTTGGACTGCAAACATAGGTAGTGGGAGAAATTTGTAGCTCTTCTTTGAATTCTTCATCTGTTTCGTGGAAGTACATTTGTAGGTTGTAATCCACAGCGAAGATTCCTTTCGGCACATCGATCATCCAGTAGGATCCATTGCTGATTTGGAGAGGAATTGGTGTCACTTTAATTAAGGAGTATTCCGTTTTTTCCACTATGATGAAATACCCTTGGACGTTGATGTAGATGTCGTCATGCCCAATGTCAACCTTTAGAATTGGCGTTGGTAATATCTCCAAATTTGGTGAAAGTTTACTGGTTGCATTAGCGAGGATCTGTTTAATTTGAGCAGGTGTTATTAGCTCGTACAGATTACCTTGCTGAAAGTGAACGTTTAAGATGTGAATGTGGTAGTTGCACAGTTCACTAATTACATTTGTGGCGACTTGGTACACACTGATGATGTGAATATTTAGTCGGTTGGAGTCGGTTGCTTTATACCATTTGTCCATGTTGTTAATGGCCCGGATTCCTTGGTTTAATTTTTCTTGGAAATGTTCCAGCTTCTTGTCGATTCGTTCTTCGGTTTCATTAAACCTGGAAAGTGCTGATAGCAAGAATTTGGATTGTTGACTGTCCATTTTTATTAGTTCCTGTTGATTCTTGTCTAGCCTGTCTATATCTTGATAGACTTCATTCGTTGACTCCAAAAATTGATGTTAATACTGTGCCAAGGACTCCTCTTTTTTCTCGTCTTGTTATTATTTCTTCCATACCATCTCTAATCCATTCCATTTGCTTTTTTTGTTCCAGAAGATGATGCACCAGTGTCTTGCATAATGTGTCTTCGGACAGTTCTTTTGCAGAGTCGCAGAGATTGTCGAATTTGTCTACCATGTTTGTGACTGTTTCGAAGTCTTCTTCGATCTTCCCCCTCTCGAACTGGATTTCGATCCGGAATGTTCCTCTCTCAATCTTCCCGTGTCCAATGTGTTCTACATAGTACCCGCTGTCTGGTTTTTGGATATTAAATTCTGCTTTACTTAATGTATTGGTGGTAAGAAGGGTAAAGATGAGTAACAGCAGTTTCCATTTGGACGCGACAGATTTCCTTGGTGCTGGGGATGATCGTGTCTGGATAATGTTAGTTGAAATTTTATCTTCTGCCTCTGGTTCCTGCGATTCCTCGGTAGTTGCTGGTAATGGAATGATGCTGCCTATGGATCGTTTTAGCTGATGTCCTCCTGATTTCTGGAGCGTCACTACTCGTACTGATCCATCGGCTGCTGGATGAGTTGCAGTGACTCTTGCTAAAGGCCACTTACTAGGATTGATACTATCTTCTTTGATTAACACTAAATCTCCAACTTTAGTGTTCTCCAATGGTTTCTTCCATTTGTTTCGTTGCTGTAATCCATGAAGGTAGTCCGAGCTCCATGATTTCCAAAAATCTTGCTTGATCTTTTGGATTATCCTCCAACGATTCGATAGATTTGAAGATATTGGAGTGTTGATTGGGTCTGGTGGCGATATGATTTCCCTCCCTATTAGGAAATGGCCTGGCGTCAGAGCAGTTGTGTCCTCAATATCGTTGCCTTGTGGACATAGAGGACGTGAGTTTAGGCAGGCCTCAATTTGGCAGAGAAGAGTTGTTAACTCTTCAAAGGTGAGAGTAGCGTGGCCAATAGTTCTCTTCAGATGATGCTTCATTGATTTTACCCCTGCTTCCCATATCCCTCCGAAGTGAGGGGCTATTGGAGGGATGAAGTGCCATTGGGTACCACCGGTTGCTAAGGTTTCTTGGACAACTGGGCCTTCAATTGTTTGGCGGGTTTCCTTGTCCAACACTTTTCTTGCGCCAACGAAGTTTGTTCCGTTGTCGCTGTATAGGTGTGCACAGCGTCCTCTTCGGGCAGTAAACCTCCTGAAGACTGCTAGGAAGCTGTTGGTTGTCATGTCGCTGACGGCCTCTAGGTGGATTGCCTTGGTTGATAGACAGACAAAAACAGCAATGTACCCTTTGTGCGAAGAATGCCCTCTTCCCTTGGATGTTCGGATCTGTATTGGGCCGGCGTAGTCCACTCCGGAATGGAAGAATGGAGGAGTTGAATTCACTCTGGTTGATGGAAGATTTCCCATCAGTTGCTGTGCTGCCTCTGCTTTGTATCGTAGACATCGGAAACACTTCTGGATGCTGGAGCTGACTGCTTTCTTCGCGTTGATGATCCAATATTTTCTTCGGATATATGAGAGAGTGAGTTGGGTGCCACCGTGCAGCGTGCGTAGATGCGCTTCTTGGATTATTAGTTTGGAAATATGACTGGAGTACTATGATTGGGTGTTTTTCATTGAAGGACAAGGTGGAATTTTCTAATCTTCCTCCAACACGGATTATTCCATGCTGATCGATGAAGGGATTGAGGTTGGCAAGCTTGTTACTGGAACTCACATATTTGTTCTGCCGGAGTTGAGATCCTGTTGCCCTCAAAATAGGATCACTTCCTTGGATGACCTTAACGAGTAGGAGGATGGTGTCGTCCATTTCCTTCACTGATAGGCATCCTGATTGAGTGGGAAGTCGCTTACACTTGTTGATGAATCTTCGGCAATGTGACATGACTCGTACCATTCTTGTTAGAGAAGAAAAACGATGAACGACTTCGTTCTCGTCTTGATGAATGGTAGTTTGATGCACAGTGTAACTTCTTGCTTCTTCCTCGGTGGTTGCGGTGTCTGGTTGACACGGCCATGAACTCTTGTTAACTAGCCAGCTCGGTCCGTCCCACCATAGGAGATGATTCTTTAGTTTTTCTGGACTAGTGCCTCGGGAGATGACGTCTGCAGGATTCTCTTCGGATTTGACGTGGTTCCAATGTTGAGCCGGAATTAGATTGTTGATTTCGGCTACTCGATTCGCGACGAACGTCTTCCATCGTACCGGGTCTCCTTTTATCCATCCTAATGTAACCATGGAGTCGGTCCAGGCGAAGATAGACACCTTAGGAAGGTCTAATGCTGCAATTACCCTTTGAAGTAGATTGGAAAGGAGTACTGCTGCGCAGAGTTCCAGTCTTGGTAATGTCGTCTTGGCTCGGGCTGGTGCCACCTTGGATTTGGCGATTAATAAGGATACCTTGACTTGGCCGGATGATGTGGTGACTCTGGTATAAATCGCGGCCCCGAAAGCTCTTTCGGAGGCGTCACAGAATCCATGCAGCTCTACTAGAGATTCCCTTTTGATAAACAACCACCTTGGTAAGGTAATTTCTTCCACTGCCTTGAGTTGAGACCTGAGCGTCTCCCATTTGCCTTGGATATTTTCAGACACTGGGTCATCCCATTTGATATTTTCGAGCCATAGTTCTTGGATGAGTAGCTTGGCAGTGATGATGACGGGTGCTAACCATCCCAATGGGTCGAAAATTTTGGCAACTTCGGATAGTATGGTGCGTTTGGTGGATTCCTGTTGCTTAACGTCTACCTTAAAACAGAAAACATCTTCATATGGAGACCAGTGAATGCCCAAGGACTTTTTTACGCCGTCTTCACTTATTTCGAGGTATGTTTGTTCCTTTAACTCTTCTGGGAGTTCTTGAATGATGGCTGACTCATTACTGCACCATTTATGTAGAGTAAAGCCTCCACGCTTTAGTAAGGAAATGAGCTGACCTTGTTGTTGGATCGCTTCTTCCACAGTGTCGGCCCCAGAAAGCACGTCGTCCACGTAGAAATCTTTCTTCACTGCTTTTGAAGCTAATGGAAATGAGACCTTTTCGTCCTGTGCGAGTTGATGCAAGGTTCGAATGGCAAGATAGGGAGCTGATGCGGTTCCATAAGTGACGGTGCACAGCTTATATTCCCTGATTGGCTGTGATTTGTCGAATCTCCATAGGACTCCTTGGTACTCCTGGTCTTGGTTGTTCATTCTGATTTGTCGGTACATTTTTTCAATGTCTGCAGAAAAAACAATCCTGTGTGTCCTCCATCGAAGTAGAATGTCGACCAGTTCTTGCTGAAGTTTAGGTCCAGCGTACATCATCTCATTTAAGGATTTTCCGTGAGAGGCCTTGCTAGAGGCATCGAAAACGACACGAAGCCTGGTTGATGAACTTGCTTCTCGGATGACGCCATGGTGGGGAATGTAATACTTGCCGTTATTCTCATCTTCCCTTGCCACCTTTTCCATATGTCCTAAATCCAAGTATTCTTGCATGAATTTCTTGTATTGGACTGCTAGATCTTGATCTTGTCCTAATTTCTTCTCCAGATGTATGAATCGTGCCAATGCTGAGGGTTTGGACCTTCCCATGTGTACTGGAGTTTGTTTGAATGGAATCCTTACTACGTATCTTCCATCTACGTCTCGCTGGACTGTGTCTGTGAATTTATTTTCACATACCTGATCATCTGGGGAAAGTTTCCTTTGAGGAGAAGCCTCTTCAATATTCCAGAATTTCTGCAACTGCTCATCCTCTTCAATTTTGGCAACCATGGTGTTGACCTTAAGGCTGGTGGGAGGTCGTCTTCCCATGGTTCCTGATAATATCCATCCCAATTCGGTATTCTGTCCTAGGATGCCATCTTTGGATTTCTTGATTCCTTCGAGAATTATTTGGGAATATTCTTCAGCGCCTAGAAGTATATCTATGGGGCCAGGTCGGTTGAAGGTTGGATCGGCGATGAAGACATGTTTCCAGGCATCCATTTTTATGTTCGGAATGGGTGATGAAGGCATGGTTTTTGTAAGTTTGGGAAGTACCAGTAAAGTAACAGGTAAGGAAAATTTACTTGGAAATCTTGGCGTAATCAAACCTGTGATTTTCCATTTTGCGACTTTTGTTTCGCTGTTCCCAATTCCGGAGATTTCTGCTCGAACCTTGGTCCTGGGTAACGCTAATAATTCGGCTGCGGCTTCGGTGATGAAGGAACCTTGAGACCCTGGATCTATCAAGACCCTCAAGAGATGAGTCATCCCGGATGCTGCCTTAACTTGAACCGTTGCTGTGGCCAGTAGCACTTGGCTCTTCTTTGCGCCTAGGTTGGCGGCAATGATTGTGGGTTTTGGCTTCTTCTCTGGAGCGTTGGAGGTCTGCATGGCTGCTGCGTGAGAAAACGTCTTCATCTTCGGAGCAGGTATCGGCTTTGATGGCGGCTGTGCCTTGTGAAGCAGAGTATGGTGTGGAAAGCGGCAGATTTTGCAGTTATAATACGAACGACATTGTATATTAGAATCGTGTCGCAAACATCGAAAGCACAATCGGTAGGTTCTTACCACTTCTTGCTTTTCGTGGGTGGAGAGCCTCTGGAATTGACCACAGTTATCGATGTAATGGTCCCCATTGCACATCTTGCAGTTGAGATATCCGGCAGCGTAATTTTTCTGTGGCTTGTCCTGAGTTGGTTTTCGAGCTCCATCAATGGATTCCAAGGATTGGAACCGCATTTGTAAGAAGGCCATTAGAGTTTGGTGATCCTGAACTTCATTTGGGCACTGAAGCGATTGCTCATATAATTTGTTAGTTTCAGGATCCCATTTTCGAGTAATAACTCGGTTAATCCACGGACCCCAGCTGTCGGTGGAAATGCCCAAATTTTTGATTGCTTCCACACATTCCTTAGTGGAGTCATGCAATCTTTTCAACCCTTGGGCTGATTCCTTGGAGAGGACCGGCTGATCGAAGATGGTGTCTAGCAATTTGGTTAGAATAAGGCGATTATTTTGATACCTTTGTTGCAGCAAATTCCAAGCGGTGTTGTAGTTGGCTTGAGTCACTGCGAGATGCTGGATTAGTCGGCTGGGCTCTCCCTTGACATGCGTTTTTAAATACTGCATTTTGATGACATCATCCATGTTTTGGTTGTCATCTACTAATTTGGTGAATAGGTCCTTAAAAGTGGCCCATTCCTCATAATTTCCTTCGTATATGGGGATTTTAACTTGAGGAAGCGAGATGGCTGATGCTTGCTCGTTCCTTGTTGGTGCTTGTAACAAATTAATTAAATTTCGGTACCTGTCTTTCAACGTAGTAAATTCAGGACTGAAGTGCGTCTGGTTTGAATCCATCTCGTTAGACATGACTTCTTCGTCCATCTCGATCACCCGGTCCCATTCTTCCTTTAATTCCCTCTTTGTGATGGCGGGCCTTCCGAGTGCTTGTTCCAGTTCGGCGTCGTCCAAAGATTGCTTAAAATTCTGCATCCGAATCTGCAGTTTTCGGATACGAACCTTTTGCTCGGGATTTACAACTGTTTCCTCTCGCCTCCTAGTTTCAGAGGGGTCGGGATTTTCAGTTGCCTTTAAACAGCTCTGCAAATAACTTTTTGCTTCGCAGTAGATGGCTTTAATTTGTTCGTAATACCCTGTGGTAAAATAATTATGTGTAGGAATACTTAGCTGCACCATTTTGGCGTGATTTTTGGTCACGGCGTTCCAAGTTTCGTCCAGCGTCTTGTTTCGGCTAGCGATGTAAGCTTCTGTTTTTCGGCTGGCAGGGTCCTTTTTGCTGTTGGAAAATACCTGCGTGATCTTCTGGCCGAGTTCTTCTTGGGCGACAGCTAGCTGATTGAATTCCTCCATATTGTTTGCCATTTTCGGGGAACCGGGTGGGTTGGTAGATGTTGTTTTCTTCTCGGGATGTACCTCTTCTTAGTTGTAGACAGATCCGGCTCGAAGGACCATGAACAGATTCGCCTGGAGGCTGTAGAAGTCAGGCGTCCGTTACGTTATTTTGCTGGTTCCATCCCTTATGTTAAGCGCAGAACTGAGACAGCAGTTTCCGCTTTAAGACAGCTTAGTCATGCCACTTAACGGGATGATAATTCGTCACTGTGTGAGATGCAGCCTCACATCCCTTAATTATTTATAGGCTTGGACCCACAGCGACGCAGTAAGTGAATCTAACAAGTAAATGCAGACTGGTTTATTACAAAAATAATTGTTCTATATATACAAACAAATTTGCTTAGATCATAGTAATATACAAAGTTCATTTCTAATAACAGGTGCAATGTATTATATTCAGTAGGTTAATTTACTAGTCTTGCAAAACAATACTCAGCGGTTTTGCTTCCGTGATATGATATGGACTCCATGAACTCGAGCGTCTTTTATGCTGAGCTGCGATTGTAGGCATTTAAACCTTGTCACGGCCTTGCGTAATTGTGTACGCGAAGCCGTGTAAAAATGCTGAGCGGCGACTGCGAGGTGTTTAAACTTGACTGTGAGTAGGTCGCCGCGCTTGCATAATGCAATATTGCGTTTTTGGTGGCTTTTAACTTTTAGAATGTTTCGTAAAATTTAAATGAATAATTATAAATTTATATCTGGTTAATCTGTTAAACACAAGATTAAACAACCTCCCTGTGTTTGTAGACGGTGTTAGTTATTATCAAGTGATTCTGTATACAAAAAATCAATCAGTCGTAAACCATTATTATTTCTGGTATTCTCGCCGTGACTTCCTATTACTTCTCTGGTTTCCTCATGTTTCCTTCCTACTCTTCCATTTAAATCCCCAATTATTATCAAATCTTCCCCTAATTTCTTCAATTGTTTCTTCTAATTGCTCCCAGAATTCTTCTTCCTTTTGTGGAATCTCATTTTCATCTGGCCCATATACCACTACGAAAGTTACTCTTGTTTGTTTTTTCCATTTCCATTTCTATCGTTATTCTTTCAGAGACTCCGGTCCATTTACTTATGCATTTTACTTTCTCCTTTCTAATGATACAAACTACTTTCTTTTGTGCTCTCTGTGTCATCTCTACCCCGCTGTATATTAATACATGCCCTCCTTTAATTCGATTTCTCCTTTCCCTTTCTTCTTTATTTCTGATAAGCCTAGCATATCTAAGTCAGCTTTCTCGAATTCTTCTTCTAGTTTTTTTTCTTTTACCATTAAACTTCTGATGTTCCATGTACCTATTGTCAAATACTGTTTATTCCTTTCCACTTCCTTGTCTTTTCCTAGTTTTTCATCACTATTGACTTTTTGGTTTATGTGTCCTATTTTCATATCCTTTAACTTTGCCATGTCCGTCTTCGTGCCTCCCTTTTCTCTATTATTAATTAGTTTTTTCGAATTTCACATGTTATCTTCTCTTTCTTCTTCACTTCTTCTAGCTCGTTCGTTATTTTGCTCCATTTCCACTCCTTTCCATCAATAAACAATTTTTGGTAGCCACTTTTGACGATTTTCCCTCTCTCCTTTTCCTCTCCTGCTCTCTTCCTGATCTTTGCGTCTATCGCTCTTGTTTTGTTAGATCATTATTAATGTATATCTTATCGCCGTTTAATTTCCTTAATTTCGCTTTTCTTTTCATTATCTCTATTTTATCGCCTGGGTTTTCTAGTTCGATTATGCAGATTTTTGGTCCTATTTTATAGGCATTTTTGATTTGGTTGTCTATTTCTAGTTTATCTTTCAAGAATTTTTCCATTTCCTGCTTTATTTCAAATGTATTATTTGAGTATATCATTAGTCCGTGCATTACCATGTTGTTTCTTCTCTTTTCTCTTTCAAGTTGTGCCTATCTGTAACATTTTAGCAATGCATGTAAATAAATAAAATGTTCAGTATTAATTATCTATTCATTAGCATGCGTCGGTAAAAGGTTACGGATCGGCAATAAACATTTGAAGTATGATGACTGTTTAATTAAGTTAAAAGATAACGTGTTTTACAAGTAGGATTTGCAAAATTTTATTTAAAATTGAAGTGGTCAAAAAATACCTATCGAACTTTTTCAATTTGTGAGCACCCTGTACATTCGATGTCAAATGTGAATAGCTGAATATTATTGTTTTCAAAAGCAGAGAATTTTATAAAGAATTACTTTTTTTTCGTAAAACTTATAACAACAATGTTTTCCATATGGCGCCAACTTAAGTAGACACACTGTATGTATAATTATATTATTCTTATGCAGCACCATATCTAATACTTCCATTCTATCTTTTTGTTCTGCTATTGGTTGTTTAAGCTGCATAATTTCTTCTTTAGCAGTTTTGTATATGTATAATCTGTAACCTCATTTACCTTGCGGTGTAGAGTCTGGTGCTTTATGCGCTGGCATCTAGCGATACAATGCTCAACTTACCCCGAATTTGGGATGCAGAGTTGGAGCGCGTCTTTGGTGCTTGCGCAGCAACCATTGTGTGAGTTGTGTCTTGGTGATGTGTTGACCTTGTTACTCTATCTCTTAGGTCTGTGGTTCTGAGTAGAGCACAGTTAATATGGTGTGAATGGTCTCACTGAGCCCGATTCTAATCGCCAAGGCTACGGAAAAATTCCGACCCCAGCGGGATTCGAACCGAGGACTTGATTAATACAAGCCTGGCGCTTACCCATCTGCGCCACGCAGCTTTAGCAGTTTTTTATTGCATATTTCTTTCTAGTTTTTCATCAGTATTTGTATCCTGTTATATACTGGTTGTAATTTTTTTTTTAAATTTTTATTTTGCAGAATATTTCCACTTAGCAAATGTAGTTTGGTCTGTTATAATAATTGATAGCTGACGGGATCAACGTTTCAACTTCTTTATTGCTCTCTCATATTCTTCTTTTCCTATACTTGTAACTTCTACATTATCTACTGCAGGGCTGTCCAACTTCAAAAGACCCAAGGGCCACTTTAAAAAATTTTAAGGTTATGAGGGCCGCATCATAAAATGTGTCGTATGCGACTTTGTGAGTGATTTGTAATAAATATAAAACGTGTATATTTCAATACTAATTTTTATTTATTCAAGAAGCTTAGGTTACATTACAAAAAGCATTGAAACATAAAAGAGATATACAGGGTGTTCCCTGAGGTAACCGACAAACTTACACCATATGTTCTAGAAGTGATTATAAACAAAAAAATTCATATTCACTTTAGGTTAATTCTTTTCCGTTCCTGAGATACCAACAAAACAAAAAAATTACATCAATTAATGTAAATTTACGTATAGAGATGTGACGTTTCACCCTCTTACTAATAGCGTCAAAGATTTACCCCTCGGGTTAAGCTCAAATCAGAGAAATACGTTCACTCAAATATATTTTCGATTAGGTAAAACACCAGATAATTACCAAAACAAATATAACGTTTTTAGCTACTTACAATGATTAATTAAAAATAACTCTGAGTTGTACATCTTTTAAAATTAACATGTTCTTCTGGAACGGTGTCAAGTTTCGTTCGTCGAGCTGCAACCCAATGCACCGGCGAGTGTTTCGGGTCCCTATTGGTAGTCCGCCTGTACGCACGCCGATTCTTCGGGAAATGGGCTGAGTAGATCTTTTGTTCCTGGAAACTTGACCTTCCACTCAGCAGTGATTTTAAGCTATAATTTTCCGGTGAATTTAGCGATTTTAAGGGTTACTTGGGGCGGGCGTTAGTGCCTAAATCCTGGTGCAGAGGTTGCTGGTACCTTACGACGGCTAGGCGTCGTTCTTGGAGCGAATGCGGTGTCAAATCCTGCAGATCGAATTTATTTGCCTTGAGCCGGAAAATGATGTTGACATTCTCCCGGTAGGGAATTTGCGGGCTGCGGATTCGAACGTCAAAGTCCAGGAATTCGCCTTTTAATGGCCAAAAAGGGGACCTGCAGTTGAGTTTATGAAGGGCAGCTACAGGACTCTAGCCGCTCATAAGCGGGGTAGAGGCTGCGATTCCTACAGGTTACAGGTTTAATTATTAGTAAAATGAGGTTATGAGGAGTATTTCACCTCTCGGGGCGCTGGGATTTGCTTTTAAAAATTAGGCGGTCGGAAATGGCTTTTAAGCAATTAGCCCTGTAAGACAGTACAGCGTATTAAGACAGGGTTAAAGCCCCAGGGAGTCGATTTCCCACGATAGTTCAACAATTAAGGTAAAATCGAATCTAGCGGTCTTCCTTTTGCAGAAAATTTGAACTTCTCGGGCTGACAGTACAACACGTCATCTCCCTTTAAGCGTGGTCTGGTAAGGGTTGGAGGCATACTCCGTTAGACAGTTCAGCGTGTCAGACCGGAGGGCCCAGGTAGAAAAGGAGAGGAGAGGATCAGGACTGGTGGACTCAAGGGGGAATTCGATCCGCGGGCCGCAAAAATATTCTGACGGGCCGCATGCAGCCCGCGGGCCATGTGTTGGACAGCCCTGATCTACTGGATCATTCTATCCATTTGAGATTTCTTTACCATCCTCTTCCCTTTCCATGTTTTATACAACCTCGTTTTCCTCGTAATAGTTTTAACAATATTGCCTCCAACTTTGTGTAATATTGTCCTCTTTAGTCTATACATTTCCTTGTTTATCCTTTATATTTTTTAACGTTGTAATCTTTTTCTGTCATATTTTTTCAATGTGCCATAGATTAATTTTTGGCTTTCTATATAGTTTTTCTTCATTCTGTTGCCAAAATCTTTTTGTCTGTTTTTTTATCACATTTTTTACTTTTGTTCTTGATCCTTTGTAAGCTTTGTAGCCTTTGCTGTTCCTCGTTTAGAATTACTTTTTCCATTTTTTTTTGTATTTCTGGTGTCCAACGCGGGATTTTTTTATCGGTGTGTTTCCTATTTTTGCTACTCCACAATGTGTCTGGGTTGCTTCCAATATACTCCGTTGAGATGGTTCTCCAGTTTCTTTCTTTAGTTTCGGTATTTTAATTTTGTTTCCTCGTTCCTCAGTTTGTAGCTCTTATTATTTTCTTTTTTCACCTTTGTATGTTTTTCTTATTGCTGTTTCTTGTTAATTTTTCATATCCATCACTACCAAATAGTGGTGACTACTTATTTCTGCTTCTCTTTCTGCCTTTACGTCATTTATTGTTGTCCGTCTTTCTCTACTGACTACAAAGTAGTGTATTATCGATTTAACCTGTCTGCTATGTTCCTCTCTGGTGAATTTATGTATATGCATAAATATTGTAATTATTATTAGGTCATATTCTTTCTCGATTGTTGTTTCTTATTGACTTGACTTTCAGAGAGTACCCATAATTACTTCTGCTCTACTGTTACAATTACTTACTCTGCTATCCAGATCCCCCATTGTAATGCTACTGCCTTTGCTATTCATTTCGCTATTATTATTAATATTGTCCATATGTCCCATTTTACATCTATTGACATCAACCTCTCAATTGTGCATCTTTCTCTCGTTATATTTTCTAGTTTCTCTGGTCTTATTATTAAACCTGTACCTTCCTATCCTTTTTCTGTTTGTTATAATCCTGATCAATACATCCAATACTCTTTTGTTTGTCTTATCAGGCCATGACTCTTCTTCTTTGTTTCCCCGATGCCTAAATAATCTAAGTCAAACTTTTCCATTTCTTCTTCATTACTTTTTATACTTCTAACTTTCCATGTCCCTATTTTTAATTTGTCTCAATTTCATCTTCTTTACTTTTTTCATTTTGTTAATTAATATATTTATTGTGGCTGTATCTTTTTCCCTACCTCTTTTCATTTTATTGTGTTTGCCTTCTCATAACTTGACTTGCTTTTCCTTTTCTTTATTGCCTTCTTTATCCTTTGTTAGTTTCGTCTTCTTGCTGGTCTGTCCGTACTCATTAATGCGTCTATCATTCCAGGTTTCTACGTTGTTATTACCTGTTTCCTGCCATAGTTGTCACCTTCGCAACCTTTTTGTCAACTGTGTCCTTTGCTTCGTTCATGTTGAATTTAATTGGTGCTTATTTTGTGGTGATGTTAGTTTTTTCTCCAGCCGTCTTTCCTGATCATTCTCATTCCAGATATACTCTCCTCTCCTTCTACAGTGATCTTCCTGTATCCAACGGACGGCCTTCATGTATCTCTTCTTTTGTTATTTTCCTAATTTCTACCTGGATTTCCCTTTCCTTTAAAGTCATGTCGTCGATGTAAATTTTGGAGCCCTAGAGTTTATATTTATTACTCATGATTTCTTGATTTTAGCCCTAGTTATCCATCTCTAGGATATTTGCTGTTAACCCAGCCTTATATGTAATCATTTTTTTCACTTCCACCTCCACCTCTTCAAATGTTACTCCTTTAACCACCACATTGTATTTCCTTTATCCATTCTCTATCATTCCTAGTTTATTTTCAAGTTTGCCTAATCTGTTGATTAGCGCAATCTCTGAGTTTTCCATTTTTCTTCTCTTTTTGCCATTTCTCTGCTGAACAGGAACACGACGTCTATTCTAAAGCAACTCACAGAAAAGTGTGTGGAGTTAAGTGGTGACTAAGTGGTGAAAAATAAGAAATAATTAGTGTAGTGTCCCTTGTATAACACCACCTTCAACCTGTAGTCTCAACAATTACAGAATACCTCTGAAGAAAGACCCTGTATTTTGATACATGTCCTCATTTTCTCAATCAACTCACTCTTTAATTTATGAACAGTACTTATGGAGCACCCTTTATGCCTGCACGTACTGGAAATAATATTATAGGTAAATTGTTTTTTAGGATATGCTGTTGGGTGATTCGTCTAAAGCTAAAGAGAAATTGAAATGGATTCCAAAGGTAACATTCAAAGAACTGGTGAAAAACATGATGGATTCTGATATTCAGTTAATGAAAGACAATCCTTCTGCATAACACTTAAGGCAGTTGTTCCGTATTATTTTATTTACTACAAAAGTGTCTAGGTGATAGTTCTCGTCTTATTTGTGTATTTAATGGTTTTGTATTGTAAGAATGCAAACAACATTTCCATGTTTTAAAAATTTAAGTGTGAGATGACATGCACATTCCAAAGATTGCAGTATAAATCAAATTTACTGCTACTGCAAACAATTTTCCGCTCTAAGCGTAAATATATGTTGTAATAACTTTGTATATTGCATATGTACTATGTAGAATGTAAAACCATACTTAAAATAAGTCAAAACTACTTTTAAGTAGCAGTTAGCTTGAATCATTTATCTTTTGTGTAGTGTAAAATCTAAGAGAAAGATTGTAATTTCTATTAATGTTTTCAAAGTAGTAAAATATACTTTGTATTCTTAGTATTAAACGATATTGTGATTTTTAAATACAGAAATATTAAAGTAATTTTTACAAATATAAGAACAGTAACTTGTTTTGTAAAATTAATTGGGCCCCGTTATGCTAAAAGCTATCGAGTCGCAATAATTGGCAAAAGGGTAAAGCCGCCTTCCCACGACGTGAGGCTCAGCGAGCTTTTACCTGCTTTCGGCGAGCCTCGTGCCATGGAAGGGGGTAGCACGAGTCAAAGGAAATGCGCCTTGACCTTTTTGCTCACCTTGGCTCAGCTTGTGATAGCGTACAAACGAGTACAAACTTGTGTCCATTTCAACTGCATACAGAAGTGGCAGGCTCAGGTTAACTTGTTCGAGCCTCTATGCTATTAACGTGGTCGTGATTCGGTGTACCATAGGAATGGCTCAGGATGGCGAGCCACACGTTGTGGGTAGCCGGCTTTATGGAGTCGAGGTTTTTACTTAAAAAAAACTATATGTGACTAGCCAAAAATCTCATCAAATATTTTTATTTATTGTGAGTAGCCTTCAAGTTTACATAACAGTTTTTGTTTACAAAAGATTTCAAAGAAAACGCTTTTTTTTATTTGGTTTAAGGAGTACCAATTGTAAGGCAACTCCGTGTTTGTACAATATGCCACATTTGTCTATATAAATCTGTTCGTATAAGATAACTTATTACCAAATCTTCTTGTTACTTGTTGTTGCTTAGGCGATTGTTAAGTCGGGGGGCATTTTATTTGCTGATCCTTCGCGATCGAAGCGATGACATTCTAGAATTAGGTGTAATACTGTTACAGGTACATTGCATTTTCTGCATACGGGAGGGTCTCCTTTACAGAGGATGTAGTTATGGGTGATGGTGGTATGTCCAATTCTGGTCTGCTTAATATCACGTGTTTCTTTCTTTTTTGTCTGTCAGTCCACTGGGTTACTGTGGTTTTAATGCTGCACAATTTTGTTATGTGTAATTTTACATTTAGATGCAGTTCAGAATTGTTTCATATAATTTTTCGCTTAAATACATACAGATCCAGTTTAGAGGTTTAGAATGACCTGCAGTCTCTAGGTGTAGATTTGGTTGCATACTCATTTTTGCATGAGTATTTTTGGATGATTTTGAAAATCCTTGGATATTTAGGAGATTATAATAGTTTTCAAAATAGTTGAGAGGACGATTTCTGGCGGCCATTAAGACGATTTCGTGAGATTATTTCCTTCTGGAGCTGCATGTGATTTGGAATTTTCACTTTATGTGGATCAAGTAATTCTAAAATTATTGGTGAATTCTGTGATCAGCCTTACGAAATGCTGTGTGAAATTGCTGGAACGAGGCCAGTTATACTGGGATAATTATATATTTCTGCAAATTACTCACTCGAGCCCATCCAACAGCTCTGGTATGTTATTTGTGGTTCGTTTGAACGTTGAAGTCAGATATCGTGTAATTTCAGGTCTCTTAGTCTCCTAATAGTACTGCTATTTCGTTTTCCGTCTTTTTGGGTTCAATTATGCCTGTGGTATTGATGTTACTTGCTAAAGCACCTGGAGGACCAACCCCCACGCCGTTCTGAGCGACCCCAATCCATGTGGTAGTCTTTGAATGCACGACTTCTCCCCACTATGACAACCACAAGGTTTTTCACCAGTATGAAAGTTAGAGGTTGTTTCGACTAGTGGACAGCATCTCGCTGCTCTGTCGACGCCACTGTGCTCTACTGTGCACCACCAGGTATCTCCTAGCGATTTAGCCAACTGAAATACTGTTCGTGCTGTTGTTAGAAGATTTTATACGTTGTACCTTACCTTTCATGCTGGCGATATTTCTACCGTTTGTTATGCTATGGAATTCTGTGTAACTGCGACGTTCACCTCATGCAATTACTTATGTGGAATAGGTTATTTATACTTTATTAGTACATTTGATATTTCTTCGATTGGTCAACCTGAATGTTAGCAATTTTGGTCACGTTCAATAACTCAACATTTTAAAATTTAACTATAACTTTATTGCGAGGGTTTATCGGAGCTTGTATATTGCAATTAACTTCTTGTGAGCGCCTAAAATACACAATTTTAAGTGTAAAACCCCTAGGCGAAATGTTACCAATTCAAATAAATTGCGATTAGGTAAATTATTTGATCGTTGTAGCGATTTAATGGGAACTTGAGAACTCCCGTATACAGTTCTAATTTTTAAGTCACTCCCGTACAGTTGAGATACGTGTACTCGAGCAAATTGTGAGTTAAGATCGTAGAGTTTTGTTTTTGACTTCAATTTTATGAACATAAAACCTTGTACATTTTATAAGTAAAACTAAAATTACATCACAGATTTATGTTGCCTTTTTCGAGTATGGTGCAGAGAGTGTATGTGTACATACTGTAAATAAATAATTAGGTTACTTCAAGCTATGGTGTTTTCTGTCTTATTATTTTTATAAAACAGCTAAGTGGTTTAGGAACTTACACGGCCACCTGTAGGTTTTCTGGTTTGGACCGTCTCGAACCAGTGGCGCTTCCGAACAACCCCCCCCCCCCCCATTCCCGCTCAGGAACTAGCTGGCTAAAATTTGCTACACTACTAGACAATTCCTGAACCGCTGTCTTGTGAAGTATATATTAATTCTTTTTCTTTTGTGTTCAAATAAATTCCTTTTGTAGCAAATAACAATTTATTCGGGAATTGGTAGATTAACCTTGGGTTTCTTATTTCCTTATTATGCTTCGTTTGATGAGTACTTTTGTATCTGTTATGGTGGGTTATAGGTCATTGCGAGTATGTGGTTCACTGATAGCATTGTTGGTGGCGGTATCTGCCCTTTCATTCTTTCTGATACCAGTGTGAGAGGGTATTCATATGAACACTATTTCTTTGCTCTGCGTTTGAAGATTCTATAAAATATTCTTAATTTTTTGGTGCACTGCATTTAAGGAGTCAGTTACAACGAGGAACTTACTAGGAGGGTGGTTTATTGGACGTTCAAGAGCAATTTGGATTCTGTATGATATGATTCCACAGTGTATATGCTTACTCTTTTTGCTAGTCTAATTTTTGAAGTATTGGTGCCGATTATGAAAACTGCTCCTACTGTCAAAAACGAAAAGACGTATGACCAAAGAGCATATAATGAGAAGAGGCTCAGCTATATACGTTTAAACGTATATGTTGTTAAATGGGGTTGCATACTAACGTTTCTCAAATTAATGTGCAGAAAGCAAATGTTCTTTTGGGTTTCTACCTGAAACCAGCGGCGCAAACCATCAAGTCACTCCAGCGCGAAGATAAATTGCCCATGTTGCCAGATTGTTGCCGGGTTCTAAGAAGGCTCGGCAAACTCCAAGGCATTTTACAATCCAGATATTCGAATTTGTCAAAATCCGAAAAGGCACTTTTCCGAAATTAAGTAAGATTTCAATGAAGTCGCCAATGCGCGCGCAAAATTCTTCGTTGTTGTAAAAAGCGTGTTTTAACAAGAACGATTTTATTGTTATTTTAAATTTATGAATCAGTATCATTCGAATATCCGGAGGTAATAAATTAAAAAACTTCGGTTCATGGTATAATGGCCCGTTTCGGCTTTTATTGAGGCGCAGGTAATTAATGCAGGTATTATTTTTATGTATGCTTGAATAAGGGGTAACCGCCGACGGTTAATTATTTTTTCAATTTTTGAAATATTTTTCAAAATTTCACATATCAAGACTTAATATTAAAATTCAAATTTTTTAAGTGAAGACTTTAAGCATTTATAACTGAAAAAAGTAATATAAAATGTTAATTACTTCTTTAGATTTTTTATTATTTACTGAAAAGTAGTATGTTTGCATAATTTCTACGTTTTTTATTCAAGGCACTTTTTAGGAGAAATATTTTCCAATTCCAATTAATATCTATTTAAACTGCTTCAAGAAACTCTAATCTAGCCGTGTTGATGAATTTCAGTTACAAAAATTCTGTAAATGTTCTTTTACAGTTGTCTAAATGAGGAAATTTTTTAGAACATGTAATTGGACAAAGACAAATCTCTTTATTTGGACAACTATAAAAGAGCATTTACAGGATTTTTGTTACAGCAATTCATTAACAGGGCTAGATTAAAGTTTCTAAAAGTCATTTAAATAGATATTAATTAGAATGAAAAATATTCCACTTAAACAACGCCTTGCATAGAAAACCTAAAAATTATGCAAACCTACTACTTTTCGGTAAATAATAAAAAATCTAAAGAAGTAATTAACATTTTATATTATTTTTCCCAGTTATAAATCTTTAAAGTATTCACATAAAAAAATGAATTTTAATATTAAGTCTTTGTATGTGAAATTTTGAAAATATTTTAAAAATTTAAAAATTAATTTTTAGCTAAAGTAAAAAATAGGTGTTTTCTGGCTTTGAGATTGTTCAGTTAGCTAAAAATAACACACTCTAAAAAAATCTCAGAGTTTTTATTATTTACCGAAAAGTATTATGTTTGCATAATTTTTACGTTTTTTATGCAAGGCGCTTTTTAGGAGAAATATTTTTCAATTCTAATTAATATCTATTTAAATGGCTTCAAGAAACTATAATCTACCACTGTTAATGAATTACTGTTACAAAAATCCTGTAAATTTTTCTTTATCAATTACATGTTTTAAAAAATTCCTTTAAATATTTAATTACTTATCCTAATTTCTTAATTCATTCTGTTGAGGATCACATGTTTCTTTACCAACCATAAAGTTTGAAGTATTTATGACTAACCCAAAAGCAAAGAAAAGAGTACATATTTTAGCCAGAAATACAATTTGTCTGGGTTCTCGTATATATTTATAGATATTGACCTACCCGTCCTAGCGAATTACAGCTAATAAATAAAGAACTACTAAATTTTTTCTTGTATTCGTAAAACTTTTTTTATTAAAACATCATTGGCCAACTTTTTGTATAACTGCTGTGGGAATAGTTATTTAACCAACAAGTGTGTTAATGATGGCGATTAATAATCGAAACTGTTTAAAGCACGAACGAGCGATAGCGAGTGAGTGCCTTTAATAGTTGAGATTATTAATCGCCCATTAACAAACGAGTTGATTACAAAATTTTTTCGTTGGCCACAAAATCTTTTTTGTGGTGAAAAATTTGATTAATACAACTAACCTCCACGCAAAATATCATCAAAACGTCAAAATCACAGAAGCAGTTAATTAATGAAAAAGAGTGTATTAATCAAACATTGTGTATTAATGACTTCTATTAATCCATCCTTTTCTAGGAAAAATAATTCATTAATATTGAAATTAACAAGCGGTCAACGAAAAATTTATTATTCGCATTTTAATTTACAAACACAGTAGACGTAGTTCTATTAAAGTTAGTAGTAAAATTTGCAGGCAAATTTCGTTTTATGACTGTCAGTGTGAGCGTTGAAACTAATTCAAATAAAAAAATTAAATAGTTATGTGTACAACTAGTTTTGGAAGTAATACTTTTTTTCATGAATTTGCAGTGTGATTAACGCAAGAAAATGAGTGAAAAATAATTGCTTTCATACTTGTCGGCGCCTTAGAAATCGGGACACGTAACATGTTGTGTTGTAATATTTAATTTATTATTATTTTTTTTGCGGTGGTTACTTCATTAATGTGAGCTGTCATTTCATATTTGACAAACAATAAAAAATCTGACATAACAATCACAACCATCACAACTGCAAAAGCCCAGTTTATGCACTTAAAAATACAAGCAAAATATATCATAGTATTGTTCCAATTTCTAAAGCGCCGACTGTACATGTTATTTATTGCATAGTGATCTCTTGTAACTCAAAATTGTGTCGAAAAGGACTTCAGAATTTTCAACTGTCAAATTGACAATTCACAATTTCAATAAAATAAATAGTTTAAAAAGGTGTTGTTTTTTCAGGATTTTGCCTTAAAAAAGTGGTACCTTCTTCACGATTTTTCGTTAAAAACGACTACTTTCATGTAATGGCACACAATTATCTTATTCTAGATTACTGTTTAAATTTACAGAGTCATAAATAAACACTTCCTGTCCATTTAAACGCATGGGCGATTCAAGGAGCAGCGCCGCTCTTGCAACCCCAAGCATTGTATGCAAGACAGCTTGACCTCAATAGGGTCCAGATGTTCACTAGAAACGTTTGACGACGTGATGTTACAGCAACCCGTTTTGCTGTTTGTGCATCCATATTCACTAACGTTTCGCAAGACCTTGCAGCTTGCAGCATCAGAGTCAGCCAAATCTGCCTAAGTATCCTCGTTCTCAAGATACTCAAACAACACGAGCCACCAAAGAGCATGACCATCGCATGGGTTTTTGCTCGACTTTACAAGGTGCAAGGCACATTAAGCCAGAAAATGCTGGGTGTTCATATACAAATACGACGCGGTCTAAGCCGAAATTCTATGTTAAGAAGAATAATTCGAGTAACCGCAAAAGCCTCAAACAGTATATAAAATGTTCATTATTATTGCAAATATTTAACATTTCCTTACAAAATTGGAGGCCCCTATCAAAATCATCCTTCATCAACTCATGTACAAGTTGTACCTTATAGGGTTTATACTTTTTACTTTTTAAATTGAAACGACCGAAAACTGTGAAATATTGAGATTAACCGCTAATTGCGATGTTGGTAAATGGAGATTTTCAGATACAGCCAATAAAACATCCAGTTTTTTATCATCACTTGTCGATGTTTTAGGTCTACCACTCTTTGGTAAATTTTTAATGCCAAGCATTTGTTCAAAACGTCTTCAAGTTTTACCAACAACAGATTTAGAAATTGGATTGAAATAAATTACAAACATCTTGTAAACTTCTGCGTCTATCTCGATCACCCAGCATCATAAGTATTTAAACTCGCCATTGCTAATGCCAACAGCAATAAATTGTACAAAATTGAAAAATGTCGTAAACAAGCAAATTCAGCCTTAGTGATGTCGCCTTTGTTTATCGCTTCACTTTTGTTTATCATGGCTGTATCGTTTACGAATCGGGAAGTTAATTAATTGTAAATGTACTTTAACTTTAACTGGCATTTTCTCGAAGAAATGTTATGCAAACCCAATTTTTTTTTATACCATTATAAAGAGAAAAAATCTGGTGTGATACCCGCACACAACTTCCTTTTACAGCATTTGTCATAAATTTTCAAAAATTACAAATTCTACATATACCGTGCAAAATAGAGCGTAGAAACAAATTTTCTCTAAAATTTTAAGCTGAATTGAAAAATGTAATACAGTCAGACCTCGCCGTGCTCCCTTTTCTTTGCCGTTCGCGGATATTTGCTTTGGCGTTTGCGGATGGAATTGCCAACGTTAACTGTTTCAACTTTCACACACTAACGGCCGGTCTTATGAAGGTCATTAATCTGACGTTAACTTTAATTCGCTGTTAAAATAAACAAAAGCGTATAAAAATTTGTTTACTAATGAATAATATGTCTTAAGCGTTTTGATGAGCGTTTGTTTATTTTAACAGCGAATTAAAGTCAACGTCAGATTAGTGACCTTCAAGACCGGCCGTAAGTAAATAAAGCAGACGTATGCGGTTTATGTCATGAACACCCTAAATAACATTATTTATCACGAACTTGTAAACACACTTATCAAGCCTATTTCTTTGAATCTCTTATTACCAAATCGGACCTGAAACAAATTGTAAAATTCTAACCTGCATAAACAAACGGACATTCGAGCTCTAGATTCAAGTGGCAGACTTATGTTACGTACTGAATTTTAGTTTGTATACGGAGTTTATGTGTTTTTGAATTTTTTGAAGTTGCATAGTATAAATGAATATAGTTTATGGAACCTAACCCCGTTTTTATCATTTATGTGTTTACTTGCGCATCGCGGTTTTGCGCTTCGCGGCATTTTTCTGGAACGTAACCCCCGCGAACGGCGAGGTCTGACTGTAATATACCGGGTGTTCTATTTAAAATAGGAGTTAATAAAAAAATAGGAAAAAAACAAAATAAACCCATTTTAGAGGTAATCAACTGGAAAATCACCTATCTCACATAAATACGCATTAATAATGTTATAAAAATGTAAAGTTTGAAGAAAATCGTTACAGCCGTTTTTTAAAAAAATCGAAAAAAAACTGTAAACACCTTACTTCCGGATATGTGATTTTCTTCAAAAGCTTGCTGTCGCATCTACATAGTACACAAAACTTATATATGAAGTTTAAACGCCATACCTCTTTTCGTTTTTAAGATATTCTGTTCACAGACAGACAGACCAATAAACAAAAACATGTCTTTTTACTCACTGTATAGAAAGTCGGCTTTTGTGCCCTAGTTTTAGAAAACAAAACTGTCAATTTCCAACGAGCGGGAGCCAATTTTTATTGATTCTCGGCGGGAGCCAACATTTTTTTGTTTCCGCATTTGTGGATCATGGATATCACACCAAAGCTTTACAACGTTATGTTGATTTGGAAATTAGACAAAATGTCACTACAGAAATCTAGAGTCACTATAATGATTTCCTAAAGCAACCTTTTTGAAATTTCGAGCTATAGAACATGCGTTCGAAGAAAAAATCATATATATTATTATGATACACGAAGCGGTATCATCAATCATAATAAAGAAATATTTAAAACTAATAAATTTGGAAGATTACTATAATTCAATCTTGATGGGTGTTAATTTTTAAATATTAATAATGAAATTAATTGAGACAATGAGAGAGGTAATTTGATAGTAAGAAAGATATTAATTGAATATACAAATTTGATGGTTGCAGTGAATGTTAATAAAGAACAAGCCAAGGTTACAATTGCCAAATGTGTTTGTTATAATAATCAGAATAAATATCCTGTAATAATACAATATTTAAAATTGAAAAGAGTGTCATAAGAATAGTATCTAATAGGAATGAAATGTTTGTTTAGTTTAATTACATAAATAAACTCATTGAAAAATGTACAATTGGTCTTGAAGTATTTAATTTTGCTTAATAAAAACTAGAAATTATGCCTAATTTGTATAGTTGTTTGGGTGAATACAAATATTAAGGCTGTTAACAAATTTTCGAGGTATAGAAATGAAAGTGAAATATTAATTTTATTGGGGCTGGACAATCTGTGAAGAGATTGACGAATACAGTGAATTACATAGAAAGAACCAGAGAACTACTGAATTGGAGAAGATTGGATTTATTGGTGGACGTGACACATAATTAAATATTTATTTTTGACATTGGTGGTTGTATGGAAGTAAGGTTATTCAGCTAGAAGGAGGTTAGTAGGAGTGCTACTAGAATTGGAAGGCTTCTGAGGGGATTGCTGAGTGCAGAGGAGTATCTAAGGAATAAACAAGATAAGATCAGATTCATTTATAAAGCTGAAACTTACCAGGAGTCTATTGGAGTTGAAGTTGACGTTTGATGAGGGGATTGAAGCTGGATTCAGGGGATTCTTGGAGTTGGTTGACAGGAACAGGTTGTAGGTACCACACAAGGTGAACATCGGGATCTCTTGAGGGAAGGAGCAGTAGTGTTTGGATATTTGCAGAGTGAGCTTAAGAAGTGATAAGGTTTGTGTTAGTAATTAATATCAAAACATTTTAAATAACGAGCAATAAGGGAAAACGTAAAATACAAAACACTAATTATTTTAATGAATGAATTAATAATTATGTCAATGTAAAAAATTGATTTGTCAATACCTGGTTTGAGAAGGTGTGGAAATCAGTTTGACAGCAAGTGTCATTAAATATAATTTGAAACTTCAACTAATAGAGATCTAGATTTGGCGAACCACCCCTGAAATAAGAGTACTTGATTTGTAAGCAATTATAGTTTAACTAACGGGGCATTGTATTAATTAAGGGCAAGCTTAAAGTAAAATATTGAATACATAAATTATATGACTATTTCAAATATATGAGATAACTTCAATATATAACATAAGGTCACCCAAAGTGGTGCAATTGTAATACATAATTAATGACTATGCAACCGACGAGGAGCTAGCATATCCAAAACAATATATATCACTGGAGCAAAGGCTCATTTCCTCCCTCGTGCTACGCACTTGTTTGTAACTTACACACACGTATATTAATGCTGTTCTTATCCCACTTGTATAGTAAATAACTAATAGATGTGACATGTGTCAGTCAACTTCTGGAAAGTAATTAAATAATAGCTAGTTATCAAGCTTATTTAATTGTGATTGAATGTGTAACTACCCTACAAGAAGCTACCACAAATTGGCCATGAGGAAAATTTGAAATTTTTCACCCCGGTTCACAGGTATTCTTCTAAAATCAAATCAACATGGACGGTAAACAATTTAAAAAGTTTATGGAGTTCCCGAATACAATGATGTCTTCCTTAATTAATCAACTCCAACAAACACAAGATCAAATACAAGAAAATCAATCTCCAACCGGTAATTCTGACAAAGGCAACGTCGGCTCAGGTTTGCCCTCAATCAGCCCAGCTACTACTACCTAATTTTGAATGTTATGATTCACACAAAGAATCATTTTGCAATTACAAACAGCGATTTGAGAATTACCTGGAAATGAAAACATAATAAACAATAAACTCTATTGCCCCAGGCTACTTCTTAATTCCATTGGAGCTAAACATTTTGATATTATTTCTGCACTGGCAGCTCCTAAAAAAACAAGGTGATCTTGAATTTGACGAATTGATCAAGCTGTTAGAAGAACATTTAGCTCCCAAGAAAAACATTCTTGTCGCGCAACATCAATTTTTAGCAATACATCCAGATCAACAATCAATATCTGAGTTTGTGGCTTAACTTAAATGTGACATAGGAGATTGTAACTTTATATCTCCTGGTAATTGCGAAAGTTCAATTTCAGACGTTGTCCTGCGTGCTCAATTCACTCGCGGGCTGAAAGATAACAGCATAAGGGAACAATTATTGAAGTCAGAAATTTTAGATTTTGCTTTTGAATCTTCAAAAATCGATTCTAAGGTACTTGGCCAGAGAACTTCAGCGACACATCCAGTCATTGATATCAACAAAGTTAACCTAGGCGTTAGACAACATAACCATCACGGATTCCAAGACCAATCACGGCACCGTACACATAGCAAGTCCAAGTCCAGAAGCAGTCATCGATTGAAAATTGACTTGAGTACTCTAGGATTGGATGGCCTCTGCTTGTGGTGTGGCAGGAATAATCATGTATCAAAAGACTGCCGCATTTTGAAGTCTGACCTCAAATGTCCATTATGCAATAAGTCTAGCCATGTTTATAAGGTATGCATACGATCACTACTAAACAAGAAATCGACCAATTATATTCAAGATCTAGCAGAATCAAACAGCCACTTTGCCACAATGCTGATATTGTTCGTCAGTATGGTATTAAACATATTGTTGACATCTACAGAAATCAATATCAATCAACTGAGCATATTCATCGTTACTATGTCTATGTTAGTACAAATGAAAAACCAGTCAAATTCGAGGTTGATTCTGGGTCAGGTTATACATTTTTACCCAGAAATCAATTTGCTGAACTTAACGTGAACAAACCACTTCAGTCAACCACCATTGGATTCCGCTCTTACACTCAAGATATTTTTGTCCCTGATGCGAAAATAAAGCGTACATGCATGGTATAACGGACTCTCAATTCAGGACGAAATCTACATAGTACCAGACGAGTCTGCGGCAATCCTTGGTCGAGCCTGGATTCGACGACTAAAAATTAACCTCAACAAAATTGATCAAAAGCAATCATCACTTTCATCTTGTTCCTCCATCGCCAGATACCCAAACGTGTTTGAAGAGAAAATTGGCTGCATTCCTGGATTCACAGTGACACTCAAATTGCGTGAAGGGGCCATACCAGTTTACCATCGAGAGCGTGATGTTCCATATGCACTTACCAGCTTAGTGGAATAAGAACTCAACACACTTCAGTCTGCTGGAATTGTGTCCAAAGCAGAAAATAGTGATTGGGGGTCGCCATTGATTATCATTCTTAAATCTGATGGTGGAGTACGTCTATGCATGGACTACAAGATTGGAGTTAACGAACGCCTCATCAGTTCTCATTAACCATTCTGAAGAATCGACGACATCTAGAACAGTCTTCATAATTAAATTTTTTTCTGTAGGCTAGATTTGTTCAAAGCATACGTTCACATCAAGGTTGATGACAAATCAAGTGAGATCGAGACAATGACGATGCATAGGGGTACATATTGAATGAATCGTTTATCATTTGGTATAAAAATGGCCCCCTCTGAATTCAACAGAATAATGAACCAACTTTTACGAGAGGTACCCAAGACAGAATTTTACTTTGACGATATTGTTGTACATGGGGTTATCACAGAAGAATGTACATTAAACCTGAACACATGTCTTAAACAATTACAAAAGTACGACTTGCACCTCAATCAACGCAAATGTGTCCTATTCCAGGAAAAGATCGAATTTTTGGGGTATGTTGTACAATTCACCGGAGAAGGTTGTTGCAATAACTGAGATGCCAAGGCCAACATCAACAGACGAGCTTCGAAGATTTTTAGGCATGGTAACCTATTACTCTTGGTTTATTGCAAATGCCTCTACATTCACTGCGCCACTGCGAAAACTTCTGAAAAAGAATGTTGCATTCAATTGGACGACAGCAAGTGAAGCAGCATTCATTCGGCTGAAACAAGAGGTTGCCAGTGACGAGGTCATCATACCATTCAACCGCGAATTGCTGGTGCAGCTTGTATGTTACGCCAGTCTGCACGAAGTAGCTGATACATTTTCACACCTAGTTATTGGTACTGAGCGACCTATTGCTTTTGCATCAAGATCACTGACGCAGCAGAAAAAGGTTACTCTCAACTGGACAGGGAATGATTGGCTATTGTTTTTGCAGTGGACCATTTTTATCGACCTTTCACACTAATTACAATCAACCGTTAGTGCGAATTTTTCACCAGCATTCAAAAATTCCAAAAATAACTTCTGCTCGACTTCAACGCTATGCAGGATTTTTGTCTGGATTCAACTATACGGTTGTATTCAAGAAAGGATTGGAAAACTCAAACGTAGATTGCTTGTCAACGGCACCCATCCACCCAAGGGCTCATACAGACTCTGCAATTAATGAAGAGGTCCATCAACTGTGCGAAGCCTCTGTTCAACAGATTCTGGCGCCAGACCTCACTTACCAGTCACTTTGAGACGAGACGCAGAAAGACGGTCTCACAGCTTCTACACCAGCTTCGCGAAAGCCGCGTGAGTGACTCTGAATTCACAATCGAAAATGACATCCCATTCAGAGGACCACGGGTAGTCATTCCAGCATCATTACAACCTGCTGTTCTACGGGAACTTTATCACACCCACATAGGGACAATAAAGATGAAACAATTAGCCCGAGCGTGTCCAGCATGTGCTGCAGTCCAAGGTAGTACTCCTAAAGCACCACTCCATCCATGGATAGAACCAAAAAACAACTGAAACGCGTCTACATTCATTATGCCAGGCCGTTTTAGGGACATTATTTCCTTGTTATTATAAATGCCAAACCAAAGTGGGCTGAAATTCTACCCTGTACATCAGCGCCTATATCGACATCATTATTTTTAATAAGACACTGCAGTCTATTTCAATGTACTTTTTCTAGTTAAATGAAATATTTTTAGAAAGATAATATTTATGTTTTATTAATGTATCCAATCATAACCTTTGAATGACAATTTATCTGTTTTGTTATTTAATACATCAATATAAAGGTAATTGTTAATGTTTATTGAAGTTACTGTTATTCTGACAATTTAAACAAACTTTTGTTAATGACACTTCCAATAATTAATTACAATTTTTAAACTATATGTTTACAAACCAATCTTAATTAATAAATTTAAATGCATTCAAAATTCCTATAGGCCTTTTTATTTCTTTTTACTTATATTGTTCGTAGCTCAGTACTGAGAATTGATTTTTAAATTGACTCACTTTGCTTTTTCACTTGTAGCCACGTGTCTGCAATATTCTCTGCAAAAGGTTACCCCTGGACTTCACTTGATTATGCCACTTCTGTATCAATGTTCTCCAATTTTAACGATAGTTTTTCCACTTTGATATCACGCACTGATAATCACTTTTAATGTCGTTATAATAATATTCTACCCAGAGTTTATCTGTTTTAAGGTCTCTGCCCACTACAACGTATCATACTATGACCGTACTAGGAACGTATCAGACATGAAAAGCAACACGATACGTCCTGCTATGCCCACTGAAACGGATCTACGGCGTTTTGTGCCCGTATACATCCCGTATGATGCCCGTATGCAACCCGTATGTTGCCCGTATGTAACCTGTATCATCATACAGATCTAACCACCAAAATCGATAGGAAACCGTTTCATTCTCGCATGCGTATCGATGTTGCATGGACGTCTTGGGAGTGCTATCAAGTTTTTAAATAATAAAATAGGTATGCCTAATAAAAAATTAACTGTTAGACAACTGGCAATAATTGCCATAATATTGGATGAGGAAGAAGAAGAGAACCAAAAAAACACTCGACGCTACTGGATTCACGATTCTATAAAAGAACGAAAAACTGAAGGAGAATATTGGACATTATTCAGGCACTTAGTTGATGATGAAGAAAAGTTCTTTCAGTATTTCCGAATGTCTACATTCCAATTTAATGTATTGCTGAAAAAAATTGAAAATGATATTGTCAGAAGAAACACCAACTTTAGAGAATGTCTGTCATCTAAAGAAAGGCTTGCTGTGTGTTTACGGTAAGTAAAACAACTTTTAATATATTTTTAATCAAACTTTTAATGAAATTTCAAATATTCAGAATCAACTATCAAATTGTTACTCGTATGTACCTATTCAAAAATATTTTCTGACTCTGCCCACTACAACGTATTATTCCAAACGTTAGTACACGTATCCCAAGTCTCAGGAGACGTAGGCATGGGTGTATCACTTCCTTGAACGCATGAAGAAGTTGATGCTGGAGATGAAGTGTATGCATATTGAGGTGTAGTTGTTATAAAGCTAGCTGGTGCGAGCTGCTGTAACTCCATTTCGGAAACTAAAGTGAATATTTTATTTTTTGCCATTGCTTGTAGGTAAGGTGAAAACTTTTTTACTGTTTCTGATATATTCAAAAAGAAACGATCTAGTTCATCGTGTTCACGTTGTGGTGGAATAATACTTTGCTCGTCTAATAATCTAGACATCAACACAGCGGATGCTGACTGTACTGGTAGAACTGTAGCCTTCTTTCTTGCCTTTGCCTTTTTTGCTTGACTGTGTTGTGGTTGTGAGGATTTATTACGGACAATAGTGTCATCTTCGTTGCAAATTTCAGTGTCGTGAGAAGCAGCCACATCCACACCATCGGTACTGTTGATCTCATTGTCGGTAGGGTTCTGGACTTCAGTTACTGCATCTTCCTTCTGAAACTCTTCATCGTCGCTTGTCAGCTCAACGGACTCTGAAGTTGTTTTTTCGATAAAAAAAGGAATAACAAACGACATTTCATCCTCGTATTTCCATTTTTTAATTTTCTTGGCTGCCTGACCAGTTTTGCCTTTTTTGTTTTTTAATGCTCTTCTGTATGCATCCCTTAGCCCTTGCCACCTTTGTTTACAAGCTGCAGCTGTAAAAAAAACAATAAGTATTAATAACTAATACATACATAATACGTATATTACGCACTCAAAACACACTATTAATAAATACATACCAGCCTTTGATACAGCAAAAAAATACATAATCATAAATACATAAAACATTACTAAATAATAATTAATTAATTAATATTTTGTTTCCAGGTACTTAGCAACTGGTGATTCGTTTACAACCATTGCTTTTAGCTATCGTATGGGAGTCAGTTCTGTAAGGCGTGCCGTGTTGGAAGTTTGTGATGCTATAATAAAAAATATATTGCGAGAAAGTATTCCCACGCCTGGCACAGAAGAATGGGAAAAAAATATAGAAGAATTCTGGAATAAATGGAATTTTCCTAATTGTGTAGGTGCTATAGACGGAAAGCATGTCATTATTGTAGCACCTTCAAACAGTGGTTCTTTGTATTTTAATTATAAAAAAACATTTTCTATTGTACTTTTGGCTTTGGTTGATGCTAATTATAACTTCATAGCCGTAAACGTCGGTGCTTTCGGCAAAGATAGTGATGGTGGCATTTTGTCAAAATCAAAAATGGGCAAAGGTATATTCGAGAATAAATTTAATATTCCAAGTACCAAATTTTTTCCGGGGAGTAATGTAAGTGCACCGTGTGCTATATTAGGGGATGAAGCTTTTCCTTTAAAAAATAATCTCCTAAGACCTTATCCATCACAACAGTCGATTAACGATGATAAGAAACGTCACTTTAACTATCGCCTTTGCCGAGCACGACGTGTAGTGGAAAATGCTTTTGGTATTTTAAGCCAAAAATTTCGTATTTATAATAGACGTTTGCATTTGAAGCCAGAATTTGCGGAAAAAATTGTACTAACAACGTGCATTTTATATAATTTCATACGACGCGGAGAAACTGTAATTTTTACAGAAACAAATACTCCTGTACAGTTTAACAACTTAAGACACCAAGGAGGTAAAGCAGTTTCTACCGCTTTTGAAGTACGCCATCAATTTGCGGATTTCTTTCAAACGACACAAGGCCAATTGGACTGGATACCCATGTAATTAAATTACTTATTCAAATAAACACAATAATTTTATAAACTTACCTGGTTGTTTTAGTTGTTCCGAAATTTCCTTCCAAGCCATATCTTTTTTCACAGTATCCATTTATTTCGGGTGTTGTAGATTATATAAAAACTCATATTTACGTACACATTCTATTTATTTTTCGTCCTCCATGTTACACCGTCTTTACGTGCACGCGCGTCTTGTTGAACTGGCAACAGCTGACTTTAGTAAGTAAAGGCGTTTACAACGCTTTTATAACGGTCATCATGCGCGGTTATAACCCGTATGCGCACCGTTTCGCCGCCTGCGCGCATCGGTTTGGCAACGTCGCGTGCCATGCGCGGAGCGTATCGGCACCGGCAAAATATTCTCGCCGACAATTACTTAACGCTCCGTGCATGGTAGGCGACGGTGCTGGTCGGTGACGGAACGGTGTAGTGGGCATAGTCTCATACTTTTCAATACAAAGAATATTTTTTTACCCGACACGTTCCTAGTACGGTCATAGTATGATACGTTGTAGTGGGCAGAGACCTTTAGGATTAATTCTGGATGATTATTTTACATGTGTCATAAAATTAATATTTTTTCTACCCGCCTCCTTCTCGTTTTCAAAAACATAAACAATTACTTTTCCTTCTCCTAGCACTCTTTTTCAGAAGTAAATTTTATTAATTATTAATTTAAATCAAGCTAGTTAAAAATCTTGACAAAAGTCATTTTTTTAGATTATCATTATTCATCTAACATTTTATAAACATATATAAAACTTTCCTGGATTATAAATAAACCATCATATTAACAAAATTAATTTATACTTCAGTACGTTGTAACATTCTGCAATGTATCTCATATGAACAATAAATAATTTTAAACAATTCATACCACTTGCTTTGGATCATTCTTCTCTTAACTGAGCTAATTGACTGAATATTTATACATTATTCATATCAATATCGATTTCTACTATTTTATGTGACTTTCTCATATTTTGGAGATGTTATACCAATCTTGGGCAGTTTTTAAGTGAATCAATCTTTTATAGAATGTATTCTTTTTTTACCATTTTTATATCATAGCAATATAGAGTATTATCATCAAAAGGGGTTACCGTTGGCTAATCTCTCAAAATCAAACCTAACATAGCTACTTGGATACAATTGCCTGCCGACCAGCTCAGTACGAAGACGGCGTGTGACAGTTCTATGAACGAAATATGCAAAACGGGCGCCAACGGTATTTTTAACAAAATAAGCAAGTGTATCCAGGCAGTAGAACGAGAATCCGTAAACTCAGTAGCACAAACAATCTGAAAGAAAGCACAACTCAAACATCGGTAGCAGTAACAAATAATAAATAAACACAATAAAATATCACAGTATAATTGGCATTTAAAATATCACAATACAATCGACAAAGCATAACTCTTAATATGAATGCGTCACAATTTACCAATATCTGCGTAACAACAAAAATAATGGTTGAGCGGACGTTATGGAAAATCAAAGCTTAAATTGCCGCAAGCCGAGAAGCGGCAGCGCACACTCGCGAACGGACATGTCATAAAATAATTATCTAAATACAGTCTAAAGTACAACCTGTTAGCGGCTTCCGTCGAGCACCTTCAGCATGCTTATCAAGAGTCCAGGCGTGCTGAAGATCTCCCTGAGAACACGCAGCAAGCCAAGGTCGCACATCGAAGATAGCGGCGGCGACAGCTGCCTCCTTGAAATTCAGAAAAACTGCACACTCGAACTGAATTGCCCAAAACTGCTTATGTAGACTGATTTAACCAAGACTGAATTGCCCAGACAGATTACTCGAATTTTCGCCCACGGCTGCTTGTTCGAATTCCGCCCAAGACGGCTTGTTCGAATTCCGCCCAAGACGGCTTGTTAGAATTGTGCCCAAGACGGCTTGCTAAGGAAAACGAAATCCAGAATAAATGCATGCAACCCTTTGGTAAACGACCAACAAAATAAAACGGAACTTACCCCGGGTGAACTGGGCAAACGAGCATCGAAGGCTAGATGCGGCATGGCGTAGAATAAAATCTCACATGCTTCGCTTTGCAGCGAGGCCCCAAAGCTCCCATAACTAACAAAATGTAGCGGCAAGACAAAGCGGATCGCCAAAGCCAGCATAAAACATCTTCGCCGCGTTCCGTCAAACCAAAAGGGACGCGCTCAGCCAAAAGAATGCGGCCTCGAGAGCGCTCCGACCTCACGCTGTCGAGCAAGGCCAAAATCATGCCTGAACGATACGATAACAAGCCCCACAGAAATCGCAAATTAACGAAGGCGTAAATCTAGCAATGCAGAACTACAGGGAGTAACAAAATAACCGTAACAACTCCCCCCTTACCAGAACAGAAAAATTTCGCAGAAATTTTTCTACGCTAAGATCAATAATACGCACATTCGCTCAGCCAAGGACGACAAAGTTGATCAAAAACCAGATGAAAAATCTCAACCATAATTACAATAGAAAACCCAAACCCACACCACAATACAGCAACTGCCCGTGAAGACGGTAGTGACTCCAGGAGAAGCCCGAGACCAGATCAACCCCACGACAGGGATCGAGACTGCTCGTCGCTGCTGGATCTAAACGCTGCGCCGGTGAACAGTCCCGTAGCAACCCATCGCAAAGAAGTTCCAGCCCCAAGAACTCCTCAAAATCACCCCATATCTTCACGAGTACCCCCCCTGACAACTTCCTAAGAAAACAAACCCCGAGGCGAAAGCAAACCCCCACAGTCAAGGTACTGCGAAACCGAAAACCTACAAGAAACCCTTCCCACGAACAAACCACAAACCCACCCCCAAAGATATACGAAACCCAAAGGATCACAACACACAACACCTACAAACACATCACATCCCCAAGTGGAGATCTCACTAGAAGTCTATCAACAACCGAAACAGTGCACGCAGACAGCAGTCCCCACCAGATTCAACTCAACAACAAGGCGTAGTGCCTCACACAACAATAAGCTCTACAGCAAATCCAAAATCCGGAACGTGCCAAAAGTACCAAAACCAAATACCAAATCGAACTACTGCCAACAAACTACTTCAGCGTTGATAAGGGAGAAACTAGATGAAATAATTCCCTAAAGTGACCTACCCTACAAATGCCCAACCAACCTACAATACCTCACACAAAATTCAACAACAGCTGGAATAACCAATCACAGCAGCAGATCATACCAAAGACTTCATTCGGCAACAAAGGCTCAAAAGGAAACTAAAGAACAATGACTCGGAAACAGATGCAGGTCCCACAAATCCGGAACGAGCCGTACTCTAAATGAGTAAACGAAACCGTTCTCCATCTCCAAGCACGCCCAAAAGCGAAACCACAACAAAGATTCGAGACTCACTTGTGGATCGAAATCCGCGTGAGCGATATGGATACCGTAACAACAACAACAAAAAAACAACACAATACGCATAGCTGAAGGCAACCATACAACAACAGCTAAGCCACCAAAATCCCAAAAGGTATCCAACAAAACCCAACAAGCTAACTCAAACCTACACTAAAGCGAAAGATGAACTTCACTCGACACGAATGCAAGTCAAACCACACAATGAACCCAACTGCTAACTGCAAGCTACTCCAGTGTTATTATAGGAAGAACTAGATGAAATAGCTCCCCACAGTGACCTTCCCTGCAATGCCCTACCAACCTACCCTAGCGGTATAAGAGGAGAAAAACAAGATGAAAGCGTTTCCTAATAGTGACCTACCCTACAAATTCCCAACCAACCACCCTACACTAGGAGCCCAAACGCGAAACGAAAGCAAAAAGCAAGAGACTAAAGAAAACGAAAAGGACAGAGGCTTCGCGAAAGAGTCGGGTCCCAACTAATCCGACATAAGTCGACCCTCCAAAAGGGCAACAGAGACCGTCCGCAATCGCCAAACATGTCCGAAAGCGACACCAAACACGGGACGAACCTTACTGTGGACAATAATCCGCATAAGCGTCATGGATGCCCAAAAACAAAAAAAAACAAAAAACTCACAGCAGCACGATAGCTGAACTTCACTCAAAAATACCAAAATTGCTGACGGACACGACAACTGGCATCAAACGGCCAAATCCGCCTAAAGCGGAGAACGTCACGACAGCATACCAAAGGGGCATCCAAACAATCCAGCAAGCTAAGCTCGCCCTACGCAAAAGCAAATGCAAACACAAATGAAAACTAAAAGGAGAGGAAAAAAAAGGAACCAACAGATAAGAGTGATAAGAAACGGCTTGAGAGGAAAATTTGCGAAACAAAACCCCTTAAGCATATCCACTTCAAACCACCATACTCACAATCAATCCAAAAGGGGAAGAAAGAAAATGAAATGAAAAAGCCATCAATTAATAAACGCACCAAACCAACTAAAAAGATGGTTTGAGAGATCATACAAATCCGCATAAGCGAATCTCCCAAACACACCAACACGAACCAGTATCCTAATCAACGAACCAGAAGATGACAGAGCCAACTAAGAAGAACTGCACCAAATCCAAACTACGAAGATGGCCTGAGAGATCATAAAAATCCGCATAAGCGAATCTCTCAAACTCACCAACATCGACCCAAAATCCCAATCATCAATCGAACAGGAAAGATAAGAAACAAACAAATAAGCCGCGCTAATCCAACTGAAGGACGGCCTAAGAATCTCGCAAAGCAAACTCCCCCCAAACACATTACCAACACACTCCTAACAGGGTCAGCACCTCAACAGGAAAAGTCAAAAGAAAAACAACAACTTCCACAAAGGAAGGACGACAAAACAGGAAGAAAAACTCAAGCATACTAACTTCGCAGAACCTCAAGAACACGCAACCAATCGAAACCGAGACCATTCAGAAACTCCACTTACCAAAGCATACTCTTGCAACAAATCCCAACATACTACCTAAATTCACAACGTAACCAATCAATCGCTCAAACGAAACAAAAAAAAATAAAAAAACAACGAACAAGGGCTCCAAAGCAACTTGAGAAATGAACTTGGGCAACACAACAACACATTGCAAAATGTGCACACTACCTGGCTACCTCGGAAGCTGATCTCGCAGAAGATTCACCAAAACAAACGCACAGTACACCACAATAAGTAGCAGCCATCAAAAATACCAATCAATCACAGAGGCGAAAAACCAAATCAAAAAGAGAGGTGAAAAACCTCCACAATCAACGATCTAAAGTGACAAAAACTTGGCTACTACAACCAGGAATAAAGCACAACGCTAGCACACTCGAGCGATGCGGAATGAGCTCAACAAAAGTTACTTCTACAACAAAACGTTATTGACATCAACTCCCGAAATTTAAATTTTGTATCGCACGTAATGATTTTCCAACGACACATGCATGATCAAATATAGATAGTTAAAAATTCTATACTACTTAGCCTAGCATGCACAAATAGCAAAACATATTAAAATTAGACACTGCATCATATAAAAATGCTGGCAAAAATATCATACATAATTTGTTACTGCACCAATTTGTCATATCAAAATTTCAAACAAGTGCCGAGGCACATTTACAAAAAAAAACACGCCCCACGTTGGGCGCCATAAATCTTATTATCATCAAAAGGGGTTACCGTTGGCTAATCTCTCAAAATCAAACCTAACATAGCTACTTGGATACAATTGCCTGCCGACCAGCTCAGTACGAAGACGGCGTGTGACAGTTCTATGAACGAAATATGCAAAACGGGCGCCAACGGTATTTTTAACAAAATAAGCAAGTGTATCCAGGCAGTAGAACGAGAATCCGTAAACTCAGTAGCACAAACAATCTGAAAGAAAGCACAACTCAAACATCGGTAGCAGTAACAAATAATAAATAAACACAATAAAATATCACAGTATAATTGGCATTTAAAATATCACAATACAATCGACAAAGCATAACTCTTAATATGAATGCGTCACAATTTACCAATATCTGCGTAACAACAAAAATAATGGTTGAGCGGACGTTATGGAAAATCAAAGCTTAAATTGCCGCAAGCCGAGAAGCGGCAGCGCACACTCGCGAACGGACATGTCATAAAATAATTATCTAAATACAGTATAAAGTACAACCTGTTAGCGGCTTCCGTCGAGCACCTTCAGCATGCTTATCAAGAGTCCAGGCGTGCTGAAGATCTCCCTGAGAACACGCAGCAAGCCAAGGTCGCACATCGAAGATAGCGGCGGCGACAGCTGCCTCCTTGAAATTCAGAAAAACTGCACACTCGAACTGAATTGCCCAAAACTGCTTATGTAGACTGATTTAACCAAGACTGAATTGCCCAGACAGATTACTCGAATTTTCGCCCACGGCTGCTTGTTCGAATTCCGCCCAAGACGGCTTGTTCGAATTCCGCCCAAGACGGCTTGTTAGAATTGTGCCCAAGACGGCTTGCTAAGGAAAACGAAATCCAGAATAAATGCATGCAACCCTTTGGTAAACGACCAACAAAATAAAACGGAACTTACCCCGGGTGAACTGGGCAAACGAGCATCGAAGGCTAGATGCGGCATGGCGTAGAATAAAATCTCACATGCTTCGCTTTGCAGCGAGGCCCCAAAGCTCCCATAACTAACAAAATGTAGCGGCAAGACAAAGCGGATCACCAAAGCCAGCATAAAACATCTTCGCCGCGTTCCGTCAAACCAAAAGGGACGCGCTCAGCCAAAAGAATGCGGCCTCGAGAGCGCTCCGACCTCACGCTGTCGAGCAAGGCCAAAATCATGCCTGAACGATACGATAACAAGCCCCACAGAAATCGCAAATTAACGAAGGCGTAAATCTAGCAATGCAGAACTACAGGGAGTAACAAAATAACCGTAACAAGAGTTACAGGGATCTTTTTGTTTTTAACGAAAAGCTCATCACCGAGTGTCTGAACTAATATATAGGGATGCAGGAGGTCTTTTGGTGGGAAGGAAATCTTATCACCGGGTATTGGCTTGGTGGGTTTAGGCAGGTAAGGTTTGGGATCGAAGCTCGAACTCAACTAACTTTCAGGTAAGGTAAAGGTTCAGGGTTATTTCAACCCCTCCCCTCCCCCAACTGGGGGCGGACTGCTATAGTGTAATGGTATTAAGCCCACGACTCGACTCTGCTGACAGTGAAACATAGTGGACCAATTCAATAAGCACAGAGTTGGGGTGTTTTATGTAGCTGCCATGTTAAACTAAAAATTCAAACGGTAAATGCATTGATAATGAGATGCGAGAAGTAATAAAGTAGTTGAGTAAGGAACGCAGAAGGCAGAGCTGGTTTTCACAGGGGTCGAAGTTGACTTTTAAATAAATAAAAATAATAGCTTTGTGCATAATAGAAAGCCGAACCGAAATAAATTAATAGACACAAAAAGGTTTGCCATTTGTAGGTTAAAAGAAGCGTAGTTTTTTTATTAAATGTCAATAAAAGTGTAAATTGTGAGGAATCTAAAAGGTAAAGAAAGATAGAATCAAATAACAGGACATTGCAAAAGAGCAATTTGAGAAGCAGGCAGCAGGACATGAACGAAGCAAATGAGAAGTGGTGAAATCGAATAAATCAGTGCATTTAAAATTACAATTAGTGCAAAAGCAGAGCAATGGTTAAAATTAAATGTGTGTGTGCTCAGCGCTACCGAAATAATTTTAGATGTAAGAAAAGACAATAACTTAGATTATAAGAAAAATGTAAAATAGAATTATGTAATCAAATTTATTTCCATTTTGTACTTTAAGTTATCAAACATAATTTCCGTTAATATTGTCTCATAGCAACCAGATTCGTTTTTGTTTAATAACGGAAGAGAACAATTGAAAATTAATTACTTGACTGTTTGTTGACATTTGTGCTGCATATTTTTATACCATTTTAATAATAAACGTGTTTTCCAAGTTATAAAAAGTATACCAGTTTATTGCCCAAGTGTCAGTGTACAAGTGGGTGTATTTTCAACAAGTTACGTAACAAAAAACATACAAATTCCATAATCCCATCTTCGAGGAAATCGGGGCCGATCAACTCCATGTTGCGAACTTCGACTACGGGCAAGAGGAGCATCGGAGCCAAGAGATCAGTATTTGGCAGCAAGGGGACCAAGAATAGCGAAGAAAATCCAACGGCGTCATTTTCAAAGGGGGCCATGCAGTCCAGCGAATTTTTATAAGCTACGATTTAGCCTAAACAAATAGTGTCAGCATCCGGAAAACGAGGTGCATACGACTACTGAGAGCTATCGTTTTTCTAATTAATAAAACATAAAGAGGGGCCTACAACCATTTATTTTGTGCACTAAATCAATACATTCCATATTTTAACTAGCCTAATAATTTAATGACAGGCAAAGTTCGAACACAGTAATAGTATATTATACATCAAGGTAGCGAAGCGCAGTATTATAACCTGAGCGCATATTAGATACTGAGCGCGCAGCGCGAAGTATCTAAAGCGCGAAGGTTATAAGACGATTCGCTACCGTGGTGTATATACTATTTTTTGCACTACCAAACGGCTTAATACCTAAATTCCCAACAAATTTCGAAAATATTTTAACTGTCAACCTGACAATAGAGCTCTTTAAAACGTAAAAATTAAAATAGTCATATTTGGTAACTTAGCAATTTATTAGTTACCACGGTGAAAATTGTTCATTTTACTTTCTCTCCCTTGGTGGAGAAAATCAACTTCACGACCTAAAGATAGACCAGTAACGGTGCGTTCTGAGACTAGTAGTGCAAAACATTTATTATACAGTGAATTGTGTATTTGGATTTTGGCTCTAACTTATACAAAAAACAATTAAATTAAATTAATATAAAAGACAATTATAGAGCCATCATAGCAATAGGGACCTTACGTCCCTCTTCAGCCAATAATGGGAACTATAGGATGGGTCAGAGAAAAGAGGGGTGGAGAAAGGAAGAGAGGTCAGGAAAGGTGGAAAAGTACTATCCCAGCATTCGTCTTAGAGAAGGTACTCTGTTGACTCACGATAACCACCTAAAACCTGAATCAGAGCAGACGGCCAGAGGAATCAAACCCGCGACCTCCCGAATGCTAAGCAGATGTGCATTCACTACTCTACAAACCTCGGTACTTTCAGGTACGAGGCAGCTTGCTTTTATACCGCTTGCTGATGGACTATCGGGCGGTTATCTTCTGGAGCGGTCTCGGGAAAACTGAGCAGGTGATCAACGTAACGTTTCGCGTTTATCAGATTTCGTGTCACCTGAGGTCAAGGCGCAAACATGTGTCTGAAGCTGGTTGTGTGCAAAATCAAACGTTTTTGCGTCTCGCGGAATTCGCCGTGTTCTGTGGGTGACTGGAGTTGGTTGCATGCAAATTTAAGGGCGCTAATTGCGTTTTTAAATTAATTTGTGTGATTTTACGTCACCATTGGTATCCCGTGTTTCGAAATCAGATAACCGGTGATTTGTTTGCGGTAAGAATATCTTCTTATTAATTTTACTTTTAACAGTTTTCACATGTGGGCGGTAATCTACTTTGACTTGATTTAGTAAATCATTCAGCGAAAAGTGTCATTCGTCAGAGTTTTTTTCGAGATATGAGTAAATATTTGTCGTTGCTTTTTCAACATACATTGCTGATGGTCGTTTTCTTTTTCTCCAAATGATGGCGGATCGTAGAGCTTGTTCATACTTATATGAAATGTGGTATTTAGCATACGCTGCGACTAGATCAGAAATATGCCGAAGGCGATTAATTACAATTCGTCCCCATTCATTCCTGCGGGTTTCGCTAATCTTATAATTAGACATTTGATTTCCATGCACTTAAAAACGTCAAAATGTGCATGCACTTATGCACTATAAAGTGGCTATACGTATATGCAGTTATAGATGCACTTTAAATAGATATGTGGTCGTGTAAATAACATACAAAAAACTAATGTATCCTAACAAAACATTCTCTAGGAAAACAAAGACGCAATAATAAATATAAATTTAATAAGGATGCAGTTGAACAAAATTAAAACTAATAAATGATGTGTATTAAAGTGCAAGATTCAATGAAAGGGGACAGTTAACAAAAGAATTGAATCAAAAAAATAAGTACCTACCTTCCTACGCTATCAGTTGTTTCATCTATAGAAACCCATATGTAGTTATCCCCTATTTCTCTTCTAATTGATGTTATAGTCTCTTGATATAAAACAGGAATATAATTTTTCCTCAAAGTGGACTCAACCGGCATAGACATTTTGGAAATTTCTTCCAAAAAAATTCGAAGTAGTGGGTGGTTAAGTTTGTTGAATGGAATGCCAGTGCTACTAATGCATTACATATTTTTTTATTGAATTCTGTTGATTTGCTGACACTGTTAGTCGCACTATTAACACACGTTGGCAATAACGTTTGCTTTTTACTTCGTAAAGCCATGCATTTTATATGTTTAACTATTTTTAAATGTTGTGTCACTTGAAAACGTTTGGCGTAATTCACCTTATCATCGCAAGCTGCGCAATACACATAACTTCTTAAAACAACGGAAACAGGACGTTTTTCCTTACCCATGTTTGCAGTTACAGAGGTGAAATTAAACTAACGATCGCTTTTGGAAAACTTCAACCAAGTAAATGTAGGAAATGTCTATTTCACACAACTGTGCAGATGTAAAGTATTAGAATTTTCTGGGTTAAAAACATTAGTACCCAAACTGTCTAATCCCTTCTTGAAAGATAGGTATCAGCTTTGATTGACAGCAACGGTCTTAGCTTTAGGTATTAGCATTATTCAAGGGTATTTTAGTTAGAGTAAAGCTAACCAAAATAGAATTTAAAAAACGATCAAGAGCTATTCATGAAAGCATAACAAATACGTAAGATCAGTTTGTACTTCCTGCTTACCTTTTAAAAGTTTAAAATTAAATTCTGTTCTGGAAAAAAATGTGTTTATGTTGAACAATATTTGAATTTTGCGGGCTATTAAGTCTAACAAAGATTGCCGAGCTAATAGCATTCGCAATTTAAAGGTAGTTTTTAGAAGGTTTAAAGCTTTCAAATGGTATAAAATATGAATATTTTAAAAATATGCATGCATTTCTGGAAATCTCCGAAATATGCAATTATATGCACATTCAAATTTCCGTATGTGATATAAATTCTGATGAAACGTTTTCTATTAGCAAGAAAAACATGCAAATGCATGAAAATCCGATGCCTACTTATAATGTTGTCTTTCACTGATAATTCGCGCACTTTCTAAACAATTTTACGGTAGCTCATGCGTGTTTTTTGGTTTCTTAGACATTTTTCTGTAATTTATTCACCACATAAAAACATTCGCAATAATGATGTTGATGGAATCGCATAATTTTTTCTACGCGATCTATGATCCTCCACGAAGCACGAAAAGCACTGCCATAATGAAAACACCATAGAAGAAGATTCGAAGAAAAGTTGTTTAAAACAAGTTAACAAGATAAGCTTAATAGATTCAGAATATCTCCAACCACAACCACTTTTCCATATAGATAAAGATAAAGAGAGATATATCTATATCCAACGTCCAACGTCAAGACTCGACCTGGTGCTATTTGCCCGTCCGACCACAAATTGCTAAACATTTATTTCAAAATTAAACTGCACACTACATCCAAAGGAGTTGACATCGGTAAGCTGTCATGGTCAGATACTACCACATTTCAAGAGGGTTGCTCTAATAAAACCTGGTTGAACACTAAAGAACTGATAAATAACGCTTTGAAGAAATCTACGCCAGTTTTTTCCCGTAAGCACAATAAACACTGGATGACGAATAGAACATACCAACTAATAGAAGAAAGACGACAAGCCAAACTAACAAACAACAACATCGAAGTGGCCGGCTAAACACTGAAATTAAACGCGCATGTAAATATGATAAAAACAAACAGATCAACGAAATATGTCTCCAACTTGAACAACACTCTACCCGACACGAATCGAAACAACTATATGACAAAGTAAAGTATTTGTCACGAGAGTTTAAACCCCGAACACAAATCATCCATGATGAGCAGGGCAATACAATAACGAACGTGGATGAAATTGCTGAGGTCTGGAAGAGATGCTGTCTTAATCTCTTTGATAATAAACAGCTTTATATAGAAGTCGACAATTTAATCAGCATAGAAGATAACATTGAACCAAATATCTTACGTTCAGAAGTTGAAGTTGCAATAAAAAGTCTAAAGAATGGTAAAGCTTCTGGAAGTGATGGTATAACCGCAGAAGTACTCAAAGCGATGGGCAATATTGGAGTTTATGAACTACACGAAATTTGCAATGAGATATGGAATACCGGAAAGTGGCCTGAAGAATGGTGTGCATCAACATTCGTGCGTTGTATAAGAAGGGTTCTCCTACAGACTGCAGTAATTACAGAACTATTGCGCTAATTCCACATGCAAGTAAAGTCCTACTCCATAAACGTTTGAAGGTTTTTCTCCTACCACAAATACCAGATGAACAAACTGGCTTTATACCAGGCAAAGGCACTACAGAAAAGATCTTAAACGTCCGTCAATTGATAGAGAAAGCACGAGAGTTTGGTGTAACGATGTATCTCTGCTTTGTAGACTACTCAAAGGCATTCGACTGTGTAAATTTGAACTTTCTTTGGAACATACTAAAAGAAATAGGCACCCCGAACCCCGAACCACCTCGTACGACTGAACAAAGAATTATATGAAAATAATCAAGCCGACATAAGAATCAATACAGTCAGGTAAAATAAATTCTCTATTAAAGCCGGAGTCAGACAGGGTTGCATCTTATCACCAATTCTATTTAATATATATAGCGAGCACATCATACGGAAGGTGCTGGACGGGTGGCGAGGTGGAGTGTCGATAGGGGGGAGGAAGATCAGTAATCTTAGGTATGCAGACGATACACTTATTAGAGCATCGTGTGAAGAAGAACTGGAAGAGATAATGTATAAGTTGAAAACCACTAGCGAGAGATACGGACTAAAACTTAACGTTAATAAAACAAAAGTTATGATAATAGATCGTGTGCATAACCACCAACCACAGATTCAAAATGTCGCAGGTTATGAAACGGTAGAGAAGTTTAACTATCTTGGTTCGCTGATCACAAATACCGGTGAATGCGGACAAGAAATCAAAAGACCTTTGGCGATAGCAAGAACGGCCACAACAAAGCTGACAAAAATCTGGAAAAACTCAGCTATAACAAAATCCACGAAGTTAAGGCTCGTCCATTCAGTCATCTTCCCTATCGCGCTGTATGCAGCAGAAACATGGACCTTGAAAAAAGCAGACATATAAAGAATTAATGCATTTGAAATGTGGGTATATAGACGTGTCTTGCGTATACCGTGGACAGCACACCGGACCAATCTCTCCATACTAAATGAACTTAAGGCTCATAAGGACAGGGGGTAGGCAACACATTTTACAAGAATACATTATTTGAAATGTAATAAACTTGTAATGTTATTTCTGCCTGTCTGAATCAACTTGGAGGATGCCTGCCTACATTAATATGAATCTTAACTATATTACTTGCGGTTTACCAATATGTTGTGCTTATAAACAATTTTGATCAGGTAGAAATTAATAAAATGTGATTTTTCAATTGACTAAATATTAACTACAAGAGTGGCACTTTTTAAAAAATGGTGATGTACAAGGGTGTATAAACACAATTAATACCAAAATCAATATTGACAATATACTTTGACATTCATTTAAACCCGGAATCATTCAAAAACCGTATCTAAATCTAACAAAATTACTAAACACGGTACCAAAATGCCCCTTTGCGCTCTGCTCAGCCTCAGGTAGACGGATATTTAGCCTAGAGCGTTCTGAGCTAAACGAGCAGATTAGAAATCCGCGAAACGCAACAGATTACACCTGTTTGGCTCTCGTTCTTCATTTCAAATGCTGATTGGATATGTCATAATATCCGCCGAAATTGATGAATAAACATAGTAGAGTAAAGACATAAAAAATATTGCTGAGTAAACGTCGATTATAATATAAACACACAGCAAGCACAGTATCACCACCGAATGCGCTACGATAATAGCAAATACGGAATTGCCATAATTAGTACAAGTACATGGTTATCTATACATATATAAAGGAAAGTCATAACCCTGACTAATCAACGCAGAGCCGAAACCACTGGTACTAGAAACTTGAGATTTAGGTGCAAGGTTCAATTTCTTATGTAAGGTAGTGCTAAGAAGGGATTTTTTGAAATTCGACCCCTTCTTCTTCTTCTTGAGCCCTTTAAATCCATTTTTGGATGTAGGCCTTCCCTAAGGGGGTGAAAAGGAGTAAAATGTGTTTTCACGAATTCCTCAATATCTCTTACACCCGATAAGATATCGATTTGGTGTTACTTTCAAATATTATCAATGCAAATACCTAGAAACGTATTTTAGAATTTTGCCCTAATAAACCCCTAAAGGTGCAAATCTGGATTGGGGGTGAATTAAAGAACCCTTCGTATCTCCTATGCTTATTGAGTTAGAACATTCTTTTTTGGCATATAGATGTATTTTTAAAATATTTAGAAAGGAGTTTAAGGGAATTTGAAAATTTGAACCCTAAAGGGGTAAAAAGAGAAAAAACTGAAAAGGGGTAGGAGGGTAAAATAATTATTTTTTTTCACTGTAAGTTCCATTTTGCAATTAAATGGGTTGAAAGGATTTTTTTTTTAATTTTACCCCTACGAGGGTGGAAAGGGGAAAATGTGTTTTCACGAGTTCCTCAATATCTCTTAGACCCGATGGGATAGTGACTTGGTGTTTACTTGCAAAGCTTATCAATGCAAATACCTAGAAACGTATTTTAGAATTTTTCCCTAATCAACCCCTAAAGGTGCAAATCTGGATTGGGAGTGAATTAAAGAACCCTTCATATCTCCTATGTTTATTGAGTTAGGACATTCTTTTTGGAATATACGAATTTCTCAATATTTCATAAGGCCCTATAATGTAACAATTTGGTTTTACTTAGAAAGGTTACCTATACAAGTTCCTAAAAACGTAATTCAGGATTGTGCACAGATCAACTCCTAAAAGGTGAGAATTTGGTTTTAGGGGTAAATTATAGAACTTTTCGTATTTCCTGATTATCATGATTTTTGGGCATATGTGTTTAAATCTTTAAAAAGTGGTTTAAAGTTTTTATTCTAAATTTCTTTGTGAAAGGAGTAAAAATGGGGTAAAAGTAAAAAGAAGTTAAAAAAAGGTTAAAGTTGTTGATTTTTTTCCGTGTGTCCAGTTTAGAATAAAATAGAAGGATTTCCGAAATTCCACCTCTAAGTGGTGGAAACTGGTATGTTGCTACAATTTATGAATACAACATTTAATAAGTACATTTATTATTGTTATTCTCATTGTTTAAACCTATAGTTTTATCAATCTATATAAGGAGAACGACAATTACATACACATTTCCAGGGGATACGTGAAGCATAAAAGGGTTAGATTAGATTAGATTAGATTCCACGACTGCCTTTTGCTGGCATGCGCACGTCAGCCCTTTGGGCTTTTTGTACTGTCGGGAGTTTTCAAGTTAGCAGGCCGACATCTGTATCTTTTACTAGACTTGCAATGCCCCCTACTAGCTTGCGGTTGTCAATAGAGTTAAGGCTCCAATCGAGTTGGTGTCTTTTACGCTCTAATGCTGGGCATTCAAAGAGGATATGATAGGCTGTTTCATCATCCTCTTGGCATAGTCTGCAAACAGGTTCATCTCTATAGATATTGATCCTGTGCATAAATTCTCTGAATGCTCCAGTGCCTGTTAGTAGACTGACTACTTGCTTGATTCGAGTTCGGTTCAGTCTCAACAGGGTCGTGGTGGTTTGTGGATTCGGAGTTTTTAGCAATCTTTTGCAGTGTGTTGCTTGATTGTAGTTTCTCCACCTTAGTTGGTGTGCGGTATTGACCCATTCATTAATGGCTGAGCGGGCTTGGTTTTTCTGAATGCTTAGACCAGGTTCTGGACCGGTCATTGCATTACGGGCTGCTTCTTTTGCGAGCTTGTCCGCCTTCTCGTTTCCTTCAATACCTTGGTGACCTGGGATCCAGCATAATTTTACTGTATTTCCCTGGCTTAAGGTTTGAAGTTTGGATTTGCATTCCTTGACCAGTCTCGATGAAGTACTGAAAGCGTTTAGCGCTTTCAGTGCTGCCTGACTGTCTGAGAGAATGTGTATGTCTCGATTGAGCAGCTTCTTTTCTATGCTGATGTTTGCGCATACGTTAATAGCTTGTACTTCAGCCTGAAAGATGTTACAAAACTTTCCTAGACTGACTTTTTCGTTGGTTCTAGGATTGGTACTGTACACACCGGAGCCTGTACCCCCTTCAAATTTAGATCCATCAGTATAAAAAATGATGTTCTTATTTGTTGGGGTTGGTAGTTGGTCCGGATTCCAACTTGTGTGTACAGTAAAGTTCTTTTCAAAGTCATAAGCTTTGGTTATAAGATCAGAACCCATTTCTAATATTGGGTTGTTGATGTGTGACATGATCTTGCCATGTCCTAGATTATTAGCTGTGGTCATCCAGTGACCAGTACTTTGTAATCTGTAGGCTGCCATTCTGGCTTCACCTTCCAAGAAGATGTGCAGAGGTGGCAGATTTAAAATAGCATTCAGTGCTTGTCCTGAGGTGCCTTTAAAGGCTCCAGTGATGCACCGATTAGCTAGATATTGTATTCTGCTAATTTTGTGGATCGCAGTTGCTTGTTTTATTTTGGGCCACCAGGCGATTATTCCATATGAAATTATTGGTCGAACCATGGTTTTGTACAGCCAGAAGGTCAGTTCCGGCTTGAGCCCCCACGTACTACCTATGGCTCTTTTCCCAATAACTAATGTTTGTATGCACCTGGTGATTGTTTTGTCTAAATGGGAGTTCCAAGTTAGTTTGGAATCGATGGTTAGACCTAGGTACTTAACCTCGTTCTCCCAGTTGACATTTGTCTCAAACAGTTTTATGTTGATTCTGTTTGTGATGTTCTTTCTACGAGTGAAAGCGACGAGAGTGGCTTTGCTGGGATTAATTCTAAGATTATTCTCTAGACACCACTCTTCGGTTATCTTTAGTGCTGATTTCATTACATTGTCTACGGTTCTTTGGTATTTACCTTGAATCAGTATGACAATGTCATCAGCGTATCCTTGAGTGTAGTAGCCTTTGTTATTGAGTTGGGTCAGCAGTTCATCAACTGTGAGGCACCACAGGAGTGGAGAAAGAACTCCTCCCTGTGGACATCCCCTTGTCGCCTGCACTGTCTTTTCCTTGTCAAATAACTTGACTTTTACAACTCTAGTGTTGAGCATTGCCATAGTCCATCTTATCGTGGTGTTATCGATCTGGTGGTTTGTCATTGCTCTTTCAATAGAGTGGTAGGAGGTGTTGTCGAAGGCACCTTCTATGTCTAGAAATGCTCCGACTGCGTACTCCTTGTACTCCAAGGTTCTCTCAATTTTCCCCACTAGTTGGTGTAGGGCGGTTTCACATGACTTCCCTGTTTGGTAAGCATGTTGATATTTGTGAATCGGGAGTGAAGTTAGGGCTTCCTCCCTCCAGTACCTGTCTACTAATCTTTCCAACGTTTTAAGGAGGAATGACGTTAGGCTGATAGGTCTGTAAGATTTAGCTTCTGCATAGCTGCTCTTACCAGGCTTAGGGATAAATACTACTTTAGTCACTCTCCAGGCTTGGGGAATGTAGCCTAAGGCAAGACTTGCTTGGAACATGTCTTTGAGTGGGTTCAGCAGTATATCTATCCCTTTCTGCAGCATTACGGGTTGTATGCCGTCGTTTCCAGCAGATTTGAAAGGGCTGAAGAGGCTAGTTGCCCATCTAATCCTTTCTTTGCTGACTATTCTCTTAGCTGTTTCCCAGTCTTCCCTCCTAGGGGTATGATTGGGTTCAGCCAGAGTAGGTTGTTCCACTGCTCCGGGTAGGTGAGTTTTTATCAAAAGAGATAAAGTCTCCTCTTCCGTTGTAGTGTATTCTCCGCTTTCTTTTTTAAGAGTGCCTACTGGGTTCATGGCTTGCTTTGAGATGATTTTGTGGAGTCTAGCTGTGGATCGCGTGGTCTCCACCTCCTGGCAAAACTTTTTCCAGGCTGCTATCTTAGCTGCCTTGATCTTTTTGCCATAGTCTGTGAGAGCCTTGTGATAGTTCTCCCAGTTATTTGTGGCTTTAGACCTGTTAAACAGACGTCTGACTTCTTGTCTGGTCTTTTCTAGGTCTTTATTCCACCAATTTGTGTGTTTTTTTGCTCTTTGCTGACTTGGGTCTATTAGAGGACAGCTACTCTGAAAGGAGTCAATCATGGCCTCTTTTAACCGGTCAGCATTTGAGTCTAAAACTACTTTATTGGGAGATCTGAACTTTAGGTGTTCTATCTTCTCTTGTAGTTTTTGTTTATATAGGTCCCAGTCTGTCTTTCTTGGGTTGTAGTAAACTCTTTGGCTTACTTCCCGTTGAGACAGTTCAAAGGTTATATAATTGTGGTCAGAGAGTGATGGTTCGTCTGAAACTTGCCATTTATTCACTGATTGACTAATTCTCATAGTGGTTATGGTAATATCAATAACTTCATGTCTATTAGAGTTATAAAAGGTTGGAGTGTTACCTTTATTGACTACTACTAGATTGTTAGTTAAGATAAATTCTAAAAGTGACTCACCTCTTATGTTGCAGTTGGTGCTGCCCCAAATGGTGTGGTGAGAATTTGCGTCACAGCCTAGGATGAGGTCTAGATCGTCTTGGGAGGCAGATGATACTAGGTTCTCTAGTTCCTCGCTAGGCGGTGGGTCCCTGGAATCGGATGGAAGGTAGACGGAGCTTATAATGGCTTGGTCACAACCTTCATCGTTATTCCATTTTATTTTAATTGTGGTTATGTCTCTAGAACAGAATTCCATTAGTGGTAAACAGTCTAGATTATTTCTTATAAGTATGCAGGTTCTAGGACTTGCATGATTATAAATAAGCCTACCTTTAGCACCCCCTAATCCACGGACTTGTCCCTTAACTATCCATGGTTCTTGAATCAGTGCTAAATCGATGTCATCTGCCAGCAGCTTTCTGCTTAGACTTGCAGTGGCTGCTTTGCAGTGGTGGAGGTTAATTTGAACTACCTTCAGGTGCTTCTTTCCTATCCTTGGAGCGGATGAGGAGAGTGACCTTGTTGAGGCCTAGGTGCGGCCTTTTTCTGCTCAGAAGACTGCCCTTGACTGGAAGTCTGGACTGTCAACTCTGCAGTAGAGGCACACTGTTTCATTTTTGTCTCGGTCACCGAGGTCTGAGCATCAGTGATCAGAAACGGTGATGACTCCATCAGTGTGTCGTCTTCACCATGTGAAAGAGCAGTTGTTAAATCCATACAAGTGAGTATTTAATGCAACTGTAACAGGTTTGGCTAAATACTTCTGGAGGGCGCCTGGTATCCAGAAGGCTCCGTTCATGACGCATATTATAAGCCCCTGCGCCTACACCTGCTGGTGCTCTGTTTTGCACGGGTCGCATAACACATTCGAAAAGGGGATTTTGGAACCAGAAAGGCTGATCTTCTAGACAGCCATGCATCTCTTGAGCATCTCTTGAAGGGTTATGGAGAACTTCTTTTGGAAGAATATTGTTTCTTTTTTACCTACAATATTATTTTGCAGCGTTTGTTAGTTTAGCGTATTTAGTGAGAGAGGAGGGGAGCATTCTAGAATTCGTTTAGGATTTAGAAGAAAAAACATTTGTAGTCCGTACGAAGAACGGGTATCTTGCTAGTTCATTATAAATTACCCACCCCTTATCATCATTATTATTGTCTATAGAAAATAGTAGATTATATTATAAGTGAGAGAAATGCATCATTATTTGCGAGTGAGAATTTTGAATCGCGAGTGCCCCAGCACGAGCGATACAATTTCTCACGAGGTTATAATGGCATTTCGCTCACGTGTGATATACGACGTTTTATCTTACAGTAGCAATTTTTGTGCCTAAATAGTTTGCGCAGTCAGAATATGTCGCGAAATAAATTTATAATTAGTCGCCTATGATTTGTGATATACGTTTGACAGTACTGAAGTGTATTGGGAGTACTGAAGTGTATTGTCAGTCTATGTCAAATTCGAGGTTCGTAGGTTAGGTTTTGTTTGTTATTTGACACAGACTGACGCAAAACTTAACCTGAAAATTACGAATTTGACATAGCTTGACAGTGCTACCAACAATGCAGTAGTATAAATAATGAAAACTCACTTGTGAATAAAACTTCATTTTAGTCACTGAAAACAGTTGTATAATGTATGGTAATAGGCGCTACTGTAAGATAATAGTTATTTATGGTACAAGTGTGTTATAAGGGAAATAAGTCACGAGAAAAAACGGGTAAGCCACGAGCACTTTGTGCGAGTGGCTTTGTTTTTAAAAGTGACTTATGACCGATAACACACGAGTTCCATACATAATTTTATCCAACACCTTCAGAATTTCGTTAAAACGCATCCTTTTTCTGATGACAGTTGTGACATTTTTATTTGACAAATTATTAAAAGTAGCTCAATTTATGGGAAGGCTTTGACGCGATCACCATGGCACATAAAAGTTTTGTTTACATTGAAACAATAATCGTGTTTGGTTTCACAAAAGTGTCAACACATGAAAACGACGCCGAATACCTAATGGAAGAAAAAGTGTTTGTTCCTGCTGAAATTCAAAATGATGCTAAACTAGCATTATCAAAAATAATACCCAAGAAATCGAAGGATATTTATGAAAAGGAATTCGGGCTATTCAAGTCCTGGAGAGAAGAGAAAGGAGTTAGTGGTATAACCGAAGAAATATTGTTGGCGTATTTTGTTGAAATTGGAAAGAAAAATGTAGGTTCGTCAATGTGGACAAAATACTCGATGTTGAAAGCAACTTTAAAATTTCATAAAAATGTCGACATATCGAAATATGGTAGGCTTATATCTTTCTTGAAAAGTGAGTCAAGAGCACATAAACCAAAGAAAGCCAAGATTTTGGAAAAGGAACATATTGAGCAGTTTCTAAGAAGTGCTCCGGACAGTGAATATCTGATGGAGAAGGTGAGATAGTGCCTATTTGATTTCCGTAAATCCTATTTAAATATATGTTTATAGGTTGCACTAATAATGGGTATTGCGGGGGCATGCCGTTGTAATGAGCTGACAAATTTGAGTGTTGAGCACATCGAAGACAAGGGATCATATCTCTATATTTCCATTCCTGATACAAAAACCAACAAACCTCGAAGTTTCACTGTCATAAACGAGGGATATCCTGTCAGTCCTATTGATCTCTATAGAAACTATGTTTCATTACGACCTGCCAAGGTACCACACCGTAGATTTTTTTTTAATTACAAACATCAAAAATGCACGATCCAACCAGTTGGAATAAACACATTGTCTAAGGTGCCATTCCGAATCGCATCTTACTTGAAACTACCACATGCAGAGGCTTACACTGGTCACAGTTTGAGACGGTCTTCTGCTACACTGTTGGTTAATGGTGGAGGCAACATAACAGCGCTTAAACGCCACGGTGGATTGAAATCGTCTACTGTGGCAGAGGGGTACATTGAAGAATCGTTGGGAGAAAAAATTAACACAGCAAGAAAAATTCAAGGAGGTTCTGAGTTCACCACCGCCACTGTTCCAAGTATTGTAGTGAATAGCGCAGAATCACGTAATGAAATTTCCAATAATAATGTAAATTGTCAAATGACTAGAAGTAACAACTATGCAATTGACATTAATATAAATATTAATATTAATAAGTGATGTTCTAAAATGTATTATATTGAGTATGTAATATTGCGTTATGGATGTAATATGTTCTGTAATGTGTTCTGAATAAAATGTTAATTTTCAATAGTTTTTTTTATCGAGAGTGACTTATGGTTTATAACACACTAGTCACACTAGTGCCTTATGGTTTATAACTCACTAGTGACATATAGGCCACTTTAAATTCCTAAAATCACCATAGTTATGGGCTTAATAACTCACAGTGTTGGATAAAAAGTTTTAAATAAAAGTTGTGTGGTTATAACTGAATTTTGTTAAAATGCTATAAAAAGTACAGTAGCGTGCAGATTTAAGGGGATACAACAAAATTTTTTTTTAAATGGGATACCCTGTATATTATGAAATTTTTGGAATGTTCTTTTTTTTCCTGATTTCAAAAATATATCATATGTTACCCCTACCTTATACCGTTTTTGGGTTATTAAACGTCGAATATTATTATTTATTATTATTTTGTATAGTATAACAAGTAAATATTTGGACTTTTTCTTCCTCACTGTAAACCATTTTGATTATTTCATTAAAGAAATGTCACTTATCAAACATTAGTTGTCATTTTTATAGCTTACTTTAATAATGTTAACTTTTCTATATTTACAGTAACTACTTTAACTAAGATATTCGACGTTTAATAACTCAAAAACGGTATAAGGTAGGGGTAACATATGGTATATTTTTGAAATCAGGAAAAGATCACTCCAAAAATTTAATAATATACAGGATATCCCATTTAAAAAAAAATATTTTTTGTATCCCCTGAAACCTGTACGCTACTGTACTTTTGATAGCATTTTAACAAAATTCAGTCATAACCTCACAACTTTTATTTAAAACTTTTTTTCTATAGACAATAATAACGATGATAAGGGGTGGGTAATTTATAATCAATAACCCTGTAACTATTTAAAAATTTGAAGAAAAGTTAAAGATATCTATATTACTTGGCTTCTTGGTCAGCTGACTAATGATGTTATTACTTTTATTCATAATCAAATAATTAGCCCTTACATGTCATTCCCGTTATCGCACCTAGATTCTATTTAAAGAAAATGACTTTCGAATTCATAATGTAAGGTATTCCAAGAAATCTGTTGCAGAACTGATATTCTAGAAATCCATTACTTTCTATAAATTTTTCTCAAAAAAAAAATAACTAAACTTTACTTCAAATGCCCATATATGTATGTTTTAACTTCCTTTTACGATAATGGTGTTGGATTCACCTTAAAAATTCGAAATTGAGTTTTCAACAGATCTTCACGTTTTAGAGTTCCCTGAACCCAAAAAACATGTTTTTTTCATTGGTCTGTGTGTCTGTCTGTCTGTCTGCCTGTGAACAGAATATCTCAAAATCAAAAAGAGGTATGGCGTTGAAACTTCATATATAAGTTTTACGTACTATGTAGATGAGACAGCAAGCTTTTTAATAAAAACGCATAACCGGAAGTAGGTGTTTACTCTTGTGATTTTTCAGTTTTTTCGATTTTTTCAGAAACGGTTCTAACGATTTTTTCAAACTTTACATTTTTATTACATTTTTAATGCGTATTGATGTGAGATAGGTAATTTTCTAGTTGAATACTTCTAAAATGGGGTTCTATGTTTTTTATTGTTTTTTTATTAGGTAACCCCTATTTTAAATAGAACACCCGGTATATTATTACATTTTTGAATTCAGCTTAAAATTTTAGATAAAATTTCAACTAACGCTCTATTTTGTACCATTTTTGTAGAATTTGTAATATTTGAATTTTTTTGACAATTGCTTAAAATTTAAAAATGTTTTGGCAAATTATAAGATCACTGTAAAAGGAAGTTGTGTGAGTGTATGACACCAGTTTTTGATATAGTGTACTAAATTAAAAATCGCAGCTATTTTGTTTTAATCACAAAGAATTAATGGTTATAATTATACTATAATGACGTAACGTAATAAAATCGAAACTACATTTTTTGTCGTAATCATTAACATACCGTTTAACATTAGTCAGTTGGATTAGAAACGGCTTTTATAACACTGCTATGAAAAGTACTGACGTTTGACGTACGAAATGACATTAGGTACTTATTTGTCAAATTGAAGTATAAGAATATCAACTCAATACAAAGATTAAATAAATCTGGAAGAACGAGCTTTACCCAGTTCATCTACCCCAATCTATACCATAAAATTTGTGGTCTCTTTCCTTGTATGTATGTATCTTTATTCGCTATCTCCTCCGAAGATACTGGTCCGATTAAATTGTATGATAGCTTTAAATTTTGCTAATTTTTAGACAACAACCATTTTACAATAGGTCGAAATATTTCGATAAATTGTATTTATCCTCCGATTTGGCTCATATTCAGAATGTATGTTAGTTACGTGGAAAGAAATATTTTAACAAAAAATCGGGAGTGTGCTCCCCTAGACTTTCTCGCATTCGCCTTGGTACTGATAACTATTGGTGTTTAACAGTTGTATATGTATCTATCTATGTTTACATTAAAAACGTTCTGCGTAAATACAATTTTATTTTAAGTTTTGTGCCCCAAAACAACTTACTTATCTGCCTTTTCGCTACGCGCCTGTACAAACATATGAAAGTATGTGTATGTATAATACGCGCATTGCCCGGGAACCACGAACGAGGACGCGGCAGATTTAAGTTCCCATTACCTCTTAATGGTGGGTTCAATATATGTGTTAAATTACATTTTCAGGTAACCACTACCTGTTTAGGTAAAGTGCCGCTTTAGGTTAACCTATCATACTGAAATTTTATATCTGGGAGTTTTTCTCAATAATAAATGTATGTGCAAAATTTCGTGCAAATACCTTGAAGCAAACTGGTACTTTACTCGAATGGATACCGCTACCTGTTTAGGTAAAATGCCACTTCCGGTTAACCGATCATGCTGAAATGTAATATCTGGTAGTTTTTCTACATAAGAAATGTATGTACAAAATTTTGTTCAAATATCTCGAAGCAAACTGGTACTTTACTTGAATAGGTACCGCTACCTGTTTAGGTAAAGTGCCACTTCCGGTTAACCGATTTCGCTCAAAATTTGATAGGAATCTAAAAATTTTGAATAATGACTATGTACATAATTTCAAGGGTCTAGCTTATTTCGTTTTTAAGTTATCGTGTTCACACACACACACACACACACACACACACACACACACATACACACACACACAGACATAATTCGAAAAATGTTTTTTTCGGACTCTAGGAGGTCTAAAACGTCAAGATTCGTCAAAATCTCGAAGTCGATTTTTTTGACGATTACAATACTTTCTCTATACTATCGTATGCGAGAAAGTAAAAATAACCTGGTAGGTGGAACTGGAGTCGAGATATTTATGGTCTAATTTGGCTCATATTCAGAAGATGTTAATACAAAAACAAATTATTTTTGGGCAGCTAGTCCATTATAGATAACTATTTCCCAAACGTGTAACCGGAAAATGTAATGTCTGTCATGGTATCGCAAGATAATTCTTGATACATTCTTATTATCAACGCCAGGTTTAATTTTATTAAAAAATTTGAAATTCAAACACCATGTATCTGAATATAAACATGTATGTACATGTTCAAATCGAACAATAAAGAATAATGAAAAACGGTAGGGACAGTACATAATTAATCGCTGAATCACACAATATTATTGTGAGCCAACAAGTGATTTATTAAAATTTATTTACTTTATTAATCATTTTATAAATTATTATCGATTGTTACGGCATTTTAGTACATGTAAAATGAATTCAACTTGGTTACTATTAGGTCAAAAGATATTTTTTTTTATTATCATGCAATTCCAATGATCGTAGGTACCTACAAAAATTGCAGAAATTGTATTTTATTGTATTAGTTGATTTGATTTATTTCAATAAATAATACACAGAAATAATACGTAGAAAATGAGTACAAGACAGACAAAACCGTATTATAATTAAATAACAATAGTAAACATTTTTGAGTGTTTCAAAATATGAATTGGGTAATATATTGGTATTGCGTTTAACTATGGAGAATGTATATTGTATACGTAAGTATTCACGACACTGCCTGCCAATTGCGAGAAAAACTATTTTCGAAACATTCCGTTGATCAGCAAACTAATCCTTTTCCAAGAAAGGTCATTACCGCTTAGGAATGCAGGTAGTCTGAATGAAACGCAGACTTCAGCAAGCGTAAGGATGGTTGCCTATTTAAAGTTAAGTAGGAGTAATCACAAGTTCAAGTCTCTCTCCTTATGGGCCCGACTGTCCACGAAAGTCAGCCAATCTTTTCTTCGATACTTCGGTCACATATCCCGAAGGAAGAATTCTATGGAGAGTTTAATTGTACAAGGAAAGATTGAGGGACGTAGATTAAGGGGTCGATCACCTAAAAGATGGGTTGACCAAGTTGGAGCGCTGACAGGACATACCTTGTACGATGCTATACACTTAGCTGAAGATCGCAACCCGTGGGCAACAACAGTGTTAACTACCTGATAATACCACCAAACCCCTTTGTGGGGTAAAGCATAGAAGAAGAAGAAAGAGAGATATAAAGATGAAGTGATTGCAAATCTCCGGTTAGAATCGCACTAGAAGAAAAATGTCAATTACTTTTCCACGCTACACTTCTAATGAAAAATACTTTTAAAAGATCCCTACTTTGGCGTTGTTGAATTCCTTAATGCTCGCCATTATTTTATAGCACTCAGGATTAAAAGACTTTGTGTACTGCTTGATATGGGTACAGATCTCATGATCAAGTATTTCTTTCCGAATTTTTAAATTAAGTGATTAAATTGTCATGAAGATATTTTGTAGTGATAAATGTACAAATTACATCATACAGTTCTGAATGTTGAGCTAAGTAAATATTTGCTCCTATAAAATAGAATTCTATTAGCTAACGGACGTAAATCCTATAATGAAGTACGACGATACAGGAATAAAATGTACAGTTATATGTAGAGCAGCGATGGTCTCAGCCAAAATTAATATTTTGTAGTAGATAAGTATCTTTGGTTTAAAACTGCAATATTTTATTTACTCTATTTGACTGTTTAAAATACAAAAAGATGTTCTAATGAAAAAATGGAATTTTTTGTGTCGATTTTTATACAAGCAAATTTATTTATGATATTCCTACATAGTACATTCACAACTTACAAATTACCCCTTTTATCGATGTTTAACCCTACATCCCCATTATTTAACGACTAAGTATTCATTTACGGTTTTTTTTCAAATATTTTATTAATTAGTATAGTAACATTCAAACAACTATGCGTCGCACATAATTCTGTAACATCAATATAAACGGCTCGTGGGCGTTAATTACATTACATGTAGTTCCAAGAAAGTGGTGTAGTATCTAATTAATCGTAGGTATAATATATGCACGAAAATAAATTAAAAAAAAGAATTTATTACGGCGCTAGCGGCAGTTTAGATCTCGGAACTCCGGTTTTCCTGGACTAGGTATACTTGAGATCCGGGAACGCTGCTTGTTGTTACGAAGGTGCGGTGTTTGGCGCGGATCAGACAAAGGTTGCTTTCGGCGGTGTCGGCACGGTCTTCTGCTGCTTCTAATTCGCGTTGGAAACGTCGCACGCGGGTTACGCTTTGCTGGGACATACCCTCCTAAAACGAACAATTATTAAGATTGCACTAGCATTTTTAACTTTGAATAAAGGCAAAAGAATGGAGAAAAGGTCTATACACACACCCTTACCACAACTTCTAAAAACAAACTAAATACTTCTTCTTATTATAAGCCAACTACACAAAATGTGGTTCATCTTCAAGCGTATCCCAGGCAGATGCTAGATTGACCTTTTAAATTAATAAAGGACAAGACAAGAAGTTGTGATAGTGGTGAAGTGTTTTGAATTGGTTGGCCAAAGTTTAATTCTGCCGACCATACACACCTGTTCAGTAAGCTGTCTCTTGAACAACATTAGCTTCTGGTTGGCTTTGTCAAGCGATTCTGTTAGAAGAGAGATGTTCTTTTGGTCCTCTTCGCATTGGATCATGACTTCCTTAACTGTGCGCTCCTTCTTGCGAAGGATCTTGATGGTCTCGGCGTGGCGCCTCTTCTCCTCGTCTAGTTCCAATTCAATGTCGCGGATGCGGGCTTCCAGTTTGCTGATGATGCGCTTTCCTCCAACAATGGCGTTAGCTTCGACTTCCTCGAGGCGGATCGACAGGTTCTTGACTTCAATTTCTAGAGACTTCTTGATGGCATCGATTTTGACGATGCGTTCCTGTTCTTCATGCAGATGCTCCACGGTGTGTTTGAGTTCAACCTGTGGGAAGTGAGCGATGCTCAACACTTGGAACGGTTTCCAACAAAGATGTACTTACTTGTACTCGCTGGTAACGTTCGTCGGAAATGCGGAGCTCCTTGGTGACTTCCTCGTAGTCTCCAGCAATGGCTTGCAGTTCTTGCTCGATTTTGACTTTGGTGGATACCAAGTTGGCGTTGACGGTGTTGAGCTCATTGCAGCGAGACTGGGATTCTTCGTACAGCAGTTCAACGGCTTTCCTGGCACGAAGGGCCTGAATGGAATGCATGCGTTAATAAGTTATTGGGATTAAAATAACCTGCTTACAGATTCATAGTTGCCTCGGATTTCTTCACACTCTGCTGTAAGAGCTTGGAATTTCCTTTGAGTGACGGTGAGAGAGTCCATGGTGATGGATAGTTGACGGTTAATTTCATCGTATTGAGCAGTGAGTTCAGTGAGTTGCAAGGATTGCCTCTTGATGGTTTTCTGAAGATCGATGTTGGTCTTGTTGGCGACATCCAAAGACATTTCCAGTTCGGTGATTTGCATCTGCAACTTCTTCTTGATACGAGCCACTTCACTTTTCAATCTGGTTTCAGCTTCCACAACGCGGGCGTTCAGCTGTTCAATTTCCAAGCTGGCTTGCTTGCTAAAGTAGAATGACTCGGTAAATACAATTAGTCGTTCTTGAAATAAACACATTAAACATATACAAAGGCCAATCAAGAAGCTGTAGGAGAAAGTAATGCATGCATATTTATAAACGCTAAATGTCGATTGACGTAACGGGCAGGAGCTGCTATTTTTAAGTCTACTCACTTGTACACAAATTACCACTAGAAACACAAAGCATTTTTCGTATCACCTTTTGTCGCAGAAAAACTCGGTAGTTTTTCTGTGGAATCCTTGCAAATCTGAGCTTAGTTGGCTAAGGGGGCGCGTGATATTGTCATCTATACTTTCCATTATGCGTTTATCTACGAATCTAACTCTAGCTCTGGAACTAACACATTGTTGCACATTCGCCACGTCCATCTCGAGGTTTTCGGCGATGTTCCTCCTACTCTTCGACAGGAGCTGCTGCCCGATGGACAGTGCAGACTTTCCCCGAAGATGTTTCTGCATGCCTCTCAGCTCTCTCTCCACTTGTCTGTCCAGGTCCGGGTTGTAGTCCAGCGCATCCGCCATTTTCGACTTAATAAGCTTCACTTGCCGAAACAACTCTCGCTTCTTGCGTTTGGTTTTTTCTACTTTGATCGTCTCGGTAATTCGCGATGCCGACACAGACTGGCTCAGCTGAAACCCCGACTTGGTGGTGGCTTTGAAGTCGCGAAGAGCGTTCTTTGCTCGGGATTCAGTGCGTTGGGATAGCCTGGTTAGGTCTGTATCGCTGTAACTTTGAACTAGATTTCTGGAGCTGTACCGATCCAGACCCCGTTCGTCGGACCAAGGAAGGTGGGGAGGTCGCACAGACCTCCCTTTATTTTTCTGGTCCATGTATTCGATCATCGGTGCGTAGAAGTTCATGCCGAATCCGTAATTATCCGCGTAGATTTGAGTCTGCGGCTGCTGCCAGTTGTATTTCGAAGATCCCGGTCTCGCCATTTGCCATTTTTTCACTGATTGATCGCTTACGTTTTGGCCCTTTTATACCAAGTTTGATGCCCATTTGCCAAACCAATCGCGTTTAGAGTTACATCTTGCCCGGGCCGTTTATTTATAGGGTTCTTGCTTTGCCAATTACGAATAGCCGGCCAAGCAATTTGCGAGCACTAAGTCTGAGATTGTTTCGTTAGAGATGACAACGTAGTTCGTTACTAAAATTAAATGTCAAGGTACAACTTGAATAACTGCATTCCGTTACGCTAGCGAGTTCCATTTGTAGAACAAACAATTTTTAAGGGCTGTTTTAAGCATCCCGATTGTTCTTCTTCTTCTTTCTTCCCACGTTTTCACTGTTTTTAATCTTCTTTCTTATCATTTATTTGTTTTTCGTCTTCCTCAGTAGTTTAAATATTGGGTTTAATTCAATCGGCTTCATTTGGTCGACCTTGGGCTTTATCTCATCGTGGCCAATATTATGGATATGATTAGTAGTTATTAGCCAAAAACCAAGTTGTATTTTAAATGTGATTATAAAGAAAATTTACACCCCATTACTTGTTATATTTTTCAATATAATTTTTTCAGCACATTTTTTTTCTACTGAAAAATATGTAATGTCGTGATTTTCATACTAAATTTTTGAATAGTAATACAGCTGTAACATTTAATAATGATTATAAAGATCTCTTTGTGTTTGTATTTTAAAATCAATTAATCAATTTAATTTCTGATCCACTATGTCTTAGTGTGCTCCTGGACAAGAACATGTTCAATATGGCATGTAGTATCACAATGGTGGGAAAGTAATTCTTTTGAATTAGGTGTTGTACGTATTGACAAATATTATGCAACTGTACAAAGTTTATTTTCTTCATATTTGGCTTGTGATGTAGATAGTATGCAATCACATTCCATGTTATAACTAATTACCATTTTCTAAATACCTATGATTTATGGTAGGATGCATCATGTTATTAAGTGTACTCTTTTCACTTTAGAAAAAGCGTTTGACCTTCCTGCCTCTTGTTTTAGCAATGTAGAAACGTCATAGCTTTGGTATATATTATACTGATAGAAGTATGTTTCATGGCGGTTCTATTGTTCACCTGGTTTCGGATTTATATTGCTTTTAGGATAATATAAAAATAAGCTTTTTGTTTTAACTAACAATCAATTGTTATATGCTCGTACTAGGTTCTTATAACATGTGTCCTTTCATTAATTTAGGAAAGAAACGTTTAGTCCATTTTCTTCGATATATTGATGTGTAGCCTAGGGGCCATGCCATAGGTAATAAGTATTTCCATCAATATTGATTTTAATATGCCTATAAGAAAAAACCAAACTTAGGTTAGGCCTTGATCAGATTATTAAAGTCTGTGTATCACTTATTCATCTAAGTTCTTTCCCACATATAGCTCCGGTGTCCTCTTGACTAATGTTCATTATTGTGATTTAACTTGTAACAGGCCAATAAAAAATATATCGGATCTGGATTCGACATGATTCATTGATCAGTGTTATATGTTCCCTGAACTTAAAGTACTTGTACGAGGAGCTTTTAAATATAAATTATAATTTAATATTTATTCAAAAACAAACACCAGGACTCTAATGTATGTCATGTCATTTTTCTACTCAGTCTTCCATCCTTTGAATATACTCGTGCCATATTTCCGGAAGTTTCTGTATTCCACTAGAAAAAAATTCTTTTGGCTGCTGACACACCCATTTCCGAACAATGTCGATGACATATTCGTTACAAAGATGTATTTTTCTCCTAGAAACTCTTTTAAGGGTCCATACAAGTAAAACTCTGATACAGCAAAATTCGAAATGTATGATAAATGGGGCAGCATGGTCCATTTACATTTTTAAATCGTGGCCAGCGTGTGAATAGCGAAATGGGTCGAGCATTATCCTGTAAGAAGCAGACAGAGAACTAGCGTTTTTCCAGGCTACCCTTACCGATATTTAATGCAGAAGGAATATCCTTCACTGTAATTCGACGATAGTTTCAAATAAGTTCATCTTACTCTGTCAGCATTCTCTTCTGTTGGACACAGAGGATGCGGTTCATTCTTGACATGTTTGCGGCTATCTTTAAACGCTTTACTCCTTTTATAAACGGTTATGTCTGATAGTGAGTGCGCATCAAACTGTCTTTTAACTCTTACACACATTTCTGATGGTTTACGACCTTCTTTGATAAAAAAAATGTACTAATAATGCCTTGTTAGAAGCTTGAATGCAGTCCCACTTCACTCATGCTTGCAAATTGAACGAAAATAAATTGTTACGACTTAACGACTAAATGAAGTTAGGACTTGTTCCAGAGCATTAATTAATATATACAGCTTCTGTGCATGTTTTTGTCTTTTTGTACGCAATTCAAATTATAATTCATATTTGAACGCTCCTCGTATATTGTAACACTACGATACTTTACGGTCATTTTGGTTTTTTTTTCTCTGTCGTCTATTTGGAATGTTTACTGTTTCAGTTTTTTTCCCAGTCAGTCAGGACTATTTCCGCTTTTGCGATGTCATTTCCAGTTAGTTTTGCCCCATCCATTTCCTTATTTCCCCTAGTGGCTCATTAACTGTTGTTTTCAGTTCCAATTTGGTCTTTTGTGCAGCAATTAGAGCTGAATCGTTGGCATTTCCGGAATTTCTTCCCTCAGTACGCTATCATAAATAACGTTCCACAGCAGCGGCCCTGCACCCTTCATAGTGAATACTTCTCATCTCATCGTCCGGACTTCTTCTGTGCTATCTCTTCTGGGATCACTTCGTTACCTTTTTCTTCCAGCCAGTTTATCTTCCTTTTTTTAACAAGATGATAGTTGTTATATCTTTCTTTAGGTTTTTCGAGATATTCAGCGTCTGGCCTGAATCCTTTTCATTGCGATCTTATAGCCTGCTCCCACGATATTGTGTTTTACTTTGTCACAGAATCCCTTTTTATAAGTGTTCGTTTTCTAGGTCAGTTTGTAGTTTCAAGCCACTTCTTCTCGCGTTAGCTCTTGGTCTAGTTACTTTTCTCCTCAACTTTCTCACTTCGCTGTCTTCCGGTATATCTCATCCGTCTACCAATATTTAGCTCTATGTTTGGGGTTGGACCTCTTGTTCGGCATAGTTACATCACAAGCCCTCTTTATAATTTCCAACAGGCTGCTTGTTCTGTGATTATGTTATTCTAAGGAGAAGTAGATGTAGGTACTGATGAAGGCTCAGCGTTTATTTTCCAAGACCCTCCAGATTCAAATTCTATGGATTCTGACGAATTCTGTTTATTTTTGAGGAATGTTGCAGTGTTTCCTTTATGATGTATTACTAGATTATTCGCAGCGATTCATTCTGCTAACTTTTTGTTTCTTATGTTTTCATTCTTGGATCCCATTCTGGAGTATCCACATCCACGTTCCCCCAATATTTGATGTGCTGCGAGACTTGTGCCCAAATGTATTTTGAGGAATTTAGCTTTTGTGTCTTACTTAACCCAAGGCTTCGTACGGACGTCTTGGAATTCTATGTGAAATGCGAAAGCGAGGTTTTGAAAATGTAACAGATTAAAAATAGATACAGCTACCTGAATCGGATCAATACCACTGTTTGCTCTAATACATTTTCTCGATTACGCGTTACCTGTAGGTAATATAGTTAAACTGCTTGTCTATATCTCTTGCAATGTTATAGTGAGAGTTTTCCCCATAATATTCTACTACATGTATACAGCGTTTCTGCTAAATTTAGGGAATTGATGTCTTACAACTCTGGTAAAAATCGTTAAAAAAAATTTACACACGGTGACAATTTTAGCTTTTGGACCCGAACATTTATTTAAAAAACACTTTACTTTTGTATATTTCGTGTTATCAACTCGTTATTTTTGTGTTTAAGTTTGTTTCTAGTTTGGAAGATTTGATTTTATCAACTATTACTATTTTACTATATGACTCTCTTGATAGATTTTTGTATAGAGAGAAATTTCTATTTTAATTTGTTTTAGTGTGTTGTAGTGGCCTTGTTGTATCACAAAAAATAACTTTTAGCATAACTTACTAACCTATCTGTCCATATGCGTATGTGAAAACGATAATATAATATTGTGGCAAGTGTTGCACTTTGTGAGACATAGCTATACGTGTTTCTTCGATTATGTAACATCTTTTTTGCACTTCTGGGGCTAAAGTTGATACTATAGTCTCCGTAAACAGGGATTAAAGTAGCTCATTTAATCCCTAGGGACTAAAGTAAAAATGATACCGTAACTATGGTAAATTTATGTACACACGAGGTTAGTAGGTTAGGTTTTGTTTGTCATTTGACACACACGGACGCAAAACTTAACCTGCAAATCTCGAATTTGACATATACTGACAATACACTTCAGTACTGCCAACTGATGCAGGCTATCCAGGACCTGCTGCAATTCAGTTTTTAATAAATTGTAATTGTCAGTTTCCAAATTGACAGATTCCAAATTTTGGAAATGTTTGCTGATAATGTTCCCAAAAGTGCAAAAAATAGCGTATATACCTCGGGATTAAAGTACCTAAATCCCTTGAGTGGTTGTTGCCCTCGGCTTCGCCCTCGAGGCAACAAACTCCACTCGCGGGATTAAATGGTGTACTTTAGTCCCTCATGATATAATATACTATTCTGTATCCCTGTGTATGTTTGTGTACATTGTATCGACCGTGCAGTTCCTATTTTTTCATTACTTCTCCTCCAGCTTTTAGTCTAATATTAGCAATTCTTACCGAATGCATTCAATTTCTTCATCCTTCTCTTGCAAGCGCTTCTCGGCCTCATGGCGGAATTGGGCGTATTCAGAAGCAAGGCGCATAGCACGTTGTTCCTCAGCTTTGCGGCCCTAAACAAGGTCGAATTAATATAAAGGAACGCCTTGACGAAGCAAAACTTACAGCTTCGGCTTCCTTGTAGGCGGCGGTCAACTCATCGCGCTCGTTCTCCAGGCGACGGAGTTCAAGTTCCATCTCGTGAAGGCGACGGGTCAGCTCGGTGATGGTGTTGCGAGCATCACCAAGGTCATCTACAAGTTGAAGCTTTTAGAATCGCCTTGAACCTTGCCATTAAAATAGTCAAAGGAAATTTTGGAAAGCGGTCAACTATTCATTGGAAGTAGTAGCGTATAGTAAATTCTCACCAGCCATTTTCTTGTTTTCACGTGCGAGAGCATCCCTTTGCTCTCGGGTCTTGTCCAGCTCGTGGCTTACGCGTTGGAGTTCGGCCTGCTTGTTGCGGAGGTCGCGCTGGGCCTGGTCGTAGAGTTGGATGGTTTCGTCCAGACGGCTCTTCAGCTCGATGTTGATCCTCTCCAGCTGCTCGACGCGCTTCTGCAGCTCCCTGGCGGTGTTGTTGGCCTTCTCCAAGTCGATAATCAAGACTTCCACTTCGGACTGGAGGCGTGACTTCTGCTTCTCGAGGTTGTTGATCTTGACCAGAAGAGCTTCGATGTGCTCCTCCATCTCGGTGATCCTGGCATTGTACTTGCGGCGCAGTTCCTCGACTTCTTCAGCGTGGGCCAGGCATTCGGTCTCAAACTTGGACTTCCAGATCTGGATGTCGCCCTGGGCCTTGACCAGCTGCCTCTCCAGGTCCAAACGGGCTTCGCTCTCTTCCTCCAGCTGCACGCGGACGGACTCGAGCTCTACTTCAACCTGGTGGAGCTGAGCTTCCAGGATGGAGCGCTTCCTCTCATCATCTTCGGCTCTGCGGCGAGCATCTTCCAGCTGGCCGGCGAGTTGGGTTTTCAAGTATATGGCGTTCTCGAGGTTGACCTAAAGCAGTGGTACTGTAAGTGCTGTAGGTAAGCATGGATGAGGGTAGCTACCTTGATATCTTGAACTTCCTTGACGAGCTCGATGTTTTCCTGGGACAAACGGACCTTGTGGGATGTGATGTCAACGACGGTGCGGTTGAGCTCCTCGATTTTAACATTGAGCTCTTGGATGCTGATTTCCAATTTTTCAACATGCTTGCATTGCATAAACTTTTCTTTGTTTAGGTTGTCTACTTGAGCGATGAGCTCGTATACTTCAGCTTGGAATTTGCTCTTTTCTTTGTCAGATCTAATACAGAAGAATATTTATTATTCGAAAGCTTTCTTCATTGACAATAGTTTTACCAAATTTTTCAAGCAGTAACATATGCGTGTGAAGTGTGGATCATAAAGAAAACTGATCAAGTAGCTTCAAGCGTTTTGGCGAGAAAAGTGCTGGGAAAGATAATGAGAGAAGAGAAAATTGATGGTAAATGGAAGACGAACTGAAGCCGCTATATGGTGAAGCTGATATAACTGGGGCGATTAAAACGTACAGGTTGCGATGGTTAGGACACATTATGTGAATGTCCGAAGAAAGAATCTCTAAAAAAGGGGGAACGCAAGGAAGAGGACGGCCAAGGTAGACATGGTACTGTGAGGTGCTCAAAGATCTAAGAAAAATGGGCGTTGTGGATTGGAAAAAAGAGCAAACAACCTCTGGCAGACAATTAACCAAGCCATATGCTACTATATGTAATATATCAAATAGCCCACTAAAAACCAAAAACAATCTATACACTTTCTCGCAACTGAGCGAGCTTTTCCCCAGTGTGCAATCGTTCTAAAAATATCCTGTTTTGAATTCTCTGCTCTGGAATGTCATTATTTTTAGCATAAAATCCCTGGTATGCAACTCCGCGATGTCCCTGGAACGGGTGCAGTATTCTGTCAACCGGAAGAACTTTCATTTCACGCGGCAGCGAAAGAATTTTTCATTCGAAATTGTATTAAATCCTGGGCCGGAGTAAACGGCTGCGGCGCAGGACAAATATGGCGAGGCAAACGCTTGCTATTTATAACCGACGTGTCCTGGCTAAGATTACGAAGTCGACGCACAGCAGGCTTTCGAATTATCTAATCTCGCACTTTGCCTTGAGCTACATAATTGAGGTGAGAGAAGTGCCTGACTATAGCAAAGAGGAAAGAGAAAGTCTTTCCTGTTGCTAGACTAACTGCGACAGTGGGAAAATGAAAGATGTGGAGGTGGAATCTATAAATATACGCTGTAGTGAAGGCTCACGTCCACTTAAAAAAATGTTGAACAGGTAAAAATAGGAAGAACAGTAGATATGTAACGTCAGGCCAAACAATGCCAAAAGGTTAGATAAGTGTTTTAACGTCGAATGATTAAGGAACATGGAGTACGTCACTGTTAATAAGGCAAAGTTCTACCAACTCAAAATAACAGTAAACGCTAGTAGCAGGTGGTAAAGAAAATAGTTTTCATTGATCGAACTTCCAAAACTATTTGTACATATCTATCAGATGGACAAAAATTATATAACAATGAGCCAACGCGTAGGATAAATTTATTGAAGTAGAAAAAAATCTCGAGTATTGGTTATAAGCCGAAAATAACTCGAAGTATGCGTGTTCAGTATTTCAGGTGTCATATTATTTCTGTAAGGTTGCCAACGCTGATTTGAAGTCTAGCCAAACGAATAATAATGTAACGGAATTCGGTTTTTAAATTTCTATAAATCGGTCAAATAAATGAATGGTTAAGGCTTGCAAGTGTTGGTAATTTAATCTCTCGATCCATTGAGAAAAATTGTGATCACCTGAACGATTCTTCAAAACATTTACTCTCAGTTTTCAGTTTTATAAATGAAGAAGACCTAAACACTGAATTACCTAGCTTTGAGTTTGGACAAAATTTCAATTTGTTCCTGGAAGTCGACGATAACTTCGTGGTGCTTCCTCTTCAACAGCTGAGCGGTTTCCTCCGACTCCAAGTGGACATCGTCAAGCAATTTACGGATCTTCAGCAATTCGGAGTCGCGTTTCTTGTTGACTTCGATCTGTCAAGAGGAGCAGTTTAGTGGAGGGCATTAAGCAACAAGTCATCAACTCACCTGTGTCTCTACACCTCCTTCAGCCTCCTCCAGCCGTTCGGAAAGCTGGATCACCTGCACGCTGAGGTCTGCCTTTTCCCTCTCGATCTGCGATAAACAATCGTCCAAGTGATTTTTGTATTAAAGACGAATATGGGGAAGGATTTGCAAGGAAATAAGATTCGATCCAGCGCGATATTGCCAAAAAGCTGGAAACCTGACGATATTTCCGTCTAAAATTAAATGTGTGTCATGTCTATATCTGGACTCGGGTTATTCTTTCTTCGGCGCTCGCAAGCGATGACATTTCCAAGTGTATTATTAGATTTTCGGGCATTTCGGCTCACGCAAAACTGGAATTTTGTTGAGTTGCACTGAAATCTGCAGCTTTGGAGAAATGGTTTGGTGGAGGTTTATTTCCTCCGAGCTATTTTCAGGGTTTATTTGCATTCTTCATCTAACGACGTGCACATGTTTTCTGTTTGGAAATGTGAATGGTCTTAAGTGGAACGCAGAAATGATACTTTTCAATATTTGTATAAATTTATTTTTGTATATAAGAAAGTTATTTGGGCTAGTTTTAATGAAATTTTATAATTATTATATTCAGTTATATCAAAAATGACTCCATAAATGTGTTTCACATACTTTTAACTAGCATTGGCGTATGCTATTTATATCTTACTATTACAAATATGGTTATAAATAAGCTGAAATACATGAGTTACACACAATCAGTTATTTATTAAACTTTTCCAGTAAAATTTTTCAGAAAATTTGCAATTATTCTTGTGTAAAACACAGGCAGGCTACCTCGAAATTCTGATTATTATCAGTTTCAGCCAAAAAGTACTGTATATGTTTAATTGGCATGGAAAATGTGTATGGTGTGGATACTAACATCACATTTGCGTATTTAGTATCACCGAAAGAAGTTGTGTTTGAATGGATTACTGAATAATCGATAAGTGCAAACTAACTGAATTGAGTTGTAACTGTAGCACGTAAACTCATAAAATTTTCTAGTGCATATGATTAATAACATAACAAAATCATCTGTAGCCTAGGACTGATACACAAACTGCTGAAATTAAAACATCCAAACAGCTACATGTCCATTAATGAGTCATCATTTAGTGAAGTGTATAACCATTTATTATCTATTTATATACAAGGTTTCCTGAATACAGAAATCCCAACTTAGCCCCTTCTGTGGCCATTCATGAGTCATTATTTTGTGACTGAATTAAAGTCGTCGATTCTCAAGGACGCAGCCTTGATAAAAGAGTCAAACATGAAATTTTTATGGAGTATCATTAAGAACAGTATTGAAGCAACACATACAAGAAGATGGATTAGGTTAAAGAAATCTTTGGTTTAAAAACTTCTCTTATCTGCAAAAACAAAAATTTGAAAAGCTGGGACAGATTATGTGAATTTTAGTTGTTTATATGATAAATTTGAAAACGTCAGCTATATTTTCAGAAAAATTATGGTGGGACGATCGTATTTCCCTGCATTAACGAAGAATTCCGTTGTTTAAGAAAGTTGCTTCAAGGTCAAACAATTTTTTTTATATAAACTTAAAATTTTTTGCTGAGCTGTGCAGATTGCAAATGGCGACGTGTGAACTTCCATATTTTCAACTGGATGTAAAGTACAATTCAAGGTGCGACGCTCCATGGACTCATTTTTAAAATAGTGTTTAATGGAGTATTAAGTTCGTTATCTGTAGATTATGAAATGAGAGAGAGAGAGAGAGGGAGAAATGAGATGGCTTCTAAAGCTGGTAGTTTTTCTTCCACCAGCATGAACAGTTACAAAAAATATGGATAGGATATGGAAGCACAGCTTTAAATAATTAAATAAAAACGAACTCAAGTTTTAACATGCTTGAAAAGGGCACGAAACTATAGGAAAAGTGCAGACGCGTGGTCCGCCATTTTGTTTAGTGTAATGTGAGAAGCACCAGCACGTTTCATTAGCTACATTTTCACTTCTTAGCTACAGTAATAATACTGAAATCTATTTCAATTTGCCATTTCCGTTTTCGCCAAAATATGTTACTACAAAATCGATTGATACTACCGCGATTGCATTGTACACTTTTTATATTCCACCAGATATGGCAGTTTGCCAATTCTCCAAGTTTGCTAATTTTGAATCACTGGCGCCCGCAGCTGATAATTTTAGACGATAATCGTGATGAAACTTGGATACTGTTTCCGACATTCCACCTCATTTTGCATCTTTCAAGCAGGAACCGAAATGCTAAAAATCTGACACAGTTTGTCGCCTGGATTTAGAAATCGTTTGGAAAAGTGCCAGTGCATGCTTCGTTTAAGCGGTGATTGCCCCGTTCCAGCATGGTTAAAACTAACTTTAATAAGTTATCGGCACAATCATACTTAGTTCAGACGCCTTACCCTAGCTCGAAGTTCTCTTTCTGATTCGAGATCATCGGACAGCAGGCGGATTTTATCCTAGAACAATAATAAAAACTGTAGGCTAGTGACTCTCAAGCATGCAAAAAGTGACGCCCAAGCATCATCCAAAGCAAGTCCTCACGCACAGTCGAGAAGACACTTTCCTTAGGGGTTGGGACCCCACACAAATTCACACTTCACTTCACGACACAAACTCCAGTGAGTTCTCGAGGGGCGTGAAAACCTGAAAAAATACCTCGAGCCTGGTCAATGCGCTCAAATCGGCACTGTATTCGATGTTGACATCGGCTGTGCCCCCGGCGGTGGCAGCCCTATAGCTGTATCTGGAAGACCTCGCCACACTCGACATTGCGATGAGAAGGAGCTACTTTCGACAAATGCACTGACCGTCGTTGATTTCAAACAGTCGTGAAACCCGCGTGCCGGCGCCGCTTAACGGTGGACGTTTGTTCGTTCGTTTGAGCGTCTCGGCGGTGGCAAATTAAAATAAGATCCTGACTTAAGGCCTGCGCGTGCGCCGTCCTATTTTAACAGGCTTTGCCCATTAGCTCCGACGCCTCGCGTCTTCCTGTGCACACATGACTCACGATTCACGAACTTCTGGAAAAATGTTTTATTTTTGACCGGTGTTTGTCCAGAGCGAAGTGACTCTTATTTTCTGCACGCTTTGCAAAGCAGAATCCTCGATTAATTCCTTTCGATTTCCGAAGGCGCACCTTTATCAAGGATTCCCATGGTAAGGAGTATCCTTATCAGCTATTGTTGTCCGCGGCGAGGGCTTCCGAGTCCTCCCGAAGGATATTTGTGCGTCGTTTCTCAGGTTACCTGGAGGGGGGAGGCGTCCTTTTATAGACACGAGTGTCCAAACGCCGGTGCCACCAAGTGAAGGTACAGCACCAAGCACCACCTGTAGGTCTTCTCTTCTTTGCTGCCTCGCGTCCCGTATGGTGCAAGAATGTAGAAGTTGGTCCTCTATTTTTGCTGGCCGTGCCGATATTTCTCGTTCCTGGAAATAGCTGCGCAAGTGTGCCGACCAGTACGTTCACCTGGATCAACTCGGATTGGGATGGGCATAAAGAAATTCCGATTTCGGGCCATTACCAAACGCTTCGGCGCTGAAACATTCCATTTGATTCAGTATTCACCTACCTAGCAGCAACTGGTCGAAAATGAATTCGTGGGGATTCTATGACACCTTATGGTTTTTGCAAAATAAATTATTTAAGAATTCAGAATCACGTTGCAGTTTTTTTGCGAAAAATTAATATTTATTAGAGTGGTCCAAAATAAAAATTTACAGAAGTTGCAATTTACCAAGCTTCGTTAATGCATTGAAAATGAACTTGGCTAATTTTCAAGTCTGGCATAAAATTTGCAAAATCTGAAAAATTTGCAAGGGATAGAAATAAATAAAACGTTTTAAAATTGTTTACATCTGTATCATTATTGTTTATTATACATAGCGCGAAACGTTACTGCGAAGTTCTACTACATAGCAGATGGTTAATAAGTAATAGGTACTACAATTTTGAACCTTCTCAGCATCTTGCACAATTTAATATTAATTTGCAATTAGATAAAGATGTTGAATTCGATATTATATTATTTTTTTTATATAACTTTAGGAAATGTATTGCTTATATGAGCCATTTTTTATTGCATTTGTTAGCTGGTTTGAAGGAGCTCTGAGAATTACAAGATATCCGCTCGGAGGCTCCACATATTATTGTTAATAGTGTATTTTGTTTACTCATGAAACGGACTTTAATAGCAAATATTACAACTGGAGCAAAGATGTTACTTCTCTTGTTAGGAGGAACGGGGCAGTGTGAAAAAGAGATTAGATGCTAATAGATCTTTGAGTGTTTAGTCGATATGTATCTTTGCATTTTTCGTACACGTATTTATATTTTCAAAGTCTCCACAATTTTTACTATTACTATTCCGCATTAAGTTTTAGTACAAACAGCTGACACTAACATCGTAACCCCCTGCCAGTGGCCGTCTACCATTCTACCACCGACTGCCAACAAGTGCAGCGTGGCAATGGCCTTAGTCCTACTATGCCAGGCGCTAGAGGTTTTTTCGGGAAATAATTAGAGGAAGTCTGCAAATGGCTTTAATCGCTTTAGTTAAGGTCTGGAATGAACATATTAAGTTTTTCTCCTCGAAAGACCTGAGCGTTGGCCGCCATATTGTAAAAAAGGATCAAAATTGGAGTTGCTCTCCAATATCTCCGTTTTTGTTAGTCTGAGAGTGAAAATACCTATTATAAATATTTATATATTTATTTAATTCGCACTCAGCCAACAGCCCTTAGGCCAATTATAGGCGTCGCTGTGCAGTTATGAGGACTTCCAACCCCACTAACGACTGTCATGATGTTTTATGACCGCCGGGACCAACTTTTTTCCGTGATAGCCGTACCACGAGGCGCCGAGAGATGCAGCCGTGGAACTCCCATCCAAGTTCTGACCAGCTTAACTCTGCTGATCGAACGTGGACGCTTGTTCAAGCTGCACCACCCAGGACCCTATTAAATATAATTGAAAGATACAACCTATTGCAGCTAATTTTGCAAGATAAAATATATGGAAGAATAGGCCCGGGGAGAAGAGGAAACTCCTGGCTCCAGAATTTAAGACAATGGTTTTCCTTAACAACTACGGGACTTTTTCAAGCTGCAACCAATAAAGTTCGAATAGCCATATTGATCGCCAGCATCCGTACCGGATAGGCACCGCAAGAAGGAGATGAAATATAATTGAATTCTCTGCAAAAAAAGGTTTTTTATACTTTTGCGCTAAAACTTCTAGTTTGGAAGCAATAGCCGCAAGAAGTGTGGTACATTGTTAGAAATAAAGTGTTCCAGGAGGTCCATCAAAATTTTGTGTTGATATGAACATTTTAATTCAAATAATACACATTGGTAGGTGTATACGTACATTGTGCAACACATTTACTGATATTCCCGGTTAAAAATGGTGGGGAGGCTTCATTTTCGCAATTTGTGTTTGATAACGCCGATATTAATATCAATACGATAGATTGTATTGTATTGTATTGTATTGTAGTGGTGTAGTGATGAGAGTTGGTTGGATGCCATACAGCACTGCAGCCTCTTGGCTTATTGTGCTGCTCATCATTACACTTATTCAGTAAAAAGGTCTGCCGTTTTTATTAGGTTCAGTAGCCTTTTCACCAGGTGTTCTCTTGTTAGAGTATCTCGAGGGTTGTCTCCCTCCAGGAGTGTGTGTCTCCATCGGGCAAGAGCTTCACAATCGAAAATGACATGGGAGGCTGTTTCATCCTCCTCATTACAGAGTCTACAAATGGGTTCTTCTATGAGAATTCCCATTGTGTGCATATGTTTACGAAGGTTACAGTGACCGGTTATCAGCCCCGTCACTAGCCTAATTTGATGTCTGCTTAGTCGCAGTAGGTCATCTGTCAGTTTTTCAGATGGTTTCCTTAGCATCATCTTGCTATGTCTTAGTCCTTCCACACAGTTCCAGTGGTTTTGATGTCGTATGTTTATCCATCTGGTTAGCCAGCTGCGAACTGTCGTTTTGGTGACTCCAAATACTGGTTCAGGGCCAGTGAATGGTGCTTCTGATCCCTTTTTTGCAAGAGAATCTGCTTTTTCATTTCCTTGTATACCCTTATGCCCCGGCACCCACATTAGAGTTATCCTATTGTGGTTAGCGAGGGTTAAAAGGTTTTGAAGGCAGTCCCAGACCAATCTTGAGTTGATCCGATAGCTAGCTAGGGCTTTTATAGCCGCCTGGCTGTCTGTTAGGACAAAGATGTCTCTACCTCGGTAATTTCTTGTTATATTCTCTTGCAGACATATATCTATTGCATGAGTTTCTGCTTGGAATACGGTGGCATACTGCCCAAGAGATGCATATGCATTGAACTGGGGATTTTCCCCATATATTCCTGCTCCTGTTCCGCTGTCAGTTTTGGACCCATCTGTGTACCAGACAAGTTTGCTTTCCTGACCACGGCTTTGTATCAGCCCTTCATTCCATTCAAGCTGGATGTTATAGGGTTTAAGGTAGTTTTGCCTGCTTGGCATTGTGTCACTGCTCATTTCTAGTAATGGGTTTGTGATGATGTCTGTTATTCTGGTGTGACCGGCAACAGAGCTCACTTGCCAGTTTCCATTGTATTTCAGCCTGTACGCCGCCATCCTTGCCTCTGCCATAACTATGATGTCTAGAGGAGGTAGGCTTAATAGAGTTTCCATGGCTGCGGTTGGGGTGCTTCTCATAACACCTGTGATACATAGACAGGCGAGCCTTTGGAGTTTAGTTAGCTCCAGTTTGGCTTGTCTTTGTTCCACTTTGGGCCACCAAACTAGCGAGCCATAGGTAACCATGGGTCTCACCACGGCAGTATACAACCAGTGTACCATGCTTGGTTTTAATCCCCAGGTTTTCCCCAGTGCTCGCTTGGTTGCCATAAGAGTTATCCGGCCTTTATTTACAGTTTTGCTAATATGTGAATTCCAGGTTAGCTTAGCATCTAGGATAATGCCTAGATATTTAACTTCCTGGCTCAATTGCAACTGTTCGTTAAAGAGGTTTGGGAGCCTTAGCCCGTCCACTTTCCTCCTTCTTGTAAATGGAATTAGTGCTGTTTTTTGAGGATTTACACTTAAGTTTTCCTTGGCACACCATCTTTCTACAATGCCTAGAGCGTTTTGCATGAGCTCTGAGACTGTGTTGTCAAAATTCCCCGAGATGAGTATCACCAGATCATCTGCATACCCCTGGGTGTAATAGCTATGCCTATTTAGTTCATATAGGAGCTCGTCCACCACCAGGTTCCACAAAAGGGGCGATAAGACTCCCCCCTGCGGGCAACCTTTGGCGGCTACTATCTCCATCGTTTCACCAGATAGGGTTGACTGTATTTTTCTGTCGTGTAGCATGTTACTAATCCACCTACAAATTGTGTCTTCAACTCCACGATTTCTCACCGCAGTTGTCATTGACTCAAAGGAGGTATGATCAAAGGCTCCCTGTATGTCAAGAAAAGCTGCCAGTGCGATTTCCTCATAGTTTATAGTTTTTTCAATTCTCTTCACCAATTGGTGAAGAGCAGTCTCGCATGATTTTCCTGATTGATATGCATGTTGATAGGGATGAAATAGGCCCTCCGAATGTAAGGTTTCCCTAATGTGTCTATCAATCAGTTTTTCTACCAGCTTTATCATAAAAGACGATAAGTTGATAGGTCTATATGCCTTTGCCTGGGAGACATCTCTTCCAGGTTTTGGAATAAAGACGATTCTAGATTGCTTCCAAGCAGGAGGAATATATCCTGTTGCAAGGCTTGCTCTTAGTAGTCTACAAAGCTTTGGAATAAGGATGGTTTTCCCTTGTTGCAATAGCACAGGTAGTATTCCATCAGGACCAGGCGCTTTGTATGGTTTAAAGGAATCAATAGCCCATTCAATACTATTGTGGGTAATTATTTTGTTTGCAGTTTCCCAGTCTCTTTTTGTGGCCCTTATAGTAGGGTTTTCGAGATTTAACTGGTAATCATTTGCTGGAGGAGCTGCAAATGAGTCTGGAAGGTGCACTTGAAGGAGTATCTCCAAGGTTTCCTTGCTTGTTTCCGTGTATTTCCCATCTGGCTTTAATATTGTGCCAACAGGTTCCACTGGATCTTTGGCCAATATCCTCTGGAGTCGTGCTGCTTCCGAAGTGTTTTCAACTTCTTGGCAGAAATTCCTCCAAGAGTCTCTTTTGGCCTTACGTACTGCTTTATTGTATTCAGTAAGGGAATGATAGTATTCATCCCACATTCCTGTTCTTTTCGCTTTGTTAAACAACTTACGAGTACTTTTCCTGAGTTCTGCAAGTTCTGTATTCCACCAATTGACATTCCTATTGGTGGATTTACGGTTGATCTTGCAGTTGTTGTGATACGAGTTTATAATAGCCTCTTGTAGATCGATAGAGGTTAGCTCAATATCTGTGCTGTTTTTTATTTCGTTTTTGATATTACTTAAGTTAGCTTGTAAGTCCCACTTGTATTTCTCCCAGTCCGTGTTTCTTGGATTTCGATACATCACGATCGGCTTATCAAAAACTTTGATTTCCAACCGAACGTATCTATGATCCGAGAGCGACGGTTCCTCGGACACATGCCAACGAGTTATATGGGAGCTTACGCGGGATGTAGCGAGTGTTATATCAATAATCTCTTTGCGAGTGCGCGTTACAAAGGTTGGTTTGTTTCCCCGGTTCAGTACCTCCAAATCATTGGAAACAATAAACTCAAAAAGATACTCACCCCTTCTGTTGGTGTCGCTACTTCTCCATGCTGCATGATGAGCATTGGTGTCGATCCCAGCTAGTAGCTGCAGGTTTGATAGCCTGCAGTAATCGACTAACTGCTGTAGTTCCTCTGACGGGGGAGGGTTAGGAGAATCAAATGGGAGGTATACTGAGGCGATTATTAATTCCTTCAGATTTTCTTCCATTTGTGTTTGTAGCCTAATAACTACTTGGTCCCTGCAACAGAAGTTTATTAGTTTTAGGGCGTCCATACGCTCGCTAACTAAGATGCAGGATCTAGAGTTGTCAAGATTTCTGTTGTATATTAACTTACCCTTGATAGTTCCGAGGCCCGATATCCTACCCCTGAATAGCCAGGGTTCTTGAATCATGGCCACGTCGATGTCCTTTGAAACAAAGTATTTACAGAAGGCAGCAGTTGCTGCCTTACTGTGCTGGAGGTTCACTTGAAGTACCCTCAGCATGTGCAGGTTTTTCCGGCCTCTTTGAAGTCCTGAAGGTTATCTGAGTTAGTCCAAGGTAGGCTTTATATCCCGCCTTGCTCAGCTCCTTCAGGGACCTCTCGTTTATTGCAAGGACTAAAGTGGTGCCTTGCGACTCCAACCTACTGGAAATAATTCTCCATTCATCAATCCCCAGATTTTTGTTCTGGGTTTTTAGGAGTGACAAAATCTTAGCGGGTTCCTTAACCTCCAGTAAATCAGTGGGTATCCACACTACCACTCTGGAGGTTTTCACCACATCCTTTGCTAATCCTACTTGAAGATTAGCCCCTTCCCACAGCTGAAGTTGAGGGGTTTTTTCCTTCAGCCATTTTTGTGAGTCCTCGTTCGCACAGAACACAAACAGCACTCCAGCATGTTCATAGCTGTTGGTAAACTGAGGACCAGTTCCAGGCTCACGTTTGAAAATTTCTCTGGTGAGAGCCTGTTGCGTCTGCTTCGCCTGTTCTGGGGTTAGCTTTCCCTCAGGATAGGTCGACAGAGCGATTGCCATTTTTGTGGCTGACAAGGACTGACTGTAGGATTGCCCAGATGCCGAAGTACCGGGTTGTGCCTGCAAGTCATCCTCCCTGATCTTTTTAGGGGCCCTTTGAGTAGCGGGGGATGGAGTGCCCCCCTCGACCCTTGATACGATAGATAGATCAAATATCTTTCATGCGATGGGGGGATTCAATGCGTAACTCCTACAGCTCTGTTTCTTCGGATGCAGAAATTACAAGATTAAAAGAGATTCCAAGTGCGCATGCTGTAGGACAGTTTGGCAATATTCCATTAATATCTTTTCAAAAAACCGGAAAATAGGGACTGTCAAACATAAAAATAGAAGATCTAAATGAAAAAAATCCAATCTCCAACGAAGTACAGATATTGCCTACTGATTTCCTGTGGATTTATGGGAAGTGGAAAGATCTGTTCGATATTCCAGGATGGAATGACATGATTGAACGAGTCACATCATTCGAGAGCTACTCAAAATCGCGTTATTGTGTCTTCCATTTGTCAATTCCCCTCCAAGCAACTATGACACGATATATACGGTGCTTCTCACCGCAGCCGAAAAATGCAAATCCTTAAATCAAAGCTGCTGCTTCGTAACATTCGATCAGCCACTCTACATTAAGGCTAGAGATATAATAGCTTCCAGCAGTGCAAACTCCGACCTAAGCAGCGTTATAGTCAGACTTAGAGGTTTCCATCTCTTAATGTTGTTTATGGGGGCGATTGGATACATCATGGATGGAAGTGGATTACAAGAGTTATTCAGGCGACCATGTTTATTCGAGAGCTGTAAGAGCACATATCTTAGCCCTCCTGGCTTTGGCAAAAATTATCTTATCTGCACTTCATTCAAACGTTGTTGAAGAATCTGCACTACAGCAGATTTGGATATAGGAGATTCTTCCTTCATAGATAAAATCTTTCAACACTATTAAAAAGAAATTCCCGGAAAATTATGTGAATTTCAATCGAATGGAGCGACGGCAAAACTTCGGGTCCAATATTTTCATATAGTCTCCATAATAAAACACTTTATGCAAGCTGAGAGAAGTAGAGACTGACATTTATACTTGCAATGCATATAAAAAATGTTGCCATATCTACACGCTGGCGGCCATTTTTTGTATGACAAATCCTGCCAACTAAAACTTCAGGATATGTTTGATCTTGAATCCTGATTCTCTTCATTGGATTACGAACGATTTGCATCGAATGGGTTTTTTACGATCCGACGATCTGAGAAAATCTGGTGCGGGATACGGTCAGATATGACTATCGAGCAAACCCTCATGAGATCGATGAAGAGCGCTGGCGGCTTGCCTCACGGAAGAGGTAAGAAATATTGATATATTCACTGAAAAATTTGTTGGTTTTTGCTAAAATATTGGAACAGCGTCTTATTTAATAGAAAACGAAATACGGTGTCCGAAACCCGACGTTTTGTGCGGTTGCGCGAAAATTACACAGTGATATCGCTTACAAACTATAAGTCTTAGCAAAAAAGTACAAAAGACCATTTTTGTAGAGAATTCAATTATCTTTAATATTGGTAATACGTATTTTTACTTTCAGGCTAATATAAACGAAGATATTGTCGAAAAACTCCAAGTTTGCTCCTTTTTTCTAACATGGCGGCCAACACTCAGGTCTTTCGAGGGGGAAAAATTAATATGTTCATTCTGGACCCTAAATAAAGCGATTAAATTGATTTGCAGCTTTCGTCTGATTATTTCCCGAACACGTCCTTTTTTGGCCTTTAGAGCCTGGCCTATATTAAATATTATTCATGTTAGAGAAAAATACAATCCGATATTCCGTTAGTATCACGCCGTTTAATATTTATTTGCAAATTTACAATTTCACAAAGAGCCAGAATCATACTAAATTGCACATTTTCCTTATTTAAAAATTGAGAAAATGAAACAAATCATCCCCCGCCATCACAAGCGCATCCGAATTAAAACAAAAATACAGTTGACCAGTAGAAAGTTTCCAAACAGTGAATTTCACACAAATATTAATTTTAAGGTTTTTCTGATAATTATAACGTTTTCCCATTTTGCAACTCCCAAATCCACCTGAGCCGCAAAATTCTTAAAAACCCACAGATACATCCACATACCGCCTAAAATAGAACTCGACATTTTTTCTTTTTTTCTGTTATGCGAACATCCAGTTTCCTATAAACGCACCTCAGCTTTAAACCTCTGTAACTTCGTCCCCGTGCATTACAGACCCCAAAAAACAGCCAGTACGATGAGCGTTGGTTTATCCCATTTCCAACTATCCCTAAATCATATTTGTATGTCTCAAAAAGTATGCGATGTAACATCACATAATGCTTTCGTGACCAAAAAATCTTTTTAACCCCCCGTGTTTTCGCCCCCTCAAATCTTACATCTTCACAACCTCTCTAGAAAGTTCACCCTTGACGAGATCTTTAAAATGGCACCAACAACATTCACCTGCAATACGTAAGTACAACTTGCCAAAATTCGCGAAAACTGTGCACTTTCCAAGCGTCACACAAATCGCTACTGGAGCCCCGTATTAGCGTCACATTTTCATTAAACATTTTCAATGTTAAAACTATTAGTGCTTTACCTTTTCTTATTTGAGATCCATTTTTTTTTACAATCTGTCCTGAAAGGACGTTCAGCAATGTTTATCATGATCACTAAATAGAATTAAACACAAAAAGACTTCACCCATTGGTGCACCTGTATACATTTTTAAACCCTGTAATTATTTTGAACGGAGACAATAAAACTAACTGCATACTAGTACTTAACTAAACTAATGTACTGATTGACTTCTGAGTTTAAGTCTGGATACTTGACTCATTTGGGTGGGTTTCAAGTCTGTCACTGCATTATTAAAATTTTATCTTGTACCCTCTTTACTGGAATGAGCGAAGTAGAGTGAAAGGTTGATTATCTGAAGGACGAGTGAAGCGCAAGTTAAAAAAATTATAATCAAAACAGCAACAATAGTGTGTGTGGTAGCTAGTACAAGAAGTGGTAAAAAGTATACCGCATCGTGAATAGAAGAGATCAAAAAGGAAATAAGCATAAGGAAGAAATTATGGAAGCAATATTTAAGTACAAAGGAGTCGCAAAATACAGAGAACAAAGTACAAGAAATAGAGAAAGCGTTCTATAAACCAAATGTTACATAAAGAAGAAAGCATAATAGCACGTGGTTGGAAGATATTGGAAAGGTAGAACGAGTACTTCATGAATCTTTTAAAATGCAATACAGATGCAAGAATGGAAGAAGTAAAACAACATAATATTAAACCAGCAGCAAAACTTGAGAAGGTGCACGACCAACAAGAAGAAAATTGTTAGAGGTAATAAGAAACTGAAATATGGAAAGGCGGCAAACGAATATAATTTAGCCCTGGAAATGATAAAATCTATGGGACAAGTCCCAACTAGCACCAAAGTATCCGTAACTGAGACAGCAACTTCGAATGAGTAACTATTACGACACCACCACTAATACTATGACTTTGGTGTATAAATAACTTTATTTGACAAATTTCCAGTTGCTGCCATGCCGTTTTTACCACTGTGGTTACTAATCCATGCGACTGAAATGCGACTTCAAAGTTTGCAGCAACTTTTAACGAGTTTTGATAGCTGACGCGACGTTTTGGAGACCTGCACTATCCCATTAAAGTCGTAGAACTTGTAGGTAATATTTATTAGTGTATTTCATTAAAAATAAGCACATAAAAACACTGTGTGCGGCAACAGTCATCTGAAGAAAATGTGAGATAGTGATTAAAACTTTACATGAAACCGTGAAGTGGTAACGGAAACTTTGAGCAGGCGGTTTGTGGTAGTCTTAACCCTGTCGAGACTTTAGAGTGACGCTACAGCTATATCCGGCACTTTGTAGTAAATATAACTTTGAAGTTACATATTTGCAGTTTCCATCCCACTATGATCAAGTAAAAATTACTTTCAAGTAATATTTACTAGTTAGCACGACTTCAAAGTTACTTTTTTTAAATAGGCCATTTTTTAGACAAAGCTTACGACGTGATTACTTAAAAAACGTGAACCTTTATGTCACAATGGTGTAAAAAAATTGTATCATCATTTTTGCACCAAATATAATAAATTAATACATAATAATTAGTTTGAAGTTTCAGAGAGTAATAAAAAAGTTATCAACATCTAGGATCTCATATTATTGCATAATCATCATTGTGTTTGACCGCAGACTTGCATTCCTTTTAATTGCTTCCTCAAATCAACGGAAAGAGCAAATGTTTTGTCCTCTAATATTAGTTTTTTAGTGTTTGGTTTAGTTTCTGAGTTAGGGGAATGAACAAAGGATCATGTAGAAATAAACATAAGTATAACAAAACCGGATTCAAAACAAAGCACGCAACATTAATCTAAAAGAGTAGTAAAGACCGTAAAAATAACCGTTACCAAGTTGCAACGTCGGCGCTACGTAACCACAACGCCATTGGAACGTAGTTGCACATGTTCCAGGAACGTTGCCTAAATGCTGCGGCCACCAAAAATTATTCCCCATTTTAGTCGCGTGACTAGTGACAAACACCCTTCACAAGGTGCAACGCACATTAAGCCAGAGAATGCTGGGTATTTATCTACAAAAGCTAATAGGTCTAAGTCGTAATTCAATTTTAACAAGAATAAGCTTTAAACTGTTTTTTCCTCATGTTTTGATGGGAAATAAGTAGCAAAGACAGCAATTGCTCCAATCCACTCTTCCACAAAAACGCTTGTTGCCGGAATGTAATCTTCTTGGTAAATATTAATTCCATGATGCCTAATATTGTTTAATTAGGTTTAGATAGATTTATTTTTCTTTTTATGTTTCTTTGTAGGTCTTTTCATACGGAGCAACCATTATAATTTAAGGGTCAGTTTCCTATATATGGTATAGATTTGACATCTTATAAAGTCTTATAAAGGCCACTAATCGGACGTTAACTTTAATTTGCTGTTAAAATAAACAAAAGCGCATCAAAACGTTAGTGCTTATGACATTTTATTCATTAGTAAACAAATTTTGATGCGATTTTGTTTATTTTAACAGCGAATTAAGGTTAACGTCAGATTAGTGGCGTTTATAAGACTGGCTATAGGAGTTTGTCTTACTTTGGCAGTTTGCCGTTCCGTGATGGTCTAAGAATTTCACACATCTGGTTCTTCTGTAGCAAAACCGTTTTGCATGTCCATAGCGTTGACAGTTGCTACATTGGGGGTTTCAGGACGCTAGGGTTAAAATTTTCTTTTGCAGTGGAGACGTGAATCTTTCTTACAAAATTTGCTTTTTTATAATAATTAAGCCAGATCGACAAACAAACTGCCATACATAGTTTGGTTACAACAACGTTAACACTAAACATAATTACATGGTCACAGCGTGTCCGTCTTCTATCACTATTATTAGTTTATTTCACATTAACTATTAGCACAAAAATTTCACTACTCGTGTAGGTCTTGTGGTAGTAGTCTCTTCAGCCTATTGTGAATATTTCTTTGTCCTAGGTTGTAGAATACAGCTCCTGGGCATTGGAGTAGGGTAAAAATGAATTTGTTGGTGCAGTTCTTAATGAATTCGTATCTGATCATTTCTTACAAACCAGGATGCGTTTAAAATTATGCGCAGAACTTTATTTTGGAATATCTGGATTTTATTTATATTTGTTTTAGAAGTATTGCTCCATATTGGACAGCAGTATGTGATTATCGGTCGTAGAATTGATTTGTAGAGTAAAAGAAGAGAGCATTCTATCTTTAATGGAGATTTTCTATTTATAATGGGATACAATAACGCTAAACGTGCATGACATTCGTTTAACTTTTTAATAATATGAAGACTCCATTTAAGTTGTGTATCTAGGTATACGCCTAAATATTTGACTGCTGAGTCCCTTGAGTTCCACTCAATAATTGTGTTGTTAATCGTTATCGGCTTTGGGTTATTAATTCTTCTAAGTGTAAATATTTTGCATTCCCACTTTGCTGGATTAATTTTAACTCTCCATTTGCTGAACCACTCGGCCAAGTTGTCAACAGAGACTTGTACTTCTGATATTGCTGTGGGAAAATCTCTGTGCTGTGTAATAACTGCAGTATCGTCTGCAAACATCATTAGTTCCGAATTAGGTGTTACTGGAATATCGTAAACGTATATATTAAATAATATTGGACCCAAAATGCTCCCTTGGGGAACTCCGGCTTTAATGTTTTTATTTTTAGAGTATGTGGAATTTATTCTAACTGCAAAAGTTCTATTTTGTAGAAAAGAGGATATGATCTTAATAAGGTAGGGTGGAATGTTTACTTGAAACAATTTATAAATTAGTCCTTTTGTCCATACCTTATCAAACGCTTGTTGTAGGTCGAGGAATGCGATCGTTGTATATTGTTTTGAGTGATAGCCTTTTTCTATAACTTCTTAGCAATCTTTAGCGGTTCTGTTATTTTGGTCTATTAATTGCATTGTATTGTATATATTGTCGGTAACCTCGTTTTACATTGCAGTGTAGAGGCTGTTATATACGATTGCGTTCGGCGGTACAATGCTCAACTCGCCTCGGATTCGGGGTACAGAGTTGGAGCGCGCCTTTTGTGCTTGCGTAGCAACCATTGTGTGTTAGGTGTGTGTCTTCGTGATGTGTTGACCTTGTTACTTTATCTCTTAGGTCTGTGGTTTCGAGTAGAGTTAATTTCGTGCCCAACTATGAATGGGTCTCACCCTGCCGGTTTCAAATAGCCAAGGCTGCGGAAAAATTCCGTTCCGCACGGGATTCGAACCGAGGGCTCGCTTAATGTAAGCCTAGCGCTTTCCCAACTGCGCTAGTCGGTTTCTTCGGTCTATTAATTAATAAGTGTTAATATTTTTCGTACTAGATTTCTCAAGCTTGAAATTGAATCTTGCTGTTCGTCAATGGCTTCAAGAAAGAGAAAATACTTTTAAAACGGAATTCAGAAACTTGTTAAAAGTAGCTAGAAATAATGTAATATAATTATCTAGAAAAATAATTACAAAATAGTTGTGTCTCAACTCTCAATAGCTGTCTTCCTTTTTTGTTCCAGATGAAACAAAAATATACACACACCTTCATAGTTTAAACAACTACCTAATTCCTCTGTCCTATATTGTTTATTGTATTCTTGTAATCTACATGTGTGTGTATGTTTAGAACCTTACAGTTCTGAAACAATATTTTTGCTTAAGAAATTGAAGTGTACCAGAAAGGCTTTTGTAATCAGTCTTGTTAGTAAGTTTAAAATGGCGTAAAGTTGATTAGGGCCTCTACAATTTACAAAAAAATCGCTCAGGAGGGTATCAAAGTTGGCAATTCACGATAAGAAATATCGTTCGAAATGAAAAAGTATCTAGATAGATACCTCGTACATGGATCATTATAAAAGGATTTAATTGGCAAATTTCTTAAAATGAAAGCATATTCAAAATATTTGTATTTTATTTAGTTCCAAATTTGGGATTTCGGCAAAAACGAGTGTGTGGTAATGATGCGCTTGTAAATCGAATGCTACTTTTCTTTATTAGTTGCATTAGAAAATGCTAGTGTGTTATTGTCACTTCAAATTCATCAGAATTTATTTTTGAATTTTTTTTTTATTTATTTATTATTATAATGAACAAAACAGGATTCAGTTCATATAAAAACAAAAACAACAAAGAAACCAATAATATCTTAATTTACGACAACACAAGAAATTTCAAAATTATTTTTAGTTATTTTAAATTATTTAATATATATAAATGATACAATCAGCATTGCGGATCGCAGGCACACAGATCATGATTCTGCTTAACAATTGCAGTCAACATTCGTTTAAATGCGTGTATATTATTTTCAAATACATCAAGAGACTCATTTTTTGCAACTAATTTTTCATAGAATAAACACATTTTTATAATTGGTGATGTTTTCCTAATATTAATTCTGTAGCTTACATTGAACAGTTTTGTTGTTCGGGATCTATAAGCAGGGGCATAAAAAGGTATTCTAGACCTGAGAGCCATACTGTCTATTTTGCTGTTTAGTAATTTATACAGAAACGTGACCGTGGTGATTATATGCCTTTGACTTAGTTTAAGGATTTGAAACTCATCTCTTATACCCTGATACGAATCAAAATCCGGATATCTTTTATATTTTTTATAATATACATACTTTAAAAATGTATTCTGCACCGTTTCTAATGCTTTAGAATGCGTTTTACCACCTGGGTCCTAAACCACAACAGCAAACTCCAGTTTTGGACGTATCAAGGCAGAAAATAATACCGTGAGAGGGTTAATATTATTAAATTCACTACAAGTTCATATCATATTAGTCTTTCGGGTGCATAATTGAGTTTAGCGTCTCAGAATACGCGGATATGTACAGGGTGTATGGAGTTTGTGAAGTTAATGCTATTGCTGGCAAAGTCGAATACCTGAGAAGATTTCCACATCAACGGCAGCCAACACCAAATGTATTTAAAAGCTTAGATCAATTAAGTAGTACCGAAACCTTCAAGAAGAGGAAATTTTACAGACGGGTCCAAACAAATCAGGAAGTAGTACAAGGAGAACTGCTTGTCAATTTCACGTTCCCAGTTATTTAATCGTTTAAAATGCTTTGTATCCATTTCATTAGCGTACTGTTCAGTTCTTATTAGTAGCTGCGTGACCAAATTCGGCAGGAGCAAAATTTCCTTAACCACATTCTTTGGACTGATAAAGCCACTTTTACAAGAAATGGAGTTTTCAATCGCCACAACAGACATCAGTAGGCACATGAAAATCCATACTGCAGGAGGGAATGCAGCCACCAATTTATATTTCTCTCAATGGGCAGGAGTAATTCACAATAATATTATTGATTCATATATATATATATAAAAGGATTTTTACAGTTGTTACTGTCTTCCTTCTCTCAACCTTTCTCTCCAATCTTCTCGGTTGTTCCATTCACCTTCTTGAAGCCCTCGGTTCTCCATGGCTTCATCTACTTCGTTGCGCCATGATCTCCGTGGCCTTCCTCGTTTCCGTCTTCCCATAGGACTCCATTCTGTCATCTTTCTTATCCATCTGTGCTCTTCCGCCCTTCTAACGTGTCCGTACCACAACAATCGTTTTTCTTCTATGTATGTGTTGGCGTCTTTTTCCCTTCCCATGTTTCTCCGTATCTCTTCATTCGACACTCTATCCAGTCTGGTTAGCCTGCAGCATCTCCTCCAAAACTCCATTTCCGTTGCTACTATCTTTCCTTTGTTTTTCTTGTTGGTAACCCATACTTCTGCCCCGTAGGTCATTATACTCTGTACCATTGTATTGTAAATTCGGATTTTGGTGTTTTTGGTTATATCTCTATCCCATAAGATTGAGTTAAGTTGTCTTATACAATTTCTAGTTAGCGCCAGTCTGCTTTTAATTTCTTCCTCTGTCGTTGCCTCTTTTGTCACTGTAAACCCCAAGTACTTAAATTTACCTGTTCCTTTAATTTCTAAGTTTTCTTCTATTTCTAAATCTTTAATATTTTCTTCTACTGTCGCTAGATATTCTGTTTTTCCAAAGTTAATTTCTAATCCGACCTTAGTATATTCTTCTTTAAGCTTTCGTACCATGTAACTCAGATCGTCCTCATCTTGTGCTATCACAACTTGGTCATTTGCGAAGCTTAATGTATAAATATGGTCATCTCAGACGGGTACTCCCATTCCTTCGCATTTTCTTTTCCAGTTGCATAGCGCGTGTTCTATAAATATTTTAAATAATGTGGGTGACGTTGAACACCCTTGCAGCAATCCCTTTGTTGTCTCAAAGTTGTTCGTAAATTTCCTTCCGATTTTTACCGCTGTACTGTTGTTTTTATACATGTTTTTTACTGCTTTGATTAAATTTTGGGGTATTCCGATCTTCGACATGGATTTCCAGAGTTCTTTTCGTGGTACCGTATCATATGCTTTTCTTAGATCGATGAATGCCATGTGTATTGATCTGTTTTTTGCCTTCTTCTTCTCTAATAATTGCTGTATTGTGTAAATATGGTCAATGGTTGATCTTCCTGCTGTAAACCCTGCCTGTTCCTCGCTAATTCTTCCTTGTATTTGGTTTTCTATCTTATTCCGTATTACTTTTCCATATATTCTTCCCATCGTTGCTATCACACTTATACCTCTATAGTTTTCGCATTTTTTACGGTCTCCTTTCTTATAAATTGATGTTATATATGACTGCTTCCATTCCATGGGTATTTCTTGTCCATTAATAACTTCTTGAAACATTCTCTGCATGATTCGAAATAATTTGTTTGTACCATATTTTATTAGCTCCGGTACGATTCCGACTGGTCCTGCAGCTTTACCATTTTTTATTGTTCTGGATGCTTTTTTAATGTCTTCCATTGACACTTCAATCAGGGCTTCTTCTACTTCTCCCACTTCTGGAGTATCGTCCTTTCCCTCTTCTTCCGTTTCTATGAAACATTGTCTTTTTTCCGTCAATAATTCCTTATAGTAATTTTGCCATTCTTTCTCTCTGATGTATGTTATGTGGGCTTCTTCTCTTCTGTTCGATTTCAGTGCTTTTATTGTTCTCCACGATTCTGAGCTTCTTGTTCCTCCTATATACTGTTCTATATTTTTACATGCTCCATTCCACTGTTCATTCTTTCCTGTTACTATTAGTCTTTTAACTTCTTTATTTTTTTTTTCTATAGTTTTGTAGGTCTGCCTCTGATTTTGTACTCAACCATTTTCCGTACAATTTTTTCTTTTCTCTAATAGCATTCATCGTTTCTTGATTTAGTTTCCGTTCATATTTCTTTTCGTATTTTTCCTTTACGCCAAATGCTTCATTCGCTGCTTCTTTTAAGCACTTTTTTATGTGTTCGTATGTTCCCTCTGCCCTTTCGAAACCAAACTCTATTAATTTCATATCTAGCCTATTTTGGTATAGTTCTTTAATGGTTTCGTCCTGTAGGAGATCTAATTTATATTCTATTACTTTTTCTACTTCAAAAACTGTTTCTATCTCCGTATCCTTTTCCTTCCTACCTTTCTTTCCATACCATGGCAGTTCCATCTTTGCTATTAATAGTTTGTGATCCGTACCACATTCCGCGCCTCTTTTAACTCGTACATCTTTTATGTTAATGGTGGACTTTTTCTCTATAATTATGTAGTCGATAATTGATTTTAATTTCCAGGTCTCTTGGGTCCAGGTATACTTATGTATGTCTTTGTGTCGGTAAAACCCATTGGTGATTCTGAGTCCATACCATTCGCATAGTTCTGTTATTCTCTCCCCATTGTCATTCAATCTGTCTTCTCCGTATTGTCCTATGGTGTCGTCATTCTCTCTTTTCCCCGTTCTTCCATTTAGGTCTCCTGCTACTATAATTTCTTGTGATTGTTTTATTTTTTCTATTTCTTTCTTCAGAGTTGTTATGTAATCATCTTTAATTGCTATGGGATTATCTTCTGTAGGCCCATATGTTCCCAGAATCACCATTGACCTACCGTATATTTTAATTTCCATCTTTATTAATCTTTCATTTATTGGCTCCCAGTTCTCTATTGCCTTTCTAAATTTCCTCTTTATTAAGATTCCTACCCCTGCCTTAGCCCTCTGCTCTTTATTTACTCCGCTCCAACAGTGTATGATTCCATCGATGTTCTCTATCCCATTTCCCTTTTTCTTTGTTTCACTGATAACTAGAATGTCGAGATTCGTCTTTTTAAATTCTTGTATTCGTTATCTTTGCTTCTCCATCCCTGAATATTCCAAGTCCCTATGGTAATTTTTCTCCTTCCTTTCTTCTTTCGTCGTTCATCTTTGTGGTTGAGATTTTCAACTGTTAGGTTCTGAGATCTCGTAGCAGAGTTGCCCTCCCCGTATCCATTGGGGCTCCCTCTTTGTGAGGTGTGGGTTACCACCCGGGGAATTTTCCGTTGGTTTTTCATTCTGCATTTGATTTCTCTTAGCCTTCTTTTTTTTTCCGTGTGTTAGGTTGCTTAGGCCTAACGCCACAACCCCCTCTTGGAGGACGTAAGATTCAGCCGCCCACTATGGGTCCGACGCTGTTCGCAGCCGCCCATTCTGAGTCAGACGCTGCTGCCAGTTTTGGTCCGCCCCGGGTTTTTTATTTCCCCGAATTGATTCATACTTTCAATAAAATAGATTAAATGGTGAAACCTACTTGCAGTTTCTGAATGAACTTATGGATATTTTGCCACTCAATCTCCGAAGAAATCTAATATACATGTATATAAATATTGTTATAAATGGTACAAGAAAAGGGACGGTGGTCATAGCACTGGTTGATATTTATATTCTATTAGCATTATCTTATCTCTATGGTGCGTACTCCTGTGAACACACGGTATATATAAAGCTCTATAGGCCATTAAGGCCTGTGGCTAATTGGACTGTCTTTTTCCACTCTTTTCTGTCCAGTGCCATGGTTTTCCAGTTTTTTGTCCCTGTTTTCTTTAAATCCTCCTGTACTTGGTCATACCATCTGGTCTTTGGCCTTCCTCTTCTTCTGATGTTCACAAAGTTACCTTCCAGGATTTTTAGGGGGATTCTAGTTTTGTCCATTCTTATGAGATGGCCTAGCCATCTTAGCCTTTGAGATTTAACTATTCCTATGATGTCCACATTTCCCAGCTCTTCCAATATTTCCTGGTTGGTTCTTCTTTTCCAGATTCCGTTTTCGTTTCTGCCTCCTAGGATCCGTCTGATTATTTTCCTTTCCCATCTGCTTAATTTTTTTTGGTCACTTTTGTTCAAACACCATGTTTCACACGCGTATGTTACACTAGGTCTTATTACTGTTTTATATATTTGGAGCTTAGAGTTTTTTGAAAGAACACTTGATTTTAGCACAGAACTTAGGGCTCCTGCGCATTTATTGCCGTTTGCAATTCGTGTTTTGATTTCTTCGCTGTTGTCCTTAGTTCTTGTAATTATTGATCCTAAAAACTTAAACTGTGTTACTTCTTCAAAGGTAAATTCAGTACTATCTTCATTCTGGATTTTTAGGAAGCCGGTCGTCTTGTTCTTGTTCTTTCTCACATGCATGTATTTTGTTTTGCTGTCATTTATGCTGAGTCCCATTATTCTTGCAGATTTCTCGAGTTTTATAAAAATTTCTTGTATGGATTTTCTCGATCTTGCTACTATTGTTAGATCATCAGCGAATGCTAAGCATTGGTGTTCCTTATTGTAAATGGTACCTTGTGTATTCGTTTCGCTCATCCTAATCACTTTCTCTAGAACAAAGTTGAACAGAACTGAGGATAGCGGGTCACCTTGTCTTAATCCGTTGTTGATTGTAAATTCTTCGGATATCCTCCCATTTATCTTTATTCTATTTGTGGCGTTTTCCAGTGTCATTTTTACCAATCGTATCAGCTTATTTGAAATTTTGAATTCTTTCATGGCTCTGTATAGCTGAGATCTATTAACCGAGTCGTATGCCTGCTT
>CALNHX010002007.1:0-196424 GCA_940337035.1 Agriotes lineatus
AGACTTATGAGTTGCTATAATGCGAAATAATATACCCTTCTCTCTTTCTGGACTTCACTTTGCGCTTGTTATTCAAACAAGACGATACCCAAATAAAGTTATTATACCTATATATTGATAAAAGTAAACAGCTGATTCTACTTTTTTTTGAGTTGAATGATTTATTTGACTAGACCAACATATAAAAGCATGTTCTATGATTCTACTTTTAACATGCTAATTTATAATGTGTCATTTTTAGTTTGACAAACGAGTGGTAAAAAACCTAGTTTTAGTAGGCGTCATAGAAAATTTTTATTATTGACATCTATTTGATATCTCAGTCACAAATTGATTAATTTCATCACAATTTTTTTATTTTAATTACGGTAACCATCTATTAACTTCCTCAACTATTTTACATATGTACAGTCAGTGCGCATTACTAATGTTTACATAATAATTTGCATTATCAGAGTGTCGATGAGAAATATGCGCTTGCAAACTGCTTTTTCGTTTGGTTTTATGAGGGCAATGAGGACAAAGAAATTCAGGTTCCTTGCCACATTCGTATCTTAAATGTCGGTACAATGATGAATGATAAGTGTAGATCTTGCCACAATTGCTACATGAATATTGCGGAATCGTGCCAACTAGAAGATTGTTCGATCCTTCCTGCTGACTAACTTTCGAATCATCTGAAATCAATCATGTTGTTTTATATCAAGAAAATGTCGCTAAAATAAAAATTCTCAAGTAAAACTTATTTTATTTTAGCTACATCATATACACTGACAGGAACTCTAAAAATTGTTCTTGTATAAAAATAATAGACTACAATACATTACACTCATGAAAATGCGACCGTGTAAGTCACACTTACATCAGATCACAATATAAGCAAACTGTGTTTATTCCGAACGTGTTTTTTAATTTCATTTCGCCGATGATTTCTGTAATCGCAGTAGGGGCACATATACTGTGGTTCCTTTCCGCATTCGATGTTCACATGTCTGGCCAAATTCTTCCTAGCGTTATAAAGTTTCTCACAATTAGGGCATTCATATCCTGCAGGAGTCCAGAATTCCGCAAAAGGTAAATTTTCCTTTTTAGGTTTCTTAATTTTTGGCTCTGGTTCTTGGACTTCTTGAGTTATATTTTCCAGAGAAATTAAGGTGTCTATTTCCGATATGAGAGGAGGAATCTGGGTGCAGCCTTCTGGAAATATAACTTGTACAGTCGTGAACTCGCTGCTTTCTTCCAACAACGTTTCCTGAAGCTCTAAGTGTTGATCCAGTAAAGATATTTCTTCTATTGTACCTGCAACATTTATTACAATTCAGAATGGAAATACATGCATTAGATCATAGTTAAATATAAGATGGCATGTTATGTTAATCTCATAAATAAAAGTGCTTTTTAGTATATGACACTTTATTTAAATTAAAATTGACTAGATTCAATAGAGTTTTTAGTGTCATCACATATAGAATCACAATAATTAGATTATTACAGTACACACATACAAGTCCATTCGAAAATTACTGTAATTACATAAATAAATATTATGTAAATTTAGAATCGCGACGCAAATGGGTCCTTGTGATGTTTAATATGAGATTTCAACACGTAAGCTCTTCGTGCTCTATATGGACACAATGGGCACTGCAAATCAGGTTCAACTCCACACTCTTGACGCATATGCCTACTCAGAGTTTTCTTATGATGATAGATTTTGTTGCACGTGGGGCATATGTAACCCACCCCATCAACGCACTCTGGTACTTTCAGATTGTTATTCTGCTTCCTTCTTATTCGCTGAAATATTGACCCTGAAAAGGAAAAATGTTGAGGGCATACTTCTTTAATTGATAGTAAATTATTAAAAACCATTCAGAGCAAAATTTAAAGATTACCATTTTCATATTAAACAGTAACATGTGACAATCTAGAAGTTTTATGTGTAAAAACAATCGAATTCGTGTAACTATTAAGCAAAATGCAAGACATTTATTTGTCAAAAACTAATACAAATCGCAATCGCAAGAGATGCCATATTGACAATTATAATATAGTCTGTACAATTATTATTGGTGTTCACTATTTCAAGTTGTAAAAATTAATTACCTAAGCGAATAAACAAAATTGAACAAAATACGACTAATGACTAGATTAAACACAACAAAATAAATGTGACCGCAAAATATAAAAGACGTTTAGCAAAAGTATTATTTAAAACAAATGTCAATAACCTATGTTAGTAATTACACTTCTATTTACTTTCGTCCTTATTGCTAAAGTTATTAAATACATGTAATGCCCTGATGTGGCTGAACAATCTATGTTTATGCACAAACATTTGGCCGCAAATGTCGCACCTATTAGTAGGTTCTTTGCCACACTCTAGCTTTAAATGTCTCTTCAACGTATACTTTCCCTTATACCTTTTTGGACAATTGGGACATAAATACATCTGGTTGCTAAATATTCGTTCTCGACTGTTTAGAAAACTTCTTGCGAAACACTCGGATTTCATTTTTAATTTTAACAGCTCTGCATTACCTGTAAAAACAAGAAGGTTAAAACGGTGCATGATCATAATTGTTCTTAAAATAAATGCGCAACATTAGCAAGGCCAAACTAGCACAATATTAAAATACTCTGTCAGTACAGACTAAAAGTATAATGATACTGTGTAGCTATTGTATCTAAAATAAATATGTTAATCACCCATTGCCCATTACAAGGGTTACCTACTTTGGATGATAAATTAATATAAATTATGTATAACAGAAATGCATGACCGAACGGTTAGCGGCTCTGACTCCAAAAATTCCTGAAATCATCTCCTGCTTAGAAATAAAGAACTATTGTGCATAGACCATGTCCTGTACATCAACACTTATATCTGAGCATAACCAATTTACAAGTAGCCTTATTTACTTGGTTCTATTGTTTGCAACTTATAAACTGATAATATTCAAATACAATGCATTTGAAAATAAAGAACAAACATCAATGGCAATGAATATATGTTGTTTGGGTTATCGATCTATGAATATTTTAACTTATTTTTGCGTTTCCGTGAAAAAGAGTTATACACAAATTTAATAGTTAGTGTAACATTTTCAAAAATGTGGCATTTTTATTACACTTACCTTAATGTAATCTATTCCGCCCATCATACAAGGTGAAATTACCCTTAACATTATTATTATCTAGTTTATTCTGGAATTCATACATAAATAAGTATACAAGTCAAACCTAAACTAGAACTCGAACAATATTATTTGTAATGGAATCAAATGACATTTCATTAATTCAAGTGTGCTTCATTTTAATGTGTAGCGTGAGCTCGTATCTGCGCTTGGTTTTAAAACTGCAACTAGTACAAGCAAACTGAGGAGGCAATCCACATTCGAATTTCAAATGGCGACGTAGGATGTGCTTATGCTTGTAGTGGCGGAAACATTTCGTACACTGAAAACGAGAACCACCAACAGCCGTCAGCATCTGCCGAATGCAGTCCTCAGCATTACCTAAACAAAATCACAAATTAGAAAGTGTTTTCTTATATGAGTCCACTGAAGCGTGGGTTCACATGAAAGTTTGACATTTACTACTTTTAAGAAGTCATAACTAAAAATTAACCTTCATTTAAGATAACCTCGACAATTAATAAATAAACTGAAAATAACACATATCCTTAAAAAACACATAGAAGAAAATGTGCTTGTTTTTTCGTTTAACCAGTTGATCGATAATAATAACTCAACTATTTCTTTTCGATTACTGTTAAAGATAAATTTATTTTATTATTACATTAATACATCGTTATAATCTACCAGTAAATAAGTTCATAAAATCTCTAAATACACCTGGCAATGTACATTGCTATTTGTAATTATACTCCAATTCTTATTAAAAATATATGGACTAACTACATTTACTTCGTGTATGGCCAACAACCCAGTCTTTTTAAATATTTGGTGTTCAAAGAGACAATCAACTTTGAAAACAAATCCAAAATCATTATGGTAATTTTTGTGAGCCATTTGTACTATTTTTTGAACAATTTGACGCAGTTCGATGAAAATGCTTAATTATATACTTCTGTTGTTATACTGACCAAAAAGTTTGGAAAAAATTCCAAACTAAAGAACATTCATAACAAATTGAAGTCCCGCTCCATTTGTACATCAAGAGGTGTAACAATCAAAACTTCACTAATCACAAGAGATATCAAGTATGATCATTTTTAACAATTTCTGTTGTTTGTGATTGACGACATTACATCTTTGTTACACTTTCTTATGACAGAAATGCTGCTAGGGTTCAGTTTGTTATGAATGCTCTTGAATAAATTTTCTCATATTTCCTCACACACGTAAACTTTCTGGTCATATTTAAAGGAGGTACAATGTTATCGAGAGATTAATAATGGACCTAAAGTTAAAAATTCTCCTTTCAAAAACAACTTTTTATGGTGTTCAAATGTTTAGTTTTAGGGAAAAAATTATTTGTAGCAATAAAACTTATATTAAAACAACTATGAGTATTCTTATATACTTTGATAAAAAGAGAAAATTAAAACCGTAGTACTGATTTATAGTACATTTGCTATTTATACCACTTGCAATGCATGATGCCGTTAGTACCTCCTTTTCAAATCATTAAAATATCATTAAAAAGCTGAATGAGCTCACTACTAATTCTCCATTATTTGTTGTAAGGCCACATTATCTTTTTACGACTAAAGAAAGTATATTTACGTAAAACACTCAAGATAAAGATAAAAAACTAATTCACGACTACTTTAAATCAATCCCATGTTTATTGTTCATATGACGAACCAAGTGATACTTTCGCCTAAACATGTTTAAACAAAGGACACATTTGAATCTTGGTTCGACATCAACGCATTCTTCCTTCTCATGCCTGTAGAGATGTCGCTTGTTCTTGTAGCTTTTGCTACACTTTTTACAGTGGAATCTTTCGCCATTGTCGCCGTTTTCTTTCTTATTGTCAGAATGTATTTTTGGTATAGCAATTTTCGACAATACTTGTTTATCTCTTTGGATCATGTCAAAACACTGATCGTAGTATCTCCGGAGAAATGCTAAAACATAAACTTCAGAGTTAGGCATGGGTTCAGACTTGAAGATTTGCAAATACAGTTTTCTATATCACTCTATCACTACTTCAACAAATGGTGTATATTATTATGTTAACTGCTTTGTAGAAAAAGTATCATTAAATATACTTCGTGCACTAATAGACAGTCGATGTTCCACTACAATAATAGGTCATCTAATACTGGAAAAATTATCTCTAATTCATGCAGTCACACACAGAGTTTTGAAAATACCTGATCCAATAATAATTACTCAGTTGCATATGTCTAATTATTTAATAAAGTAATGTAAATCATCTTTTAAGATATCGTAAGACTTTATTTATAATGTAAATAGTTAACAGTTCAATAAATCAACAAGGCCATTCCTGGATGCATCTTTTTAATATGTAAATTTATATTATATTTTCTATGAGATCTATATGGGCAATGGAGGCAAGTATGAGTTGGTAACCTTCCACACTCTTGAAGATGCCCTAGCAAATGCTTACGATTCTTATACATTTTTCCACAAGATCCGCAACAATGGGGATTTGTTTCGTTGTATCTTTTCGTTCTTTTTCTAGTTTGTGGTTTGTTATCTGAAAAAAAAAACAGTTAACTATACTACGCAAAAAAGATAAACGTGTATTTTCTAGAAATGGAAACATCAATGTACTGTTGAATTTTTCTGAATTGCAACTAAGGTAACTGGTATGTTTACTAATCCTAGTAAAGAGCACTATTCAGATTATTTTTCGTTTTCAGTTTCTATAAAATGTATATATAACTAAACAATTGCTTCCATACAAATTTTAAATTTGACATGACGAAAACCGTGGCACTATGTTAAAAAACTTTTTCATTTCGATATGAAAATATAGAAAAACTTCTGAAACAAGCGACATTATAAAACCATTCCGTATTGTTATATAGATTCAAATGTATAGAATTTTTCACATTTAACCTCGTTTACAAACAGGTTAAGTTTCATATAATAGTAACGTAGAACTCCTTCCTCTTCGGGCCTACTGTCCAACGAGCAGAAATATAGAACTTATGGGTTATTATTGTCCTCTTACAGATAATATATCTATATATTAGCAGTCATGATATTTAATTGAGTTAACCACAGCATCGCACTCAGAGTTGTCACCTTTTTCAAAGTGAAAATCGGAACGTGCAATGAAGTGGTGGGCCCAGAGGTTCTCCGGGTGAACATTTTTACAATTTAATCCTTACAACTGGCATTTTTAGGCCATCCTAAACTCCTGGATGTAAAAGATAAAATAATAAATATGTGTAAAATATAACCAAAATCATTGTTTTTTTTTCGATCAATAAAAGTCCATGTTTATGGCACATGGCATAAATTGTGTTAAAAGGAAAAGTCAAGATAGACAACATAACAAGTGACATAAACAAACTTTATGTCTTACTAGTACATTATCTGTTGTTTATATCTGTGATACGGAATATATAAACACATGCATAACAACCAGGGTATTATATCTAGTAAGACGCAACATCCTGTATGCACCACCCACTGACCTCAAACATAAACATCTTCATAATGCCCTTGGTATATAATTAACTATTTTGCTCGTGTTACATACAATAGTTTTTCTACAATCGTAATAGCAATAAAAACTTTAGTTCGGTGACACTTTCTGTCACATGGTATTAGATATCGAATGTTATGTTGATATACAAATTTACAACAAAGCATGCGATTTATATTTTTATTACACGTCACCAATGGCAACGTGCAATACAAATTTAATTAACATGCTAAAATTAAATGCAATGTAAGCAGTCACCCTTGACACCAGAAACTGTGCAAAAAGTTGCCACACACGATCGATCGTAGAAAAATATCTTTCTATTACATATTGCTATAAATATCCTGTTTCAGCACACTGGTTTAATAATTGACACAATTTCGCAAGTTGACGAATGTACTTTGTTATTATAAATCAAGAACAGTTGCGAAAAAGCAAAATAAAAAATGAGAACAAATGTAATGTATTTATCCTTACAAAATGCCTTGTACAAAAGCATTATCGAAGGTAAACTCAAAATAATAAAATATATTTATTTTTATATATTCTTAATGAAAAACTCTAACAATACTACTGAACAAAATTTCAGAAGAATGCACAATACCAACAGAGTGGGAGCTGGGAATACTATTGCTTATACATATGAAGGGCAACAAGCAAGGCTGCAACAATTACAGAGGGACAAAGCTATTAATTAACGTATCTTAAAGTATAGGAGAGACTTCTATACAATAGACTGAAAGCAAAAATCAAGACACACATGGAGAAGTTGCAAAGTGGATTCAGAAAGGGAAGGCGAATTCAGAACCACGTATTCACAATAAAAAAATTGTTAGAAAAGCACTCCAATAATGAAAGATATGTTGCGTTTATTGACCTACAGAAGGTTTTCGATAGTGTACCGTGGAAAATACTCTGGTATAGCCTGAAAAGAAGAACAGACTGAGGAAAAATATAGCCAGCTTGTACAAAAACACTAGGACAAACAACTCAAAGTCGGAAGAATTTGTGACAAAAGAAAGAGTGAGACAGGGAGGAGTTCTGAGCCCAACACTCTTCAACATTATACTAGATAACCAATTTACATAACATAGTGTGCGTTTGCAGACAACCTGATGATAAAAATGCAAAGGAATTACAAAAAACTTAAAAATATGAAATAGATCACTCCAAGCACGCAGCCTAAAGATAAATACAGAAAAGACAAAAATAATGGTAATCGGAAAGAACAATATACAAACAAATAGCTAACTTAATGATAAAGAAATAGAACAAACAGACAGCTTCAAATATCTGGGAGTCACAATACAGAAAGATGGAATAAGTGAAGCTGAAATAAATAATGGAATAGAGAGTGCCAACAAAGTGTACTATGCCATAGGTAATATCTTCGTCAGGAAAAAAGACGTAAATAAAAAGGCAAAACTAACAATATATAACACGATATTTAAACCAATATTAACATTTGGGTGTGAACGCTCGACGCTTACTAAACAACAAGAGAACAAAATACAAGCAAGCGAAATGAAGTACCTGAGAGGAATCATGGGAATAACGAAAAGAGACAGATTAAGAAATGAAGAAATACAGAAAACATTAGAGGTAGAGCTAATAAAAAATGCCATAGAAAGACAACAGCTGAGATAGTTCGAACACCTTAGTAGAATGGAAAACAATAGGAAAACCAAAACAGTATGGAAAACTAAAACAAACATAAAGAGACCAAGAGGAAGGCCTGAGAAAAGATGGGGCAAGACGATAGTGGAGATCCTGAAGAAGAGAAACCGAAGCTTGGAGGAGGCTAAAGCTCTAGCACAAAATAAAAGAGAATGGGCAAAACTTAATATCGGGAGAATCAATATATTTGGATTTTGTAAATGCGGGTAAAACACAAGAAAAGTAGTAAGCACAAGATTGAGGCAAATAGTGCGATTTAAGACGTAAAGTGCAGAAAATCGAGGTTAATTACTGTAATTTTAAGTTGAATAATTATTAGAGTGTATATTGATTTAGTATAGTAAATTAGTTTTATCTGGATATTGTTTAATTAGAGTAGAAATGGTTATAGTAATATGTAAAACACCCTACACCAAAAGGTGGATGGGTTTAGTGACCGCCAAAACGTCAATAATTTATGTTTGTCTAAAAACATATTTAGAGATGAGATTTATTTAGAGTGTGTTAGTTTTAATTAACTGAACAATCTCAAAGCCAGAAAACACCTATTTTGCGTTAAATTTAGCTAACAATTAATTTGTCAATTTTTAAAATATTTTTCAAAATTTCACATACCAAGACTTAATTTTAATTTTTTTTTTATGTGAAGACTAAAGATTTATAATTGGAGAAAATGATATAAAATATTAATTACTCCTTTACATTTTTTATTATTTACCGAAAAGTAATATGTTCGCATAATTTTTAAGTTTCTGATACAAGGCGCCGTTTAGGAGAAATATTTTTCAATGATAATTTATATCCATTTAAATGGCTTGTAAAAACTGTAGATGTTCCTTTACAGTTGTATAAATGAGGAGATTTTGCTTTATCCAATTTACATGTTCTAAAAAAAATCTCTTCATTTAGACAACCGTAAAAAACATTTACAGGATTTTTGTAACTGTAATTCATTAACAGGGCTAGATTAGAGTTTTTAGAAGCCATTTAAATAAATATTACAATTGAAAAATATTTTTCCTATAAAGCGCCCTTGCATCAAAAACGTAAGAATTATGCAAACATATTACTTTTCGGTTAAATAATAAGAAATCTAAAGAAGTAATTAACATTTTATATTATTTTTCCAATTATAAATCTTTAGTCTTCACATAAAAAAAAAATATTTTAAAATTAAGTCTTGGTATGTGATATTTTGAAAAATATTAAATAATTGAAAAATTTATTTTTAGCTAAAGTTTAAAAAAATTAACTGTTGTCTGACCTTGAGATTGTTCAGTTAGCTAAAACTAACACACTATAAAAAAATCTCATTAAAATTTTACTTAATTTTCTAAAAATCGCACTTTTTGCATTATGATAATTTCGAAAATCGCCATTTTCTAAATAAGTAAAAAATAACAAAAACTGATTTTCATCGTAGATACGTGTAATTGGATATTTGACCATAGTTTTCGATTCTAATCAACTTTTCTTAATAACAATTTTCGATATTGTCACAAATAAAGGTACTTTACTCTTGAGCAGAATTCATATTTTTTGACATTCCTCGTATACGGCTTAAAAAATTGATATCTGATGATTGCATTTTAAGTTTTGGACCATGCAGAACTTTTTATAAAGAATAACTTTTTTTCGTAAAGTTAATAATAAAAAAGTTTTCCATATGGTGCGAACTTAAGCAGACACACTGTATATTCTTGATGAAAATGATAAAATACTTGATTTTTCAACTGTACTTTTTATAACTGTGCCTTAAATTTCAAAATCAGGACATTTATTGTCCCGAAACCAACTGTACCGGGACGTGGAACTACTGGTAAAACATCGAGGCAGGTGACAACCCTGATCGCACTATAATAATCAACAAATATTTGATGAATTTATTGGAAAAACACATCTTCATGTGCAGTCCTCTACTGAAAGTTGGTGATCATGTATATTATCCTCACTTTGGAATATATACTTATTAAAACACAAACTTAGAATAAATATTTGTCTTTTAATAACTATACAAGCAAGCGGTTTTATTTAATTGTAGAGCTCATGTTTACATCCATAACTTAGCAACTTGGGAAACATTGTCGATACACAAAACTTTTAGTGACTTGCCGTGCTCAATCTTTTAAAATAACTGCGAGAGTTCTACAGCAAAATTTACTTGGGACCTTGACAAAGGGAAAAAATATTAAGATCAAATAAAAGTGAAATTTTATAAATTGAGTACGTATTACTTTACAACTTACTTACATAAATATTTCTATAACATATTTTTAAAATTCTAACACCTTTTAAAAATAATTATGTACATTCAACTATTCAGTACGTTTGTTGTATATGTTACAGGAAATGTATGAAACCTAGGAATTGTATACAATTCCTAGGAAGTGCATATAATGCCGAGCCAATTTAGGAAATGTGTAAAATAATTAATCAAAGGTTCTTTAATACATACATTTCCTAGGAAATGTATGCATTTCCTAGGCATTGTATGCAATTCCTAAATGGTACTAGAAAATGTATGAAAATCAACATTATACTGTAGAATTTGAGAATGAATGAAAAATAAAATACAGATGAACTGAGCTTTTTCTTAGCAGTGTGACGATTTGTTAGTGCTAGTAACCTAACCTAACCTAACCTAACCTAACCTACCGACATGACATCCCTAATTTAACACATTTCCGATTCCAGGTTAGGAAATGTATAAAATTCCTAGGAAATGTGTATAATAAAATTTATTTCACACATTTCCTGACGGTTTTAGGCATTATATACATTTCCTAGGAATAATGACGGATTACATACATTTTCGGTAACATATACAACGCAGTGAGTTATAACACCCTTGAACCGTTACTTAACATAATAACATTAAACAATGTTTACACTAATATAACTACATAAATATTTATAGTTTTCTATGCACAGTAAACAAAATCTTTAAATGATTTTTTGCAGCAAAATACTTAAAAGATACAAATCACAAATATCGTTGTATCATCCTGAACCTATGTAAGCGTCAAAATTAGTGTACACTATTGCATCAAAGTAGTCTTTGTGTTTTCCTAAGTGTGCGAGGAGATTACTTTTATGTTTCGTTTTGTGCCCGCAAAGCTTGCATGTGTACTGGGGATCCTTTCCACACTCGTAGCGTAAGTGTCGAGACAATGATGTTTTATACTTGTACTTCTTATCGCATGCTGTACATGAAAAGACCTCTTCGTGAACTTCATCTACATCAGTGACAATAACCCCTACGTTTGAAGAATCTGCAAATGGGATTACTCAAATTATATTTGCTTTCAAAAATGTTGAAATTAATTAATTTAGTCCAGCAGGTACCATATTGTTAGTAGAAAAAATGAATACATAACAGTTGCTCCGGTATGGTTAAAAATATATATTCTACTTTTCTGGTTGTATGGACAAGTACTATGGGCGCCAGTGAAACGATTTCGAATGGATGGCCGACCGAGAGTACCAGTCAAATGTGCATCAAAGTGCACGGTCCCGGTTGTCATTTTGGTAACATTTGAGTGTGTCTTGACACCAAGTTTTCTATGACAAGGAGCACGATATTATTTTTTTCTTCTCTAGACAGACCTGCTAATCTATTTTAGAAACAGGTTTAATGACCTTGAAAGCTAATTGCTAGTAAGTTACCTTTGAAAATATTTAAAATATTTAAGGATTTTATTGACTGATAAATAATGTTACAAAATACTGATTACCCTATTGTCTTATGCTTTCTGGTTAAATGTTTTTCCATGTCCGTTTTGTAAGTAAAACGTCGACTGCATAATGAACAAGGAAACTGCCGATCTTTTCCGCATTCCCACTTCAGATGACGATTTAATGTAACTTTTCTGAGATACCTCTTGCTACAGTTGGGGCAAAAATAAAACATCTGCCAGTTGGCCATTTTCATGTCAGACAAATCTGAAATGGAAGTTGTATTAACAATTTTGTATTTTATGAGCCAAATTTCTTGATGATTCAATTAATAGTTCATACTTTTAGTTTTTAGTGCTATTGAGCTATTGCAAGTGCAATAAGTACTGTTAGTAATAATATTATCCTTCTGACGAACAGTTGAGAATGCTTTCGACATTCGCTTAACCTATGCTTGCACTATTTCCACAATGTTTACATTTAAAGAATTGCCCTAAATAGATCTTCAACTTAGGCTATGTTTAAGTATAAAAAAATATTGTTGCCAGTGGCGGCTCGTGATAATTATATTTGGGGGAGCTCGTAATTTTTAACAATTACTAAGCAAAAACTAATGACCTACATTCCGCTGATGTTTTAATTCAAATATAGCAATCATTTGTAATTTTAATAATAATCCAAAAGGAATATACACAGCAGAAAGCGTTAAAAAATAAAACACAATCATTTATTTAATAACAGACAAAATAAAGCATGTATCACATCCACAAATCCATTTATTTTTCTTGTAAATGTCCACAAAAAAATATCTTGTAAAATTGCAAGTTCGAGCTTTATTTTGTAGGTTGAAATTTAATCCAAGTTTTTTATTATAAACTTTTCAGCTAATAGTAGGCTCTTAAGGTTAATATTGAGTATTCTTAGTTATGGTATTCTCCACTATTTTTATAGAAAACTACATGAAGCAACTGAAATCAACCAAAATGAATAAACAGGCTTCAACTGCAATCGATATTATGTCGTTGCACACTTACATTCTTTTCAATATCAAAGACTGCACATTTCTTTTATAGGCATGTCGGTTACATTTACGTTCCGATCACATTACATTTCGAGAGCGCAGTGTTTATAAATAAGGCGATAACAGCGCAGGTTTAACCGCTGCTTCGGCTACAACATTGTTTAACTCCTCCGTTACACTGAAACTGTGACAATTCGATCTGCAGCATCAGCATTTTCACCTGTAATTGCCATATAGGTTTGGTCACTATGTCAAATCACCCCAAACAGCTGTCAGCCGCTCTGTGAATTGATACGAGCCCTTATAATTTTACTACATAGATGGTGTTTTAAATGTTAAACGGTATTTAATAGCTACCTCCTACCTTATTACTTAAACCATACTATAACAGTAGGATAGATGATGAAATATATTTTCAATTATAGAATAGTTACTTTTTTCTAATGCCATATAGGCTGTTGACAGCTGGGAGGCTAGCGCCCCTCTGCCCCAAAGGAGCAGCCGCCACTGTTAGTTGCATTAACTACTTCAAAAAAAATTATTTTTGAGATTATATCTTTATGATTGAAAGCTATATAATACTTATTTATATATTTTACACCAAATAGGCAAAAGTTTGACTATTTCATGGAATCGGCATTGCATCTGCTGATCTCATGTACTACTACGAGGCATAAATTTGCCACAGCAGGAATTTCTCCGTATTACGTGAAATAAGCAACAGATCAAGTTACAAAAGTAAGCAGAATCAAACATAATACTAACATTGCCTATTTCATGAAATTAGCAACAGCCATGTTCGATTCTGTCCTATTTTGAGAATTAGCAGATATAGTGCCAACTTCGCGACATAAGCAGCTTTAAAGATTGGGCGTAACATATATAGGTACATCTTCAAACTGGATATTTGATTGGCTTTGAGTGACTGAAATAAAATGTTAAAAAAGAATTTTATTGTTATTTTATATAATTACAATAGCTCTTTCATAACACAAGGCACTTTTTTTTATAAACTATCATAAAAATTTAACGACACATTTAACTTAAAATAGCACTTTGGTACTGAAGAGATTGTCTTTGTAACAATCTAGAAATACTGTGAATTTATCCTATATGATGAGTCGATAACAGATGCGTTTTTAAGGTGTCACTACGAGTGAAATCTTTATGACAAACATAGCACGCATATTTCAATTGCATGCCCCCGCAGTTACTAGTTCTGAAATGCCTAGATCTGTTTGCCGCCAAAGTAAAAACCTTTCCACAAACGTGGCATGGCCAGTGCCGTTTCACCTTTTGATTTATTGTAGGGGCAATATTATAATCTGAAACAAGACAGTTTTTAGAAGTCATATATTTCGATACATAAATTTATATTAAATAGAAATTAGAACACAAGCTGAAGTATTAAACTTTTATTTTTATAGACGTATATATAGATACAAGATGTACATACATTTAACATACAATATACAGTTGATTTAGGAACTTTCGTAGGTGTTGTAAATGAAAGATTTTAAAAACCTCAAATCATATTCCCCTTTCTCCTAGAAAACACCTGTTAAACAGATATATAGAAAGTACAAATAAGCAAATCACAAATGTAACCGTTTTTAACAAATTATTAAAGCTGTGCGTAGGAGTAAATTTATTCTATGAAATAGTATTTAACATATACAAAAGTGTTATTATACACTACTCAATCATCATCGAAGCCTTTAGAAGACTAATTAATATGCAAACAACTCATATTACCTTAGCTTAATGTGGAATAGTAACAGATTAAGTAATTTTAATTTTTAATAAATAGCGAACAATGTAATTGCTTCTCATAAGACAATTAAGCAATGTATTCCAACTATTATAATTATTGGTCCTTTCAAAAATAATTTGGTTACTGAAAAAGTAATTGAATTCAAAAATGATTCCATTTCCACTGTAAATGTAGAGCAGCTGTGTAGAGAATAATTGAAATACTGTTAGCGAGTATACTATTTGTCCTTTTAATGTTCTATAAACTACCACTGTATAAAAAAATTATATTTGCACTTTACACTGCTCTAAAATATATCACATAGTTTTGCTACCAAATAGTTTGGAATTTGATAATATTTATTTTTAAAACTACATGCAGCTTAATTCGTCTAAAACCATTCAAGATGTAATACATGCTTCATAACTTCACAGTTGTGAAACATTTCTTACATAGTTTACATTATTTATTACCTATGCCAACTATAAAACATATGATAAATATTCACTTATAATACCATGAGTAGTCAAAGTTATGTCGACTATTTTTACGGTGGTATCACGAATGTCCATTGCGCTTCGGTATGATTAAAACAAGTGCCGTAGCATGGATTCTGATACCACCGCAAAAATAATCTACTTAACTTTGACTAGGAATGGTATTCGAGGGACTATTCAATTAACCAAACTATTTTTTCAAATTAGTTTTCAGTAAATCTAGCAACAAACTACACAATTTCTATAGTGAAAGAAAACTAAAATTGATTTTTCCTAATAAAAACTACATTTGTTTAAAATAGTTACTTGAATACCTTCTAGGAAGATACATCCGCTGATATCTTTTTGATTGGTCAAGAAACCTTAAATCTGGATTTTCATTGGTCACTTTTTGATAGATGACAGGTGAATTGAATAGCCATAGAAATTATAACAAAATAAAAAGTAAGCGACTTACACCTATTAATACATAGAAAAATAGGAGAACCTTCCGAAATATTTGCTCATATTTTTCAGATATAGCATAAAATATCATCCTGTAAAACCAATTGTCTGATTCTCAATTATCCCTTACAAAAAGTGGAATTTTAAAGTATTTTTAAAATAATTATCCATTTGCTTGATTGAACAAACAAATATAACAACGTCGTTACACAAGGTCTACAAAAATTGATTAATATGTGCCCGTAACAGCAAAATTTTTAAGATATGAAGTGCTACAATTTTTATTTTTTAACAATTATTTCAAAGAAATTTACAGTTTCGAAAGTAGAAGTATTTTTTAGTATCCTACGCAACCATATTTATTGCAGTAAATAGGCAAAATAAAAATAAAATGAAAACATACGGATGTTACCAAAGAAAATAGGACTAAAACACATTGCTAACATGTATGTTCTAATTAAGGAGAAAATGTTTGAGATACTTTTTGTAGCAACTAAAGTAAAATAAAATTATGCATTATACTTTTTTACGAGATGTTAGATTTGTAAATAAAAAACCTTAAGCATACAATAAAAGCAGTAAAAGCTAAAGTGTTTCTGAGTAATAAACCATGACAGAGCAGTTTGAAAGAAATAGCTATTTGTGCAATAAGTGCTAAAAGTGGCCGTTTATGCACGAGTTTGCACACAATATTTTTTCTACGGCCTTTAATTTACAGTTATTAATCCATAAATGTCGATTTAACAAAGGTTTGCATTTATGACAGTTATAGTTTATGTCATAATAAAGAGATGGCTTTGACGCGCAGGTGAATGTTTCTGGAGCCAGTACTGTCAAAGTCAGTTATCAAAGATAATTATAATAGTACACATTTCACTTTATTAATTTCATAACGCTTTAATTATTTAAAAAACACTTTACCTCTAACGCAAGAAGTAACTAGAATAACTTTACAACCTCACTTCCAGTTCAAAATTGTAGTTTTATAACCTCACTTCACTTTTAGTGAAAAAAGCTAGCGCTAAAAGGCCTACTTTTAGTAGTGGTCGTAGAAAAAATGTATTTTCATAACATATTGAGGTTTGATGATAAAATATTTAGTGATGTTATGGTCATGTAATTAGTATATAAAAAGTATTATTGTTGCTACTTTATTTTATTTTTGTCTATGTCTAAATATATTAACTAAACTCTCCTCTTTTTTATACATTGAAAGATAAAAGTAGTGGTTGCCATATCAGAGTTGCAATACGTTAATATAAATACATCATTTTAATTTTTATTGATAGTTGAACTTTTTATATTATTGCTTTAAATTGACGAATGAAAAATTAATAAATTAATAGTCTAATAAATCTAACCACAACGGACAACTTCTTTACATATGAAACTGTGAAGGTAACTGGAAATTTTTACCTTACTATACAGATACTTCTATTAATGTATCCTTATTCTTTACTGGCAATATTACAGCTAGTCTGCAGTGTGACTATGTTTTGAAGAGAACTAAACAATAACCATTAACATTGTAACCAATTAAATAATATTAAGTGGACTGGAGTGTTGCTCAGTAATAGTACATTACGTACCAAGAAGGAAAATGTTTCATTACAGCCAAGAGCTAAGATAGCTTACTGAGGCACAGAGCGCCGAGGTGAGCAATAGTGTGAGGCTGTAGTAATATGTATAATATTTTATTCACAATCATATACTCTAAACAAGAATTCGAAAAATGGATTTGACAATTCTTCAAAACTAATGTTAATCAAATAATAATACAAGGCGGCAAAAATCCGTTTCTATGACAGCGGTTGGGAAACATCAACCGCTACCATGGCAATTCACTTACCGACTAGTTGAAAAGTAAACGTTGGTAATAGCTCATTTTTTAACTTTTTAAAAGCCAGTAATGATTTTATTATATACAGAATGTCTCGCATCAATTGCACCATACTGTATACCAGCATGTTCTAAAGTCGAAAAGATATAAAAAAATCCTAATAAGATGTATGGTTTTCAAGACAATCACAAAATTAGCGTAAGATAAGATTATGCGTATCTATTAAAAATAACAAAAATGGTTTATACCAAATGTTTAATATGCCCACCATTAATGTGTATGCACTCATTAATTCTTCTTCTAAATGAGTCTCGTATTTTTTCAAAAATCTCTGGATTCTCCTGATATAATTATTGCATGGTGATTTTCATCACTTGACACATGTTCATTATGGTAATTAAAAATCCCATTCCTCGTAACAATTGCTTTGTCAAAAAATAAAACGTTTCCAAGAAAATGTATTTTGTTCATTTTTACGTAATGCCCAGCGCCAAAAAATTACTCTATTCTCTAAATTTCCTGCATATAAAGCTTGAACTGGCTGTAAGTGATATGAATACAAAACTTGCTCCCTAAGAACTCTATGAACAGTGTCTTTGCTTGTATTTTCCATAGCAGCAATTCGTCTCATACTAGTAGTTGGCTCATCTTCAACTCTCTTCAAAATTCCAGCGTACATACATCAAACAAGTAAAGACACTCATGTCTAATGTTGAAACCTGTCTAGAGTGCCTGGGACAGTGACTAGGGGGGTATTTCTAAGCTTGACTATCAGATGGCAGCACAAAGTTCTACCAATTACAGTGCCTTTATATAGACAGTGGCGACAATACAACTAAGCCACACCCCCGCCGCCATATTTATGCAAATTTCTAACGGGTGTTTATTTAAATCCGTGGTCAGAGTCGACTGTGATACGTGTTTTACGTTTGGCAGTACTGAAAACATTCGAGATTTGCAGGTTAAGATTTGCGTCAGTTTATGTCAAAACTGACGCAAAACCGAACCTACTAACCTCGAATTTGACATACACTGACAATACACTTCAGTACTGCCAAAAGTATAACACGAATCACAGGTGATTTAGCAAAAACATGGCGGCTAAAACCACGTGATCTAGGCAGCCAATCAAAAATAGGACACCCCATTGTCGCCACTGTCTATATAAAGGCACTGCACTACCAATCAGAGCCAGTTACTAGCTCTGCTACCAATCATATGTGATAAAGTAGTGGCACCATCTGTTAGTACCATCGGAAAGTACCCCCCAGGAGCCGTTCAAGGTCATCCAAATCGGTATTTTCACATCAAAGGAACCGACAGTGAGTGTCTCTACTTGTTTGATTTATGTATGCTGAAAATTCTTTCTTCTAATTCTAATGTGCTACAATTAGGTCTCTCACTAGTTGAATTTATTTTAACACTTCCTGTATCTAATAATCTTTGAAGGACTCTTCCAAAAACATGTTTGTGAGGAAAATGTCTGTTGGGATACCTTTCACCATATAAATGTAGAGCCAAGGCTGAATATCGCCTACTCCGTAAACAAAAGCCATGTTGACATACTCTTCCACTGGATATTTAACTGGAATCGTATCAACAATTCTTGTCAAAGAAAGGAATCAAAACAATAAACTCACAGAGCAGTACAGCAGAACCGTTCTAGCGTTGCAATCAAGGTAGGCCATGTGATCATAATTGATTCCACTAATTTAGTAGTAATACCAAAGAGTACTATATAATAATACATGAAGTGAAATAAATAGCATATATAATTATATATATATATAAAGCTAGGTATTGTTATAGCTATCAAGAAATAAGTAGCGGTGATTACAGGAACTAGTACAATTTTTCTCCATACTGCAATGTGTAATGGAGGTTTTGGATTATTCAAAAAATTTTGTTTTAAGCATTGCAACCGTGTTTGTTACTTTATTGTGCAAAAACTCTATTATTTAGCATAATTACTTAAATTTAAAAGTTTTTAGTGTGCCACTGACGTACCCTGTCATTTTATCTAAATGAGATTAACAAGTTGATGTCAGTTTGATGGATGTCAAAAGTTGTTACCAGTATGAAGCTTAGAAATTACTAGATTCTAATATTAGTTCTGTTTTTGCCGCTTGCAAAGCTAAAATGGTTCTGCTATAAATGTTTGTATACTATTTTATTCGCAACCACTTTATTCTAAACAATAATTGGAAAAATTATTATATTATGATACGACAGGTTGCAACGTGCATGAATGGATCAACCAGATTCCCAGTGTCCCTACCTACTCAGCGGTCGAGTATGTACTTCCCGCACTCACTTCCCGCGCTTGAGCAGATACTGAGAGCCAGATCTGGGCTATTAAGATGGGTGAACAACTATCGAGAGATCCAAAAAAAACTGTTCTTCAGCGGGCTGTGGAAATTCAACGTATGAATAATATGTTGGTGACACTGTACGTCAATGTCAAATTCGAGGTTATCAGGTTAGGTTTTCCGTCAGTTTTGACACAAAATGAAGCAAATCCTAACCTGCTAACCTCGAATTTGACATTGACGTACAGTGTCACCAACATATTATTCATACGTTGAATTTCCACAGCCCGCTGAGGAACAGTTTTTTTTGGATCTCTCGATACTTTGTTCTAGCATTCCAGCTACCGCACGTTGCAATACGCCAACAAGAGTTACTTATCAACCCGCCCTCGTAGACAATTCCATTCACATATTTTTTATTCATTCGTTTGAATATATTCACAAGTAATTATACAAGATGTAATTTTTTATCTTTCAAATAAAAATTGGGTTGTCAGAAAACCTGACAGAAAATCCATATTTGGGTTTAATTTAACGAGTTTGGTTTGTTTATTTTGATGTTAATACCATTGGTATGGTATTATATGAATTGAAAATGGAAACTGTAATCAGTAGTATGTGATAAAAGATTTCATGACCTAGTATTTTATAAAATGCCAGTATACAGTCGTGTTCAAAAATGTGTTGTACAGAGATAGTTTAAGTTTATTGGGAGTTGTGTTTTTACTTAACAAAGGCCCACACTGTATCATTAACTAGGTAAACCTAGATGTATACTTTCAAAATATTTAAAGTCTGTTCACGAAACTCCTGGGCTGTCAAATTGTAATAATTATATTTAAGTTGGCAGCAAATTTAAAATTTCGTTGGTAACTTTCTACTTTCACATTTGGAAACACTGCAAAATTTTGAAACTTCCAAATTTCAAAGTTGATTTATTTGTCAAAGTGGCATTTCAATTTGTAACTGTCTCTATCAACGAAGTATCTTTTTTAAAATGCACCAAAGACCAACTTTGAGAAATTATAAGGTCACTGATTAACACCACCAACAAAAAATATGTTATTCATATGTTGTTGATGAGTTTCTATCCCAACATGGGCATGCCGTTCTTAGACTGCCTCCTTAACAGTGCCGGTATAATCACATAGAGTTAGCATGGACATTTGCAAAAAAACTATTACAACACGCATATACAATCCCAACCTTCATCCAAAGATAATGTTGACAAGTTATGGCGTATAGCTCTCAGTAGTTTTACAGAGCAAATGTGGAAGAACAGTATTGCTCATTGTGAAACACTTATTAAAAATGACTGGATAAAATACATGCGCACTTGCAGTGTGGCGGATATTCCTCCAGTCATAATATCGTTAACTGAATCTGATACTGATGAGTCCGACATGGAATTCTCTTCAGATTCTGAAACAACAGACTGATTGTGGAAATATAAAAGTATCCACTATAAATTTCTTATTCTCTCTTCTTTTCTGTAGCACTACAGCCCTAGGTGCGTTTTGGCGTAAAATTCAATACTTACATTTCCAATTTGTAACTTTGTTTAATATTTTTCTACTTTCGACCATATTTCTAATACTTACTATATTGCTAGCGGCTATGAATGGGAAACTCACCAAGGAAGTGAGACAGACAACCAACTCTTCAATGTATAACGGTGAGCGGTGCGCAAGGGCGGCGGCGTCGTCCGCCCAATGGGGAAGTGATCAAGTTTAAAATTTGCTTCTAAAGGCGGAGTTCGAATTCCCACGCATGCGCACAAGACGCGTTATACTCTAAGTGAAACTATGTCGGCGCCGTAATGTTTTCTAGCGTTCCGAGGCCCTACTAGCAATATATGTGTATTATATATATGCTTTCGACATAAAACCATCGAACATAACCTATCTTTATTTATCACTAGTTTAGTCACTAGATTTGAAGTACAATCCATAAAAAAGTGACTATTATAAGTACACTCAAGAAATTTTAAAACAATTATTTTTGACAGCCCAGGAGTTTCGTGAACAGAGTATATATGTACAACTCGTGAAATTATGTCATATTCACACAGCACAATTGCTGTGCAACACTTTAATGAGTACTACTGTACATAGGAATATGTCTGTTTAAGTTTTACTGAAACACAAAATATTAGAAAATAGTAAAAAAAGAAGCGTGACAGTATTTATTTTGTTTTTATTATGAACACGTACGAGGTAAATACTTTAGACGCTGACTGTTATGCAGCCTTAATTTATTGTTAATAATTATTATCTATAACTGTGGTATTGGAAAACAGACCTTTAAAAAAATGACCTGGTCTTTTGCACCACATAGGAAACTGACGAAATTGATATCAGTAACAAATAAATTTTATTAATATGCAAAATTAAAGCTACTTGTAAAACTGCATATTAATCTAAAGCATTCAATACAGAAATGCATTTGTCACACTGCGTTTCTTTGATTCTCCTATCCCGGATTAGACCTTTTCAAAATTGAGAAATTAAAAATACACACTATATTGTAATGCCGCATGCTGTGTGGATGCTTCATTAATTCAATAATAATATCCAGATATCTAATGGGTATCATGTGATAACAGTTGTGTGTATATAACTGGTGGTAGTAGCAATAGGCAACCAGTGAGTTGTTTACTTCAAGTGAAAAAGTATCTTAAAAATAATAATCTACGTTTAAAATAATCACGTTAAAGGGCTATATTTCCTTTAACTGTGAAAGTAATATTTGTATATTTGATACGTGATAGCAAGATAGCCCTCTTCACGATCAAATTTGACCGAAGGTCACAACTATTATTCAGAGTAGAACTTCAAGATTGTTTGAAACCATTCGAAGTGGCAAAGTTTTGCTTCAACCAGTAAAAAGGTGAAAGTGTTTGTGTTTGTGACATGCTGTGCTACGATAGAGTCAAATAATCAGGGGCAGAGAGCTTCAACGAGCTATTTTGGTCGTGAACAACCCAAAGGAGGTGTTTACAGGCTGTTATTCAGTTAGGAGCTGATAGAAAATACACTTAGGTACAAGCGAGTCTTCAAAGAAGGTTAGTGTGTATTTCTTTTATTTCATTAAGAAATAAATAAGAAGTTTGGTACGGCAAAATTATTGGAAAATATTGTAATTTAGATTTAGAACGTAATTTAGAATAATTATTTTTCTAAATTTACATTGATTAGGATACTCAACGTTTTTCGGACTTCATAATTAGAAATTATTATCTTTCGTATTAGAGCATCTGTAATTAAATTTAATATCAAGTTTGGAAATCTAAGAACATTTGATTAAATAATTTGACAACATTTAGTTGATTGATTGTAATGTCAAACCAATCTTAGACTATACTAACTAACTGAATAAGAAGATTCATTTGAAGGTACTAAAGAGAGTGCAATTGATTAAAGAAGTCAATTAGTTAATATATTATATAATTCAGTCTTCAACAATAAGAAGATTAATAATTTTAACATTAACTCATTCAGCTGAGAAAGAAATAGAGTCTAAATGCTTTAAAAACTGTCTAGTCGAGGTAAATTTTACTTAAATCAAATGACATAATTTCAAAAGTCATATTTTCATTGGTGAGAGATGTCATTTGAAAATACTTCAATAAGTAGAAAGATGTTTGATAAAGTATTCTTGATACTACTTCTTCTAAATAAGCAAGAGGGTAGATATTTATTTAATTTTAATTGAAATAAACGCTCAAGGGAAAGAGTAGTGATACAATTTTGGCGACCAACAAGTGGGGCTCGAGAAAAGTAGATATTAAAATTTTACAAAATTGTATATATTACAATATTCATTATTCGCCTTAAATTTGATAAAATGACTGATAATATAGCTTCAAGGAATACTATATTGAAATACCAGAGATGAAAAGGATTTATTGCAAAATGAGTATAAAAGTTAGTGAAGGAGCAATATTGAGTGCTCCAGTTATACGAATTTTGCAATGGCCATTTCTGCACGTGTGTTACATACTATTTTTCCCACAACGATTTCGCATTCTACAAGAAATTTAGTTTTTTAATTTGATATTTGTCAGAAGTATTTAAATAGTGACAGTTGAATGTTATCGTATCTCTCAAAGTTCTGTAATTTTACTGCAACTGCAGCTGCTCTTACAATATACGATGTTGGTTAAATTGGAAAAGACAACAAAATATGATTTAGCCAACTTAATTTTTCAGATATCATTTTGCCTTAATTTCATATACTTAAAAATGGTGTTTCAGGCTACCCAAATCTATCATAGGTTCGTTTTTCCTTACGGAAACCTTATTAAGTTGTGTTTGTCATTGAACAGCTCTTGTTTTTCTGATTTATGTGATATGCATTACCAGGGGCGGATAGGCCCCAGCGGGACACCAGGACAAATCCCGGTGGGCCGATATGTTAGATGGACCGGCTAACACGACCCCAGTTTACTGGGCCGGTCCAAAAATTTGAAACCTAATTGCGAAATGCAGTGGCCAGTGCGCGCAAACGCAAACACCGCATATTGGTGACCTGTGATTTCGCAACGTCTTTCCTCCTATTAAATCAGGAGTAGTGAGAACCATAGAAAAAATCTGTAAAAGGCTTCACCCAGAACTTCCCTCGTCAACATTGTGACACTAAATAATTTTAAAAATCAACTTAAATTAGGAGTACAAATATCTTCACGTTTCTAATAAATTAAATACATTTTCAAATAAAAAAAAAGAAACCCACTGGGGTTTAAACCCGCCGCATTTGCAGAGCGATCGTAACCTCACCCCTACATAAAGATCGTATCTGCACTGATAAAGCCAACTACGCTACCGAGCCTCTTTCAAAAAGTTCGGCGTGCGCCTCTCTTGAACAGAACGGTGTTATTGTTGAAATGTTTTTACTCTTTTGTGACATTATCTTGTATCGGTTCAGTCTTATTTTCGGCAAATGAAAGCCTGACCTCTGTATATATTTGTATAAAATTGTTCTGGTTTCATGCGGGGTAGATATATAATATGTATGCAAAATATCGTCTTCCTCCGACAAATAGTTTTTGAGCTATACTGCCAACAGACAGACATACAGACAGACAGACAGGCAGACGGAATTACGAAAACCACTTTTTCGTCATCTAGGGACCTTGAAACGTGAAGATCTCAAGAAATCTTGGAAGATGATTTTTACGTGATTACAAAAATCTACTAAAGTAGGAGCTGTCGAGTCGAGGAAATAGGGAAATAGAGTCGACGGCAAAGTAGAACGACACCGGTGGGCGTGCTGCATGTTAACTAAAACTAGTCGAACTAGTTCATTATGCCAGTTGTAGGGGTGTTCTTCGTTGGTTCGTTCTTTATTAAAGTGTCTGAAACCCTGAAGATAAATGCAATGGCACTGGTAAAAATACGACTGCTGCAACGTCAACAGATCAAAAAAAAAAAAGAAAACTGTGAAAGCTGCAAAAATTGTGTCCTACGCTGTTACTTCACCATCATAAATTATAACATGTATCAAGGCGCATTTCAGGCATTGATAACAGCTTATCAATACTTTCTAACGCTTCCTATATCGCAGATAGCATGCAAACGATCCTTTTCAATATTGAAATACATTAAAAATCGTTTACGTACTTCCATGAATGATGAAAAGCTCGAGTCTTTTATGCTTATGAACATTGAAAAAAAAATGCTACAAAAAATAGATAATGAGGAAGGAAGTTATAAATAGGTTAGCTATAGCCAGTCAATTACTTCCAAGATAATTAATTTATTAATGGCTTTAGTTATTGTCTTCATATGCAAATTTTGTTTTTTTTATTTTCTGATTGATGTTCATTTAATAGAATGTTACCTTTAATTTTAAAGTTGAATTATGTGTTTGCAAGGGTATTTTTTTATTTGAAATAAGGCTCGTTGTTTGACTTTAGGTAAATATTTAAGGGGTTGGAGGAGTGTTGTAAAACAGTCTATGTGGGCCGCTTTTACAAAAATCGTCCTGGGCCGTTTGAAACTTGCCCATCCGCCCCTGTGCATTACGTTGAAGTTTAAAGAATAGAAAACTGTGAATATTACCTTGACATATAACCGGGGGAGCATCCCTATATCAAAAAACGACATTTTTTTTACTATCGTTTTTATTAAGTGCCTAATACCTTATTAGTAGCTTCAGCGTACTTATGCGAACGTTTTGTCCGTCCGTCCTTCTGTCTGTCTGTCTGTCTGGATCGCCTGTAACTTTCGAACGGCTACAGATATCGAAATTTTGAAAGGGGGCAAAGTTGTTGCTAAGGTCCCGAGCACCTTCATGCGCTATTTGGTTTTGGCGAAAGGTGGCGATTTTCCACTTTGCAAAATTTCCAAGCATTGTAGCACAGTGGCAGCTTGTCCACTTGGCGCCATCTACAGAAGTTCGGTGGTCACGTTTTGAACTACACATTCTGGGTGCACTATAATACTTAATGTTTTCGCAGTGCTGAAGCTACTCTTTAGACCTGTACTTGAGCAGTTTATTTAAAAAAATAACTGCACTTTTATGTAGATATATGATAACAAACATTTGCAATATGAGGTAAAAAAACAGTAGGTAGATATTATACCTAATATATTCTAACGTCAACGTCGCAAAGACTAAAAGGAAGATGGATATCAGTACTACCACCATATTGTAGCAAATTGAGAAGAACTGATGCTTTGAAGGAATGTCTTCACCCCTGTAATTTATAGGATGATCAATAATTCAACTAGAAACTCGTGTCAGAGCCCAATATGGCTTTTTAATTTTAAAATGTTAATTGTTCAATTAACTCCTTTATTTCAATTGATTGTTGTAAGAACTTATGGATAACAAAATATGATATCATTTGTTTCTGCGTGAGCTCCACAACAAGAAGTCACAATGTTATAAGTATATTAGCTAAAATTCTTTACTAAAAATCATTTTAAATGGAAGGGATACGTGTCGACTAAAACCAGTAAATGTCAAATTGAATGCATACTTTGGACAGTCGCATCACAATAAGAAAACTTTGGAGAACAAATTAATGGTTATTGGAATTTTTTGGCTTGCTTTGAGATAACCATATGTTCTTAAATTCATGGGAAGCATTTTTGGATCATCCTATGAATAAACAAGATGTAAGACAAAAAAAACTGGGACAACTCATGATGGAGATTTTAGCATAATTTGATTAGCTAAAACGTCTAAACAATTTGACGGTTAAGTTAGAAATACCTAGCAACTGTACATATTAAGGCAGTCACATTCACAACAGACCATACTAACTGTCCCAATTTTTTTTGTCTTGCATAGTACATTGCTACAAAAAAAAAATAAGACAAAGTTTTCTTAGCTGCGTGACTCTTTCTAATTGGCAACTGAGATGTGAATAAATTTAAAATTATCTCAAAACAGTATAACTATTCAGCAAATTGAACATTTATCTTGTTTTATATTGTAGCTTTGATATTAAAATTTGATGTGACATATGACAGATTTGAATTAGTCACATGACAGTTCAGGTCATTTAATCAACTAAAATAATAAAAATTCATGACTAATGGATTTAGAAATTGTCTCAGCTTTTTTTGGTAGCAATGTACATGCTATACTACGTTTAACGAACAGATTCAGTAGAAGCCCCTCCCACAAATGAATGCTATTGATATGCCGGTTATACACAGCTCAACAGTTAAACGTAGTATAGTTATTATTACTTTTATTTCTTATCCTAAGTAAAACTGCATAAGAAATTTTATTATTGTAAAACAAGATCATAATTTTTATAAAATACTTAATCAGACGTTGTTTATTGTATTACTATTAAGGAACGATTATATTTCTAAAATGTTCTAACTTATCCATAACAGACTAATAAATAATCTTTCGTTTTATATCCAAATAAACATCACTAGCTGGCATAATTCGGTTCTAACTAAGATATCTAGCACAATTGGGCCATGAATATTCCAAAATACAGTTGCGGTAACAAGTCATGCAACATGCGGAACATTTGGTACCTACACATGTGCTGCATGACGAACAATTTATACTAATTAAACACTGAGCTTCTTGAAAGGAATTCTTCAGCAAATTTTTTATGCAGCCGCTGATAGATATTAGCAGTTTTTTCGTCTGCCGCACACAAAATCTTACTAATATGCTGGAAGACGGAGTGCAATACATAATTCGATGTCATCTTCAATAGAATTATAATTTTTTATTGAAGCAGATTAATATCCCTGATATCTGTCACCTAAATACGTGTCGTGATTATTATATAAGAACCTTGGTGATAGTTGCTTATTGTGACAGTGAAAAATAAAAAGCTAAAATTTCAAATTTACAGTGACATTTCACATTATTTTTGACAATTCTTGAAATCAAAACGTGTAATTCCCAACACCGGTTCTTGTTGTTATTTCGGCATGGAGAAACACTGTCTGCTATGGTCATATGGTCAAAGCCCCGCTAGATTTTTACCAAGACTATTGTAAAGTACATTTTTTTTCTATAATAATTTTCAAGGTCAACTTTCTAAGAGATAAGTTGCATTCATGCAGGGTCCCTAGTTTTAATAATGTTGGTACATAGCTTTTTAGTTCTTTTCTTCCACTAAAAAATGATTTGTCATTTTGACAGATATGTCATAATTTAATATAGCTTGCTTCATTTTTGCAAATAAAATATTTCTTGGTTTTCTTTTTTTATCCGATTTTATTGAAGATAATGATGATTCCATGTTAAAAAATAAATTTGTCAAGAGTTCAAATTAAGAAACTTTGACATTCAAAATTTACACAACCATAATTTTGAAAAAGTTCTACCAACACGAGGTATAAAAATTTCCTAGCGTTTCAATCACATATCTACCAACATTGTAACACTTTGACAGTTATTAAAGAAAAAAAACGTACTTTATATTCCAACCCTAGTAACAGATTTGTTACATGCTACACCCACGATTTTACATTTCTTCCGAAAGGTGGCATTCTGTAGAAGTTTCTATCTGCATTTTCTTATTTTTAAAAACTTCATCAGAACTTACGGTCGAACTCTTAATCTTAGAATCAGTAATCATTAAGCCACCGAGCCAGGCTGTCTGAGTGGTTGGTTTTAAAAAATGGCAAATTGTCATTGATGAAATTTTCGATATAATATTAACGAAACTCATTATCACATCATCTGCATAATTTCCAAGATCGGTATATATTTTAAAAGTAGACATAAAGTGGTCGTAACGCTTGATTAATCGATTGGAACACGCTCTAATGGTGGGAGTTACACAGAGTGTAAACAAAAATGTCATACATAGTGAAAAGGCACTGTTAAAAATGACAAAGGATCAACTCTAGTTTTGACCAGAATAAAACATTATTGTGAGTGTTTTGTTAACAAGACACTACAAATATTCAGTTTGTTTTGACGTTTAGTCGAATTAATCTTTAAAATATTTTTCTGAGCAAATCTGTTTCATAAAATGAATAACTATTTATAAAAGTTTTGCTTTTTTCAGATTTATTTTATGTGACAAAAGTTAATTAACCATTACCATGGTAAAACAAACAATGTTGCTACGTTACATGACCACAGATATAGTCAATCGTTCGTAATTTTTAACATTGCCTTTTCCCTATGTACGATATTTTCATTTACACCCTGTATAATGTCACCATAACAGCTCTACTAGAAGATCTAAGAAATATTTTACACATGCTATAATTATGTTGTATCTTCTAAATATACTTTTTTCGCTTTGCTTTGTTTCATCTAAAGAAATATTCTAAAAATTGTTCTTTACAACAAGCAAATCCGTTAGAATATCTTGTTGAATGACTACATCCTGGTCACTGATCAAGTAGGTACTTGTTGTTGAGGGTCAGCCTTGTATGTTTTGCTGGAAAGCATATAGTTAAAATTGCTTATTTAAAGGTGCTTTAATAAAAACTATAGATCTTCTTCATACCATGAGACTACGCACCATGGCGCTGGAGTGATGTTAGTTTATTTTAAAGATCTACTCTTCAAGTGTAATTGATAGTCAAACGTTTGCTAACCGTTGACCATTAAAATTGAATTTGCAAGTAACAAATAAAGTGCCTTCAGAAATGATCGACCGTTTTTGAATGGTCATGGTTATACAACGTATGAATAATATGTTGGTGGCACTGTAAGTCTATGTCAAATTCGAGGTAATCAGGTTAGGTTTTGCGTCAGTCAGTGTCAAAATTGACGCAAAACCTAACCTGCTAACCTCGAATTTGACACCATACTTCAAGTTGAATACCACTTAATCATTTATTGCCATAGAAAAAAAAATATAATACGGTATGTCATTAAGCTGTTTTCCTAAAAGCAAGAGTTGATCTTTGGGATAAATTAACGTTGTTCTGATTCTATGGTACAAAACCCTGTGGACACACAGTATATAATAATTGGAATATTGGAATTATTTAATTATTCGAATGTTGCACCAATTATCATTAGTAATATCGATAATTTTGTCGAGTGCACTCGACACAATTAGTATCAATCTGGTATGCAAGAGGAGTATTTTGCAGACTATTTCCCGAACAAAAGTTAACAGGGTCTTCTTTCCCCGATAATATGGCTAATTTGGTGGTGGTTTCGCTAGATAATAGATAGGGACAGTGGGAATCTTGTTAATCCGTTCATGCGCGCACTAATTAGATGACGAGGCAATTTGCACTAGTGCAAATTATAGCGTAATTGGGATTTGATTGGATGAATTTCAGAAATTTAAAAGATTTTATTGGCTTAAAGTGTGTGAGGGAAATAGTCTGACTAATTCAGATTTAACAAAAATTTGAAATTGTATAAATGAATGACAAAATTCAATTTCACACTGAAACACCAACAACTTAGCCCAAACAATGGTAACGAAACATATACAAAAAGCTCAGATTACATTAGTTTGCAGTTTTACACATGCAACAATTCATTGAATATTCTAATAATTCTATTTAGGTATTCGAATTATTAAATTAATACCTATTCCAATTTTACATGGTTGGGTATTCAAATATTCGAACATTTCTAAGCACACACACACACGAGTATATTAATGATGCATTATCACACATGTATTGTACAAAATTTTATCTACAACTGCCCAAAATTGAGAAAAGTGCATTAAGAAAAATGTCAGATCTATCACTTTCAAAATATTTTAGTAGGCAAATGTCATTACGTCATTCATTTGACAATATTTCTGTTAAGGTAATAAAGCAATTACACCACTAGTGGTGTAATGGAAGATCATTACACCACAAGTGATGCAATTAGCTTCATTATCTAATGGAAATATTGTCAAATGAATAACAAAATAAGTCCTTATCAAAGCAGTTGTAGATAATAGTTATTTATGGTATTAGTGGGTTATAGCATGATATAAATACAAGGGTATGCTCGCGCGCAGCTTTTCTCAACGACCAATGAGAAAGCGTGAACCAGACTACGTCATCAATAGGTGGCAATTTAAAAGTTACGTTTTAAAAGTCTCTCGGAAAAATCGTATTTTGCATTTGTAGTGGGTCAAGTTAATGGTGAAATGGAGGGAAATCGTACGCAATTGTAATACATGCTATTTTTCGTGTGAATAATACGCGGTTTTATTGATTCTCGTACATTATAACTCGTTTCCGCACACAGGAGAAAAACCTTATAGTTGTTCTAACGCGATTTAGTTGGACATGCAAAAATCCACACAGGAGAGAAACCGTATAAATGAGGTTAGGGTTATCGACGTGCAATGCGTGCAACCATCGTCCAACATGCCGAAGCCCTCCTGATATACCCGAGACCATGATAATCATGCCCGAGACCTTACGAATGTGACGTCATGTGGTTCACGTGCGCAGTGGGTTACCATCTCTCGAGCATACCCTTGTATTTATATCATGGGTTATAGTACATATTATCCACGAGTGGTGTTTGAATTTACAAGGTTTTCCGAGTAGGTTTAATTAAACCCGAATGAATAATATCTAGTGACCCACGTAGGCCATACAAAATTTTATCCAACAACTTAGTAAATACCGAAAAAGTATAAATTTTTTATCTTGTCCATAACAAACAAACATTTTATTTAGCCTCTGGTTGGCCATGACCATTTGATAGTTTTTACATTGTAAACCTAGCTTTTAGAACTTCATACTTTGTGTCAATAAAATATGACACTTTCTTTTCCGTCACTTTTCATAACAGTTATAGGGCTTTTCATGGAATGGGCACCTAATAATTAACTTCAGCTTCTTCTTCTGGATTTAGACCTCTCCCATATATTTGGGAGGGCTTGCATTAAAAGGCCATGCTTAGCAGCCATGTTGGCGAGTAAGCAGTAGTCAACTCCGTGACTTGGACACCACCGTTGCCCCATAGGGGGGTTCTTCCGCTGCTGTTCCTAGGAAGTCATGTTGCCCTTGATGCTTTCCAACTGAGCTTTTTTGAGCCTGCTTATCCTACTAAAGTTAATTTTGAATAATAGTCACTTAAAGTCCAGTTGACAGTTATCAAAATTACAAACAAAAAATATAACTTAAAAGCCAAGAGGTTAAATCACCGTACATAAATGAAACAAGTAGAGACACTCACTGTCGGTTCCTTTGATGTCAAAATTCCGATTTGGATGACCTTGAACGGCTCCTGGGGGGTACTTTCCGATAGTACTAACAGATGGCGCCACTGCTTTGTCACTTATGATTGGTAGCAGAGCTAGTAACTGGCTCTGATTGGTAGAATTTTGTGCTGCCATCTGATAGTCAAGCTTAGAAATACCCCCCGAGTTACTGTCCCAGGCACTCTAGACAGGTTTCAACATTTGGCATGAGTGTCTCTACTTGTTTGATATATGTACGCTGGGTTAAATAAAATATGAACAAATTGTAGCTCCATTGCAATAATACCATACCATCACCAAGTAAAAGTATTACTTATGACTATTACGTTTTCATATTTTAAAAAAGAGCACAAAGTTAGAGGCTATTTTATATCTTAAGTGATATTATAATGTTTGCTCAAAAGAATTATTTTGGAAAACAGCTCACTGTTGATACGACTTAAACAAAGAGTTGGTTCTATACAAAACATTCACAAAGTAAAAGTGAACTGTAAACAGTACAGTGTATCTCATGGCATACAGAATATGCAAAAATTCCTTAATTTTGGTTATAAATAAAAGTGAAATAACATACGAGAAAATTGTAACATTCAAAACTGAATAATCTATATCGATAAATAACTTGGGGAGTACAAATAGCCAGCTCTGACAAGGCATGCAGGCAACGTGGATCCTTAATAAAATTTACCATTAGCGTTTCCCTATTCTCTTACCACCACACTGTAGGTTGGAATATCATATATGTACTTTTTCAATAAAAGACTGTGCACCTAAATTTTTCCGGTATGAAAATTCCAATTATAATACAGCAGAATATATGTTGACACATGGAAACAGCAGCGGTAGCTTAAAGGTACAACCTTTGGTGGTAGACAAAAAAATGCGGGTTAAATTCCCATGAACTCCAACGGCCACAAAAATATAACACCAAGCCCATAGTGATTCTGTAATATGGCTTAAAGCCTAAACCTGAAATTGAATATTCATTCATACAATCGCTTAATCAACCAAAAAACATTAAAGGGTTAACAACATACATTGTGAAAATAAAATTCTACCTAAAATGCAATAAACATGTAGTAGCAAAAAATCACAAGCTTGTCCGCTAAGACTATTAAATGAAGAAAAAAAAATTATGTTTTTTATTACCACATCAACTTGTGTGGTGTCCTTACAGTGTGGCAATATCATTTAACTACTTTAAAATGAACTGCTCGACACATCTTTCTTCAGTTTCAATAAGATATTATTTCGAACTGATTTTTTATTCCACACAGAACAGTTTGCAATTAAACCAAATATTGATAAATTTATACAGACTTATTGATCTTTAATTTAATCATCTCTTTGTAAAGCAAAAGTTATTTAACTCCCAAATAGCCTGACTGCAGATCCTACCGTACCAGGAATGTTAACATGATATCTGCTGTTCAAGAAGGATCACTTTCATTTTCTACCATTTGAAGATGGTGGTGTAATAAACACACTATCGCCTAACTGTTAAAGAAACCTGAAACTGAAAGTGCATTTAATTCAAGTCATTAATATCCACTTATCAATGGTACAATATTACATAATTGAAACAGAGGGGCTACTTTCAACGAGAAGTTTATTATTCTTCTTAAGAAATAAATTTTGTATCGAGAAGATTGATTAAGAATGAATGTACATTATGTTGGAGTCACAACGAACTATATCAAAATTTAGTTCATCGCCCAATAAATATAAATAAATCTCTGTTAATACCTGAATATTGGTTTAAGTACAATTAGTACTATAATAAAAATAATTTATTTCATTTTGGAACCATAACCTTGCTTATTGGCCCTCAATAGCGCTTTTATGGCCCTAGGGCCTATAAATTACTAAGCAGTATAACAAACACCAACAATGGAGTATAGCAACACCAACAATCTGTATAGTAGCCATAGCACACCAACAATACACAGCCCCAGCTATATGTACTACATGCCTAATCACGATTAATAGTTCTCGCAAAATTTTAAGCTCTCGGCTTAGCATCACGCTCTCCTTCGTGCTATAATCTGCCCTTAATACAAAAATAATACAAAAAAAAAACTAGTATACTCTCCAAAATTCAATGCATAAAGCATGAACTTACAATATGTCTTGGTTATTTTGCCAATGAAGGTCACAAAACTCGATTATTTGGCTCAATGTATTTTGGTCAGTCAACTAATCATATCTTCAACACACCTCCTCCTTAGTCCATTGCATCTTGTCAGATGCGTGGTGATGCATAATCCGATGTATAATTATTATTTTGTCGCTCTTCTTATTGCATTACGCCATCTTTCCCTGTTTTCTCTGTTGTTCTGACAGTTCCCTCAAAATTGGTTCCCAAAAGCTTAGTAGCGTCTATCCATCTCTGTGGCGATCTTCCTCTTCTTCTTTTGCCTTCTACTTTGCCCTGTACTACAAGTTTTTCCATACTGTTGTCATTCCGTGTTATATGCCCAAAAAATTTCAGTATGCGACTTAGTATAATACTACTTAATCTTTGGGGTGGTTGTATTATAAACCACCCTTCAACACACAAAAATTATAATTAAAGTTATAAAAAGTGTAATTTGCCTTATTAGGTAGGCATGAACTTCCCTGGCAATGATTTTAAATAGTTAAGAAAACACAGATCGCTTAGGAAGAAATATGGTATAGTCAGTAGTAATTCTATAAGTACTTCGATATTATCAGGTTATATGTCGATAACTTGTTGTACAGCAATAAAAGAGCGTCAGTTTGACAGGTTAAATAATCCAACCGCGCAGCGGGAGGATTATTCTGTCAAACTGACACGATTTGTTGTTGTGCAAGAAGTTTGAGACGTATAACCTGTTTGAAGTACGCATTGTGTTCGATTTGATTATTTTGAGTATATTTCAAAAACAGGAACAAATAAATATCTTATTGGCAGCTCGATTTGTTTGTATTAACCTAGCTGAAAGACATCTCCATGAAAACAACATTAAGTTGACAAAAGTTATGCATTGCGTCACCTAGTGAAGTTACTCTAGTATAATCGAAATTATACAAGATAACTTAACTGAATCCAGCCTTCTGATTGGTTGAGATTGCTACAACAAAAAAATAATCTCAACAATATAGTAATCCCAATTATCCAGTTTGCAGGTTAACCATGCCGGCAACCAGTGTCCGTGATTATTTCAGACAAGAATCTCAATTCACCCACGTTTGTGTACACAAAAGAGTGTGTTTAAATTTAGTTTTTTATTAATTTCTACTGCATTCAAAAAATTTCTTACATAAAACACACATATCTTATAAATACTTTAACTCACTTACAATGAATTTGCCACTTTGACTTCTCACAGCTGTGAATATATTTTTTTTACTTATTCAGTTGTTAGATAAATACGTGTATTACTAAAAAAGTCGAGAAAAGACCCCATTCGGCTTGGCAGTCTCAACCTTTATCTCGTAGATTATTTGTAATATATCACTTACACCATAAATAACAAGTATGTTGTGTCCTTTACCTATATACCTATAATTTTCTGCATTTTGCGTTATCCATTATTTGCAGACAGTGTACTGTAGGTATACTCAAAATTTAGTAAAGAGAATAGCAACTAATAAGTATGACCTTCTGCACCATGCCTCATTAAATTCTACAAGCAATCTTGAGTTTATTTGAAATTGTAAGACAGTTTAGAAACACACAACTTGTTTAAGTAACAATTTTCAAAACATAAGCCCTCCAATTTCAGTATTTACAAAAGCATATATATGTTTCAGTTGTAGTAAATACATATTTATATTACACACCTGTTGCTTGAGTAAATCGTATATTGATATTTTACCGGCAATGTAGCTGCATCAATTATAAAAATACAATTCCAATATGTAGTAATTTTGTGGGCAATGAAAAGTTATACTTTTTACTTCTTTGCGTCATTGAATAACAAATAAAAATAATATATAATAAAACCGCAGTAGTGTAATCCTCTATTTTATGGTTTACTAATAAGCAAGTTTTTTTGAGACGTAATTAATAAATTAAAAATACAAACACTATAAAACTGTTACGGTAACACCTTTAGCTCATGTTAAAGCAAATACCTGCGTACATAAATCAAACAAGTAGAGACACTCACTGTCAGTTCCTTTGATGTCAAATTACCGATTTGAATGACCTTGAACGGCTTCTGGGGGATATCTTTCGATAGCACTACTTTACCACATCCATGGCCAACTAAATCTATAGAAACAAAGTCCCTATGAGGCCGTAGCATTTACGGTTTTCTCTGTCTAACTCAAATACGATTAGTAGCGTGCTCTAGTTTTGAAATTTTTAACCTTCAAAACGTTAGAAATGTCAAGAAATTTTTTGACATATTCCAAAACTGTAGAATGACAGCAGTTCAGTAACAATATTGAAAGTAAACTATTAGAATTGGCGTGCAAACGGTACAGATCTGTTACTTTCATCTAATTGGACATAATCTAATGCAGGTTGTATGTTTAATGATAAATATTATCAAGCTTTAACGGTTTGATTTTCTATGTAAGTAACCTGTTCCTTCGGTTCATGACTACATACTATGGAATTATTTGCTCTCCTAATGAATTTTCTTTATATTCTTTCAGTTGAACTACCGTCCATATTACTTAAGTATGAACCAATTATTAAAGAACGCTTATATAATAAATTTTAAAGAAAGTTGTAATATAGTATTTACTAACATATTTGAGTTAGTTCAGCTAATTTAAGATAATACGATGTAATATCTGTAAAAGTTACATTACAAAAAAACATGTGTTGGATCTTTGTGGATCTAAGTGGATGTGCCGCACAAAAAGTAGCATACAGAATAAAAATTGTCTGGAAATAAAATGTTTGTTTTCAGTTCTTGAATGTCAGCATGAAGCTCGTACAGAACCAGCATCTCTTCTGCAGTATCTTCACCAGCGCAGGTATTCTTAAATACCTATTACTGCAGAAGTTATGTAACTGACAGTATCACAAGTATTCGCTGAGTGGAAAGATTTAACTATTCTAAAACGTAAAATCTACCTCAATACATATTCTGCAATAATATGTGACATACAGTTGTACTATACAGCTATAAAGGGTGATTTTAATTCTAATTTTGACAATGACGATTGAAATCTAAAGTGAATGACCTTTAACAAATTTGAAATACGTCACTTACTCGCCAAAAAAATTAAATAATTTGGCTACAGATGCCGCCACTAATTGTACGACTGTTCTGAAAGTTAGAGAGAATGAGAGAGTGTCTCTACTTGTTTTATTTATGTACGCTGCAAATACAGCTTTATAATGCAAATACTGTACAAAAGTTCAACTAAAAATATCACTCTTGCTTAGCTTATGAAGTTATCACATCAACATGAACATCAGTTACTATTGTGTCATGTGCGATTTACGTAAAAAATTGTAAATAATTTCAAATTAAACAATACTTACACTAAACATAAAAAGTAAATTCGATAAAATATACTTACATACTGACAATTAATATTAATGACATAAATGGGTGTTAGAAACTTCAATTAAGCTGGTTACAGAAAAATTATGTATTACTCTAGTTAAACTGACTTGTACCAAATGCTTACGTAAGGTCTACACATTACCCTTTTGCTGTAACGTAACAATTTTCTCTCTTTATTTAACTATAGGAACTGGACGAAACAAAAAATCTGCAGTTTTTGGTCAGGTTCGCTTTAAATATAGCTTGTTTTATAATTTTGTCAACGTGACATTTGTCCAAAATAACAGTAAAATAATGCGCAATAACTGGCAAGCGAGCAAGCCCAAAAACTTATTTTAAGTGTTAGGGACTTCTTCGAAGAGGAGAAACGTTGATTACATAGGTCAAGAATGTCTTGGTTTAAATAATATGCTATTTAGAGCATCCCATACATTAAAGATTAAGTATATGTCAAATTTTTTCTAAAATCTAAAGTCTGCAATCTAAATGATCTTTTTGAATTTCAATGCAATATAAGACATACGTTTGAAACGCCGTTTTGTTATTTCTGACGTCACAGAAAAAGGGTAGTGTGTAGACTTTAGTTACTTTACTCAATGGATATACAAGTTGCTAATATCTTAAAAATTGATGCTAGTACAAATTATTGCATTTATTGGTAGCAAAAAATATTCATACCAATAGATATAATCACACTGAGCGCAAGATCATTATGCCACATTGCCTGCATAAAAAGAAATTAGTAAAAGCAGATGTACACATATTATTCGATACACACACAAAGTTATACCAGCGTACATAAATCAAACAAGTAGAGACACTTAGCGTCAGTTCCTTTGATGTCAAAATACCGATTTGAATGACCTTGAACGGCTCCTGGGGGTACTTTCTAATATTACCAACAAATAGCGCCACTACTTTAGCATATCAGAATTGGTAGAACTTTGTTCTGCCATCTGGTTGTGAAGCTTAGAAATACCCCCCGAGTCACTGTCGAGACAGGTTTCAACATTAGACATGAGTGTCTCTACTTGTTTCATTTATGTATGTTGGTTATACTCAGTATTCCTTGATAGAAATGTACCAACAAAATTGTCTGTTATTGCTGCATGATTTGGTGGCCTCATTTCGTTTCTATGGATGTCTCATTAACTGTATTAACACAGATGTCAAACTCCCCAAAAGAATAAGTGAATGTAACGTACACTTTTTTCAGTTAATATAGGCTAACAGTCACAAAGTGTGGTTATAGAAACCATCTTCTGGCACACCCTGGGCAGGTGACTAGCCTAACCTGTTGAATTTTAAGAGAAGCATGCCCTTATGCAACAACCAGTGGTGTAGGCGCAGTGGCCAAGAATACATGGTAAACCAAGTATCCACACTTTACCACTAGGTTTTCCACCTTCTAAATATAAACAACTGCCTAAAAGATAATTTTATGTTAAAGGCAAAACATCTTAAACAAACAAATTGCACCACACATCATTATCACAAATCGTTAAAACCCCTCACCACACAAATATTTAACAATACGTATTTCGACAGCCAAGCTGTCATCAGCAGTAGCTACAAAACTTACACAGCAAACTGGCAACGAAATGCTCGTGACCAAATCTCAAATGGAAGTGCGCGAGAATCGCCCAATTTGTGTGGCGAGGGGTTTTAACAATTTGATATTTTCAAACCACAGGCTCCAGCAGTGTTTTATCCACACATCATTAATCTGAAAGCATTCAACACAGCAAATCATAAAAAGATGTTATGTAAGTGATACATAATCTACCATGTCAATGGCTACTGTGAAGTACTTCCAACTTAACCTTAAAAAATGCCAAATACTAATTTATCAAAATAATTTTTACGTCCATAACAAATTGACCAACATCCAACACAATAATTAATTTAAAAATACTTATCTATATCCCTCTCTTTATTCAAAATCTATATAAAGGAAGATTGATGGTGATTATTTATTAGTGTTAGTGAAATTATTAAGTACCATGCCAATTAAAGAAATCCCAAAGATTAATTTACCACAATTAACCAATTTGGACGACAATCTTGAACAATGCAAAACAAAAACCTATGCATATAGGTACAAAGTGTACATTTATGTTTAATACGTAGAGATCTCAGATGTCAACACAGTGATATCGACGTCCTTAAATATAGTAAGCTAGGAAATATAGGACATCCCGTGCATTTTCACTATGCAATGGGCATAAAATGGCAGGAAATTTATATTTCTAGCCTACTTTGGTCAGCGGGATGTACAAATAAATGAAAACCGCGTCTTGAATAGTTAGTGCAGTTCAAAGATATACATTCAGGCATTTTCAAAGCATCTAACCACAACCTTTTAACTGATAAGCTGTGACGTTTCTCAATATAATCGTGACGGCTTTGCCCAGTGGGCACAAAAATGGCAGTAATTTAGATGACCTCTATTTCCAAGCTTGCTATACTATTTACAGACCTTGACGTGATATAAAATAACATCACCTAGTACTACGTATAAAGCTGCCCCGGAAAACTGAGTTTCGGATTTACAACCTACATTATTATTCCTCGAATAAAAAGTATTCCAATTACTCATCCACGGGTCGTCAGTTCGATCATCAGTTTCAATGAGGTTTTATGATATAGATATTGCTAAAATGCTCTACATCATTTTTTGGAAGAGTAAAACCATGGGTTTCGTATTACTGCACCATGTAAGACTTCGAAAACTTTAGAATGGTACCTACACGACCACAAGAGTTGGTGTCTAAGGTACATGGTACTCCGTATGCCTAGACCAGATCTTCACAGATAAAATTGTACAACTCACTTTGATTATAAGGATTGGTGTTCAAAGTAACTGCAGTAATCAACATAGAGTAGTTATTTACTTCTCGTAATGGTTTGCCTTTGCCTAGCTTATCAAAGGCTCTTTATAATATACGTGGGTTTTGAAATTCATTAAATTGAAATAGATTATATTTTCTGTCTTTGGTGCATCCCCAGCTGCACAGTAGTCATGTTACTTATTCTGTATTTTCAAAACCTAACCTGCTAACTTCGAATTTGGCATAGACTTACAGTGCCACCAATATATTCAAATTTAACTAAGGGAACTTGATGGAAAAGCATTTATAATCACTCATTATATGATCATATTTAGATATAAGCCAGCAATATTAAAGACTATTCAACACTATAACATATAAGCCAATCACATTACAGACATTAGCTTTTTTCAACCAATAACAGCAATATATCACTGAATATTGGGCACCATGCAAAATATTCACAAAACAATGTACGTACTCAAAAAATAAATAGCCTTGTTGCGAAGTATCGCTTAGCAACGATGTTCTGTCCTTAGTGATATCGCTAGGTTACGTAACACTAAACCCCAACAAACTGTGTGGCTTGTTTTAAAAAATTTAAAATGCTGTGTTTTGGAAGTATTCCGCTAAATTTAATTGAGAATGAATAATTATATTAATTGTTGGATTATTTTTCAATCAAGTTAATCGTTATGTATTAATATTGTTAAATAGTCGTCCCAAATACCACTCGAAGTGGATATATTTTTTTTAAATATTTTGCCATTTCCATAGAAATTATTGCAAATTTCACTCAACAAAATCACATTTAAATGTCACTCGCCTTCGGCTCGTGACATTTTTTATGTGATTTTGTATCGTGAAACTTAAACGCAATAATTTACATGAAAACGACAAAATATTTGTCAAAAATATATCCACTGCTTGTGGTATTACCCTCAAGTATTTCTTAATCCTAAATACAGTATATTATAAATAAATTCACAGTAAATGTAGTCTTTTGTTTGGCTTAAAAAATGTGAAAGCACAGCATACATTCAATAAAAGTAAATAATTAACAGCGGCCTTCAATGTCCTAATTAGTTTGAAATGATTTACTTTTAGATTTAATTATTTGGATACTTCGATAAATAACTTCGTTTACTATAATTGGTCTAATACAAAAACGTGTGGCAAAACAAGCTTTAGTCGCTTTAGTAAATTCAGAGTCAACAAAACAAATTTCTAGTTTGACTGGCAAATGAATCAAATCTTTTAAAAGATGATCATGAACTACAAATGCATTTTACAAATAATTTTTTTACCAGTGTTCAAGCCTTTATTATAAACACCTCGCAGAAAGTCGATAATGTACAATTCAAAATAGTTTATAGCTAATTTCTTCTCTCTTTCAAGTGGCTGCTGTCAGTAATGCTAGTTTGATATTTTTTTAAATCTACAATTTTTACTTTAATCAACAATATAAAATATAGATTATGTTAAGGCATTAACAAGGAAACCCAAACTTCCAATAAATCACATTTTACAAAATATGTAGGTACCTTACACTGGCAGATCAGACTATTTAATTAATTTTTGACATCCTCTAAATCATCTTTCTGACTATCAAATCGTGAAACATGTTACGAGAAGCGTTTAAATATAAATTATAATTTAATATTTATTAAAAACTAACACAAGACTAATGCACATCATGGAATTTTTCTACATAGTCTCTCTCCCTTTCAATGCACTGGCGTCATCTGACTGGTAGCTTCCATGTTATAGGAGAAAATAATTGTTTTGGCTGCCGACACCCACTACTGAACAGCTTCGATAACTTCTTCATTAGAACGATTTTTTCTTACTAGAACCCCTCATTATATAAAAATCTGATAGCTCTAGGTCTGACTGCATGGCGGGATGAAACAGTACAGTCTACTTCAATTTTCTAATTGTAGCGAGCAGCGATATGGGGGCGAGCATTATCCTGTAAGAAGCGAACAGGGGACTAGTATTTTTTTCGCTTATTTCAAAAGGCTATTTTTATTGAATCCGATAGTAAATTTGAGTAATATTCTGGAGAAATCGTCTGTTTTAGGTAATCTTTGTGCAAAACACCCCTCAAGTTCCACAAGAATGTAGCCATAACTTTTACAGTTCATGCTTGACACGTTCATGGGCATCTTTAAACGCTTTAGTCCATTTATAAAAACTTTTATGACAGTATTTCCATACCAAATTATATTTTATATTTGAAGGCTCTTCGTAGTATGAATAATTAATGGATTTATCTGATATTGTACTTACAAAATCAGTAATCAAAATTGTTGTATTTGTTGGATAACATTTTTAAAAACCTAGTTTGTACCAGCAAGCCGTGATAAATGTACAAATTTCAATTTTTAGACAATTTGGGAGTGTTTATTAAAATGTTTTCTATAATAATTAATCTACTTGTAACCAAAAAAACATTTACAAATCAATGAAGTCCAACTATTTTACTTAACTATACGGGGTCAGCTTTACCATAATTTTGAGGATTCGCCGTCAACCTTTATTTTTCTAAATTTTTATTTTCTCCCTCCCAGTCTTTCTTATACTTTACAACACAAAACAGACCAAAGCTTCTCGATTAGATGAGTCTGGGTAATGTTGGGTGTATTCATGCCTTTGGGTACCACAGACTGTAATCATCGAACTATTGCACGACACATTTTGTACCACCGATTGTAAAATTGTTCTGTAAAGTAGTATCGTTTGATCAAATTTAGATTTTCTAGCAAATTCAATTTCGTCTGGTGTAATAACCAGTATTTCCAACAATATTTCAATTTTTAAAAGGGAAATACCTTTCATCATCCTAAATTTTTGCACTACTAGTCTCACAACGCACCATTATTGGCCTATCTTTAGGTCGTGAAGTTGTTTTTTTCCACGATGGGGAGTAGAAGTCGGTTTCTATAGCATCAAAATTGTGACAAAAGTAAAACATTTACTCCCTGAGACTAAATAACACAAAAATTTCCCTAGAGTTTTCATTATGACTGACACACCAATTATGTCAATTTCGAGGTTATCAGGTTAGGTTTTGACACAAACTGACTCAAAACCTAACCTGCTAACCTCGAATTTGACATAATTGTGAGTTCTTGTCATAATGACTTACAGTGACACCAACTTTAAAATTTAACATAAGCTACTAATTTTAAAACGATTCTAACTAAAATGTCATAAATGACGTTTAAAAAATACAGGTTTTTCGTTTTAAATCTTCCTGCAACATGAAAAAAATAGTATATGCAACTCGATAGCGAATCCTCTTATAACTTTCGTGCGTTAGATACTTCGTGCTCAGGTTATAATACGGGCTTTGCTACCTTGATGTATAATATACTATTTTGCATTTGCAGCAAAACTGCATTTTTTTTTGCAACACATTCTTAAGCAGTTCAGTTGTTTTTGAATATGATGCCAGCTGTTTCCCATTTGTAGTATTTAAGACCGTCGTTTCTTTAAATTTTGGAAAATTATTTTGCAGCTAGTTCACGTTGAGACCCTCGCATCCTATTTTCAGTCAGACTTACCAACTGTTTTTTATTTTTGTTGCTTAATTCTAAAGGATGTCCCCATTTGAAAATATTCTTAAAATATTGCTTGTTTGATAATCTAGTAAACATACTTCTTGTTGGGAGGCTATTGCAAACATAGGGACCCACAAGACAATTGTTCTTTTACACTATAATGCACCTAGAATACTTCTATATAGTAACCAAACGAAAAAACAATACAACTATACACATTCAAATTAGGGAAAACTCAATTGTTACATATTCCACTATCTTCGCCTACTTGATAGTAGAGTACATCGAGGTGCCTTCGTTAAAACGCCACCAATCTGTATATACTGGGTGCAGCCTAAAGTAATTCCCCGTTTGCTTTTCTAATCACATTTATTATATATTATTGAATAAAATAGCATTTATGTCATCATAAACAAGAAAGAGGGGAGAGTTGCTTGGCCTAGGTGTGAAACAATATCCTTTATGTAACTGCAATTTTCTAATTTTTTTACCAATTTTCCAACTAAGATCTTTTCAATGCATTGCAATGTTTGGTTGCTCTATCTAATAGCCCCGGATTTTTTCTTTGGGCCTATTCGAAGGGTCGTGTTCACATTACATGTCCACACACAATCATCGAGTTGATGGAGCGAATACGAGAAGAAATGGTGGTCTTAAATAGCCAGAGAAGATTGTGAGCAACTTCCAAGATATTGTGTTCCATGCCTAGAACAAATCTCTCATCTTTATCCTTTATATGATTTTTTTCCACGACCGGGAGTAGAAGTCGGTTTCTATAGCATCAAAATTGTGACAGAAGTAAAACATTTGCTCCCTAGAGACTAAATAAGACAAAAATTTTCCTAGGGAGTTTTCATTATGACTGATAGAACAATTATGTCCAATTCGAGGTTGTCAGGTTAGGTTTTGCGTCCGTTTTGACACAAACTGACGCAAAACCTAACCTGCTAACCTCGAATTTGACATAATTGTGAGCTCTTGTCATAATGACTTACAGTGCCACCAACTTTAAAATTTACCATAGGTTACTAATTTTAAAATAATTGTAACTAAAATGTCAATAAATGACGTTTAAAAATAACGGGTTTTCGTTTTAAATCTTCCTGCAACGTGAAATGATTTTTATATCAATCGCTAATATATGTTATTAGAAAAATAGGAAAATATTTTATGCCAGCCCTTGTATACAGGGTGTTAATTAAGTACGTAGACAAACTTTAAGAGGCGATTCCTTGATCAATTCTAAGATAAAAAGTTCATACAAACATGGGGCCTAAACGGGTTCCTTTTCAAGATACAGGGTGTTGAAATTTAACAAAAATTACTTTTTTTTCAAAAATCTGGAAAACGCCTAGAGGTATTGTAATGAAACTTGGTGTATATTAGTATTTCATAAAGTGGCATTGTTTGGTCAAAATAAATGTAATTTATTTCCACCAGTGGCGTGCATCGGGGCCACCGCAGCTACCTTATTTTAAAAAAATCTGGTACGCCACTGTTTTTTAGTCAATAAATTGTTCAACTCGGTTTTAAGCAGCTTTCTTCAAAAAATACACAACTTTGTGGAAAGAATATACAGGGGCCGTCAATTGAATTGAATGGTTTTTGATAGCTTGCTGTAGAGAAGCGAATAACGTATTTGAACAAATTTTGGAAGAAATTGAAACTATATTAAGTAAAGTTTACAACACTATTAGTATCCAAATATTAGATCTATAAGATGTCCACCACCTGCTTCTATGCATTGCTGCAATCTGCCTCGGAAATTTAGCATAACGTGCTGAAGTAAATTTTTGTTAACAATATTATTTCTTCCCGAATTAAGTTTTTCAACTCTTGAAGTGTTTGAGGATGTCTCTGGTAAACTTTAGACTTCAAATAGCCCCAAAGAAAAAAATCGGGAGCAGTTAAAAATCGGGCGATCTTGCCGGCCAAGGAATGTCACCAAACCTCAAAATCAAGTGACCAGGACTTTACCGTGAATAATATTTGAATAACAGACCAATTAGCCATAGTAGTTTAAAGTTTAAATATTAATGTACAAATAAATCGTTTTTTGAAAAACGTCACATCAGTAATGTTTCCATAGCACATCATCAAAAACCATTCAATTCAATTGTCGGACCCTGTATATCTTCTTTCATATTTTAGTTTAGCTCATATCACAAGCTGCGATGTTGAAAGAACATTTTTGATATAAGGAAATCCTCATTATGCCTCAATGAAAGTTTTACAGACAAAAATTTAGAAAAAATAGCCATCACTAACATCAACTGTCCTTTGACTTTTCAATTTCTAGCGATTGTAATAAATACATATGCCTCCAAGTTGCCTGTGTGTGTTATAGTCGATAGTGCATAAGTAATTAAATAATTATAATTTTCTCACTGTACTGTAACTTATATTATTTTTGTTTGACCCTTATAAATTTAAAATGCCACTTGCACACCACTTCCAATTATTAACTCTTATTTTAACACGTCAGCGTAACTGCCTATGGTGCAAAGGAATTATTTAGTTGCTCTAATACTACAAAATGGTAAGTCATGTGCGTCTCTTGCAGTGGTCCACTTTATGTGCACTTTCTATAAATTCTGCAGATATAGTTGACATCTGTAGGTTTGTAAGACTAAACATGTACAATTTGCACTGCAAATAACATTAAAACTTATGCATAAGCCTATACCAAAAATATTGCATTCTTAGTACTAGGGTTATTTTTTTTCAACCTCAGATTCAGTAGGAATAAGAAACAAGAACGAAAAGAAAACATGTATTGTATAGAAAATGTAAGTGCATCTCTCAGCTACATTTTTACATCATCGCCACTTCAATGAAGGCACTTACGAGTACTTGTATGCCCTCCTCAAAGAAGTTTGCCGCTAGGTTGTTGTGTTAAACCGTTCACGTTGTCTTTCAGGCTTTTCTTAAAACTTTCTGCATCATTCTCGCACACAGACATCGCTCATAAACTCTATCCATCTGACAATGAATTTTAGCTGCAGTATGCCCTTTCTTCAGCCAGAACAAATCAAATTAGAGCTTACGCCGCGCAGTAAGCCGTAATTCACGTTCTTGTGAATGATGACTCAGCGCTGAAGGGCAAAATGTAATCAAAATTCATGGTCAGATGAGTACAGTTTATAGGCAATGGCTGAGTGCAAGAATGGTGTAGAAAAATTCAAGAAAAAGCTGAAATACAACGTAAACATTTGACAGCGCAATCTGACTGCAACCTTCTTTGAGGACGGCATAAAAAAAGTAGCGCCACGATATAAATAGTGCCTTCATCGACACGGCAATTATGTAGAAACATAGCCGAGATGTACTTCTATTTTCTATACAATACATGTTTCTTTCTCAATATTTTTAGACAATAGTTGGCTATCGATTCTTAAAGATGAGATCAAGTAGGTACAGATATCAACAAACGTCAATGTCAAAAAATTCATTGGAGGTTGGTCGTTTTTCCTTCCAGTGAAAAAGATAAGTTTCTTGTTATTTTTAATTGTTATTCGTTGATAACGAGGGCAGATTGTCCCTCGAAACGTTCGTTGTTAATATTTTCGTTATTTAATATTTTAATTTGCAGAGTGGCGAAATACCCATATAAGAATATGAATTATGAATTCACGCCACAAAGAAGTTTCAGAGATTATACATGTTTCGTATTCATTCTTTTTTTATTACTGCTGAATCGGAGGTTGAAAGAAAAATAGCCCTCGTAGTTTACGTAACAAGAAATATATTTGTAACGTTAAAAAAGTTCATCACTACGGTTCGATAAGATGCTGTTGATTGGTAGGTGTCTAGTCCGAACAAGCCATGGTAATGCGTGTTTTTTATGTTACGATTATAATTTCTTATTTAAAACTATTGAGATACAATAATTTTTCTTTCAATCTGTACCATTACTAATTCTGTACTTAATTAAATAAGGAGTAGCAGTGCATCTGCAAATTCTTACACCAATTCTGTATGTTCAATCTGCACATCCTAAGGCAAATACTAGAAATACAAAATCAACTACTTCAATTAACGTACGTTTCACAAATAAATCAAACTCGATTTTAATTACATTCTTTGCGACACTGCAATTATGCAGCCAGACTCGAAATGTTTTACAAAAAACATTTTGAAATGCTGAAAACTTTGAACATAAATCTAAAAATCAGCCATTTGCTTCAGTTACATATACGATGGTTTGCAACATTGCTGTACACTTTCATTAAAATTATATTCGACCTACCAATTTCATTCCAGTTATGTCAGGGCGAGTATACTCTTATATTGCTTTAAACATAAATGCAATAAGTTACTTCGGAAGTAACACCACTTGAACTTTGCATTCTTAATTTTTGTATTATACTGAAACCTCGTAGATTAATGATTGGACTTACATTCCAAATTGAGCCAAGCTAATAGTAAAAAATTATACGTGTCTACAGAGAAGCGGTTGAATGACCAAAATTTTTGGCATATGAACACACACTTTTGGATACTGCTCTCCATTTAAAACTTATGTCTAGTACATCCGAGTTCCAAAAACATAGGACGTCGAGCAGCTTAAAAATCTAAATTGTTTCTCGTAATCTCGGTTTTTTATGCAAAAATTATAGGAGAAAAGCTTTAAATTTAAAAATATGGCAGCACAGCAAGTTTAGTAGCTATAGGTTTTTAGTTTTTGTTATATTTATTGAATAATTGTCCTTCAGTTAATTTTAGCAAGAATATTACGTGTATAATTGACATTTCAAATGCAAACAATACAGACATCTAATTTCAATTTAATTTTCCATATCGTTAACAAAATTACTTATTCAATAAAATTAATGGAGCCAAAAATCAGCTACCAAATATGATATGAAGTTTAAATTCTTAGTAACCGTTCATATGAAAGTTTTAGAAATTTAGCACAGAAGCGGCTATTTCTCTGAGGCGATTTTGTTTTTCCAGCTATCTTTAAGTTTTTCAAACTCGAAACTACAGAAAAAGAGCAGAATTCAAGAACTCCTGTTGATACTCAAAAATTGATAAGTCATTTACATTGCTTTTCTGTTGACATGCTATATTGACAGAGTGGTCAATGGACAATGAGTTAACATTATTTATATGGAACCTTGGCCATAACAAACATACTACAGTTCTGATTTGCTCACTTGATAGAAGTTAAAAGAAACTTTATTAGCAAACACATAAAACTTGTACCTACACCGAAATTTCCTTCGTGACATAAAAATGCTCGATTTTGTGCACTTAATTTCATATTGAATTTAAAATTCAAGAACACGAATGTAAATTCGATTAAAACTGACAATGTTGCAACTAGCCCAAGAACCTACATTAAAATCAAAACATAAAAAGTGTACGACGACGTGCATTATTCAAATTTCTGGCCCCTGCAAAACTGGGCAAAAATAATTTCTAATCCTAATAATAAATATTAAGTTCACAAGATCTCTGCACTTTTAACACCTTCCATTATAAATTCATTTGTAGGTGTAATTTATTAAATTCTGTTGCAAACCTACTGTTCGCAAGATCGTACTTCCCGCTTCGCCAACATTTCTTTTAAAACTTTTGATTTATTACAGCTTTTACTTAATAGATAATTACAAGTCTTAATAAATATGCTATACCGTCAGGTTTTTATATTAATGAAATGGTTATTTCCAATAGATTCCAAAAGCCCTGCTTCCCATTTGGTTGGTGTCCAGCGATTTTGGTATTCATTAAAAATAAAGTCCTCGTGAATAAACGTAACCTGCCCTTATTGGAGGAGTTATGAAGCTCAAGACTATATGGAAGGAAGCATTGCTAAAAATATTTCTTCACAGTACATTGTATTAAATATTCTGGGCTCTTGGTAATGTTGCGTTAAGTGTGGTCATGCGAGGCAGCTTATATTTCAACTGTTACTACTAAAATATGAAAAAATTATTCGCTGAAGCTGTAATACATGTTAACAAAGCTATAACTTCATGGCATGTAATATTTTTAATTAATTAATTAAAGTACTATTAAAATTACATGTAATTCGGTATGTCACTTGAAAAAATTTAGTATAGAACTAGTTCGTTACGTAATAAAAATGCAATGCCTCAATATTCATTTCTTGTTTTGTAATCACGTTTTTAAAAAACATTTCAAATACAAGTTTTATACTACATACACATTTTCGTTTTATTGTGCACATGCAATTATTTCCACAACTATTTGATAGCACTAATATGGCAATTCAATTATTTGGTTGAAATGACTAGATCTAATTTTTTACTGAAACTTGCCAGTACTTGTACTTAAAACATTATCAATAGATATAAATTCATAACGATAATTATTTCCAAATTGTTATCACACAGTCAGTTTAAATATATACGTAGAATTATCTTTGTACTTTTCAAAAACTTACAGTGTACACAAGTTAATTTGATAGTCCCAAAGATGAAAATTTAGTTGTGGTCTAAGTAATTTTAAAAGCAGAATTTGAAGCAGCAGTTCTTTTTACGGATGTATTTTTATGCTGAGTTTCAAAGTGTCGTTTTAGGTTCGACAGTTGATGGAATTTGCGGGTGCAGTGTGAACATGCAAATTGCGCCTGTTTGCCGCACTCATACATCATGTGCCTGCGCATGTTGCCTCGATGTTTGTAGAGTTTACCGCAGATTTCGCAAGGGTACCCACCTGTTTCTTCCTTTTTGACTACTAGCTGCGACAGGTACCACTTCCCTGCAAATAAATACTGCTGTACTAGAACCCTAAATTGTTGCGTTGTTACACACAACTATTGCCTCTATTTAGCTCTCTATTGTAGTATATTTTATTTCGACAGCTCACTTATTGATCGACTTGAAAATAAGCATTAAGTAAATGTTTCAGCAATAATAAATTTTGAAATGAATCCAAAATGCTAACTTACCAGGCAAAAATCTAGTTAAAACTATCTTGTAATGCTCATGAACTAATTGAATAAATAATAAAATTACTGGCAACAAAAATTATTAAGTATTTAACAGTTTTATTGCAATTAATGCTTAATTAAGAATCTAAATTATTGTGAATAGCAACTTCATATTTTGATGCACATTGATAAAATCTTACAATAATTAAAAATATTTAAAAAAATGATGTTTATTAGATTTTAAATTACACGATTTAAATACAGTATTTTAAAATTGTATATTATCACTGACGTCTGGCTAGTTGGCTTGGTCTGGCAACGGATGGACCGCTCTGTCTGTAACAATAAGATCACAATTGTTTAATACTAAATTCCCCATTTTCCATGTCTTTATTAAATTTTTGTTTGTAACAAACAGAACTGAAAGCAGCCAGATAACAGATCGTAGGATAGAAAGTAGCAATTACTATTGCTATATTGCCAACTAGAAACCTTTGAAATCTTCACAATCTTTGAATGTTTAGTAACTACTTTCCATGTTCATTATGCAGTTTTGAAGTATCAAATATTAAATGTAAATAGTCCCTAATAGCACTTTTCTTATAAAATAACTAGAAAACTGAATAAACCCAGTAGGAAACATAATTTGTATTTAAAATGCAGACAACATATTTTAAATACAATTCATTAATTTATCCCATCTACATTTTCCCATCATTTTATAATTCAGTGTATTAATAGAAATCTACATTTATTTGATATTTATGAAAAACAATCTCTGTCCAATTGAAAAAGGAACCGTTAGGAATTGACAAGCAACACATTAAAAAACAATCTGTATTGCCTGTGCAATAGAGGAAGCTATTGAACACAATTTCATGATTTTTATTCCACTGTCTCAACGAAGCAAAAGACCTACCCTTAATAGCAGCTTCAGAAGTGCCCATACATAGAATCCCATTTAGTTTCGAAGAGACAGAAGAATATGAGAAAATTGCGTCATGATTTCCTAATTCCACTTATCGCACAGTCCAACAAAAGATTGATCGTCTTCTAAACGTGCTATAATAATTGAAGGTGCCAGTGAAAATGATGCCTTATGCTTATACCGGGCGATTATAAATGCTCTTCCATCAAGTAGCCCTTGAAATATTTATTGTATGAGTAATATGTTGGCGACACTGGAAGTCTATGTCAAATTAGAGATTAACAAGTTAGGTTTTGCGTCAGCTTGTGTCAAAACCCGCCTACCTCGAATTTGACAAAACTTAGTGTGCCACGAACATGTATGAAAAAAAAAAAAATCTCATCTAGTATGGCTATGGAATTGTTCTAATTTATGAATGCTACTATAACTCGCTTAAAAATAAAATGTCACCTTAAGTGTAAACCATGAAGTAAGAGGTAAAGACTCCGATCCCCATGCAGGCCGCTCGCCGTAACCTGCGTTGATATTTGCGGCTCTTTAGTAATACTGTAGTTTGTCACTTGTGGGTGCAAATGTTCCACACCGGGTTAGTTGGCGACAGGGTGGGGGTTTGTTTAAGTCTGAATTACGTTTTGATTTGCCGCAGCAGTTCTATGCGCCACGGTCACGTGACAGATTGAGGACCCGGCTGGAGCACCAGCCTGTATTAATAAGGAGCCGTAAATATCATCGCAGATTCTGTAGCATGGCGATCGGTCTCCTTCCCTCTTACTCCATGGTGTAAATATAGTTGCGTTCATAAATTAGAAAAAATTCCATGGGCGTATTTGACGAAATTAATTTTTGATTACTTTATTATTCATACAACAAATATTTCAAACGAAACTTGATGGAAAAGCATTTATAATAATCACCCGGTATATTTAATTAAGAATGGGGAAAAACTCACAAGTTTACTAAAAATGATGCGGACTATAATGCTGCAGCGCAAACTAAAGAAAACATTTTGCAATTAGTATTATAGCCACCATCAATTTATAATTCAACTTCTATTGTAAGTACGTTGTCACCTCCATTCTTAGTTAATAGTAATGCGAGATTATGCACCTTTTCCACCGACCAAACCTCTTTATCAATTGCAAGAGATGTGAAACTTAAGGACAAGCAACTACAATTCGTCCAAACAACCTTCTCCCCAACTTGATTTGCGTATGAAGCAATGACGAAAAATGATCTAAACTTGCGATTATATATATCACAACTTGTTACTACACTCACCGGCACGAAAAACTGAGGGAGCACTTGCATTTTTTGATTAGATTTAAAATTGTATCCCTTTGTGATGTTTTATTATTACATTTATTATACATGTTATAATGTTAAATGTATAATACTAAATGTAATAATAAAATATCACAAAGAGATACAATTTTAAATCTAATCAAAAAATGCAAGTGCTCCGTTTTTCATGCCGGTGAGTGTAGAAGTGAATATTCTAGATCACTTTCGTATTTATTCCTATGCAAATGACACCAGGGAAAAGAAGGAACAAATTGTGTTATCAAATATTGTTATTGCAAAGAAATGGACAAAAAGCATGTGATGTATTTTTTCAGTGAATCAGTTTACAGTTAGCCAACAAATACCGTGAGATCATTTAATAACGAGATAGAGAGTGCCATGGAATTTTTGTTTTAGATTCGAACTGAGGTTAACAGCCGTTTGTCAATCTATTAACTTAACCTCAAATAAGACATAAGCTTTATTGAACGTCAAAAATTACAGTTAACACACTTTCTTTTAACATTTACTGTAATTTTGACGTTTAATAAAGCTTACGTCTTGTTTTGAGGTTAAGTTAATAAATTGACAAATGGCTGTTAACCAAACTTCAAATCTAAAATAGAAATTCCATAGCATTCTCTGTCCCGCTTTTAAATGATCTCACGGTATAATTGCAGCAATTAGGGAACACTATAATGATTAAACAAATGCAGAGCATTTACAAAAGAATCAGTTTTTACTTATACCAATAACTATAAAAACCCATAGTAAGGCCAACATTACATCAATTACACCATGGAGATGCTCAGGACTAGTTACTGCCCCAGTGTTATTGGCGCAACGTTTTTGCTAGTGGTTTGCTTAAAAACAAATGATTATTGAAAAACACCCAGCATTTGTTCAAATACTATAAAATTGCGCAATGATATAAAACACTACTGTGATTTAAAAAACTAAACTAGGTAATTCCTTAAGTTTTAAAATGATTGAAACACATTAGCAACGAGATACATACTTGACACAAAATCGTAACAGGTTGCGACGGAAAATTTTAGGACAGTGTATGAAACGGTCAGTCACACTGGAATGTTAGCAGTTTTAAACAAACAGTTAGGAACAACGAGCAACGTGTTGTGGATGTTAATATGGCCAAAAACTGTAAAACATCCAAAATTCCCTACCCTTTTTGGAAATTTCGGATAGTTTTACAGCTTTTAGTCACCCAATTTCAAACTGCTTGTATAACGGCCATAATTACAGCATGATCATAAAATTTTATGTTCACAACCTGCCAAAAGTATGCAATGTGGTCTAAAACTTTCATTATGGAGAAGGCACTAAAAACGTATCGTTCCTAATTTATGAATGTAACTATAGTAGGTTTTAAAGCAACTTACAGGTACGTTCATAAATTTCGAACTACCGGGCGTCTTAAAATGAATTACATCTAGTATGCTTTGAATTTCCCATAATGCAATCTAAAATTTTACTTGAAATTGGCAAGACAGAGGTTAGCAGGTTAGATTTTGCGTGTCTGTGTCAAAACTGACGCAAAACCTACCTATTAACCTCAAATTTGACATACACAGTCTTGCAAATTTCAAGTAAAATTTTAGATTGCATTATGGGAAATTCAAAGCATACTAGATGTAATTCATTTTAAGACAACCGGTAGTTTAATTTCAGCGTCTCCTTGATAACAAAAGTTTTGGGACACACGTGAAGAGTATAGGATCTCATCACTAAGGTAATCCCATCAATTAACTGAAAGTTACCAGAAGATTGTTGTTTCATTTTATATGCATCTTTTTGGCAAAGTGTATTCAACAAATTAAAATAAATTGTCCTCCCTGCTTTCGTGACTGCTTTCAGAACTAGTAATTTGGTTTTACATTTATTTTACTCGACTAAATTGATTATTACGTTTGTAATTAGTTATTATAGTATAAAAAAATAATATTAATGTGGAAACCAACAAAGTAAATTAGCAAAAAGAAAATATTGTCACTCACCTAACAGTAATTGTAGCAGCAGCACTCCTGGCAACTAGCTCCGCATCTCATCTCGTCTCATCCATAAGGAAATGAATGGAAAGAATGTTAACTTCCAAAGAACAGGTACGGATAAAATTTAGAGAACGAAACTAATGGGGAAGAATAAAAGGTAATTATCTAGGATATGCAATCGGGAAGATGTCGTTGCAGCCCAGAGCGGTACTTGTATCTTCTTCGGCATATCGGACAAACCAGGCCTCCATAATCTGGCAGTCGTGTAGAAATTTTAAATGGTATATTTTATGAATTATTTTATGGTTTAAGTAAGTTCCCGCCGCCACCCAGCCCACTTGTTTCTGAAGGAAACAAGTGGTCTACTTACTTAGTGTTGAATTCAGAATGAATTACATGACCAAATGCTGCAGACATTAAGAAATGCAATTCAAAACTCAATTCAACATTCAACTCGCTTAGCAAAATCGAGTTTCTTAAATTGACTCTGTTATTACAGTTCGATGCTGAAAGGTTCGCTCATGACTACGAAGAATATCTCTACGTGAAAACTTCCTCAAACAGACTTCACACTGAAACTGTTTAGCAACACCGCACTCGTAGCGCAAGTGCCTATCTAACGTGTAGAGACTACAGTATTTGCGTCCACAACGAGGACATCTGAACGGAACTGCTGCAACAAAACCGCACTCACACTTCAAGCACACCAAGGTTGTTTAGCAACGCATTTCAGTACTTGTGCTAATCACAACGGTAATACTGATCCAAAAGCTCGTCGGTCTAGTCAAGACACATTGCCATATTAAGCATTCAAAAGGGCCCCATTTCGAAATGCTTAAAATGGAAAATGCTACCTTTTGTTCAGAATAAAACCTCTACACTTGACAATATGCAAGTTGTTTGTTGGCCTCCTATTCCGCATCCGTTTGTAGCAGAAAGCACACGCCACAAATCGATAGGTATATACTTACATCATGTTAACCTTTATGGAGTACTTTTCCCTACATATAGAATGTTTATAGGCGCGCAAAGGTTTCAAGTTAACCCTAAATCTTAAATCTAAGAAATTATCAAAACAATACTCACTTCATTGACGAAGTCTTCTTGAAATTACCATATTCCATATTATTGTCTTGCAAACTCTAAACAGAGTATGCAAGAACTCGATTACCAGCTGAAAAAAATCACTAGCAGACCCGAAATGATGGTTCAACATAATTATTGCATAACAAGGACAACTTTGAACATTCCTTTAGGACAGGGAGCAACAATTGTAGCTATGCAAAGACATATTTTATTTGTAAACGTTATTGCAATGCAAATTGGTTACAATTTTTTGTTATCTTCAAGAAATTACTTGACGATAATTAAAATTGAAACTAAGTATCGCATCAACAATAAAACTGTACAAACAAGATTTGCCATATTTAAAGGAACTACAAAGATTATACCTTGTACTACAAACAGCAGGGTTTAATATTTGTGAGTAAAATATTAAACACTACTTGTGTAATGGAAATTACCAAACAGATTTTGAAGCTGCCCATATTGACGTTTTTGTTAGAAGCACGTTTAAAAGTCACTTATAGGCAAAAAATTGTTTTTTAAACATGATTGTGCATTAACAACATTCTATGAAATGCCTACGAAATAGTAAAACCAGACTAATCGCACTGGTCGAACGATTTAATAGACACAACTGAATTTATTGTTGGTAGCACAAGTTTCCTTTAAAAAAAAAATACCTTTCTTGGATTCTTCAAATTAGTTACTTACAAAGTTTAGGCTCATCTATATTCCATTCCAATAGAATTTTTACCTTGCGACTGTGTCCAAAATCAACTAACAGTTCTGACTTGGATCACTTCCAAATTCTACTTGGGATACAAATATACTCTTGAACGAACACAGCCCGTTTAAAAGTATATTCATATACTGACGATACTAGGACTTCTTGATCAAGTATACTGTTATTTGGTTCCAGAAAATAAATACTTTCTTTAAGCTGGGTACTGACTTGAACATTTTTATGTGCACGAACGTGTGCGCGTAAAAATGCTTCCAGTCAGTATCCAGCTATAAAACCGACAAGCGATGGATGGCGTTCGTTCGTGTTGCCACGTAAATTCTGATTAGAGCAATTTTACGTGCAAACCGTTCGTGCGCGTAAAAATGCTTAAGTCGCTACCCAGCTATACCTCGCGATGTGAACATAAATTAGAAAAATTAGTGCTGGCGAAGTATTATATTTCAATTAGTACAACCAGGTCGCAGACCACTGAAAATTATGGAACATATCACATTTAGCCTGCAAAAAAACAGATGCTTGCTAAATGTAGTCTACATTCCATAAAATCCTATGATCAACATAGCTGTTGGTCTTGAAACATCATATACCCCCAATATTTACACGACAGTTTCTTCCACTCATACCCAAGTACTTGAAATTTCAACGCTGGTTGCAACTGTTTGTTGCAACTGAGCAAACAGAAAATGATGGAACAATTCACATTTAGCAGGCAAACGAGTGCTTGCTGAATGTAATATTATATATCCCATAAAATTCTGGTCAACTAAATAATTAATGGTAGGTTCTTCCAAGTTACGCAGTGGTCAGTCGATTTGAATTTAACGTTTTGCTGCTCATGCTGCCAGTTTCTTCAGAAGTTTTTCTAAAGCCTGAAGAAGCTGACAGCATGAGCAGTGAAACTGTAGTTCAAATGGACGACCACGGCATAGCCCGAAAGAACCAACCATTATGGACAACTGCCGTGAAAGCCTGCATTCGACCAACAAAATTACTTACGCATCGTTTGTTGTTACTTAGTTGATTGATCGATGCTCCTGGAACAAGAATTTTTGGCGCATACCTAATTGCTAGTTGAGATTGAGCAAACGATAATAGACTTGTCCAATATACACCGACAGAAAACATACTGCACAACGTATTTTTATTTATATGCATTTATTATGCAGTAGTTAATATTTTGCCTATTGCAGATACCATGGCACAATTTAATGACCTAGCAATTAGTTTGTATTTACTAGCATTGGTACAAGAAATACCACATGGAGTTCCAAGCAATGACTTTACTTTGTATCAAAGCATTTTCAAAAAATTCAGAGCAACGGTATAAACTGCAGTAGTTTAGGAAATAAATTAATATCAAGTCCAACTCATTTCCTTAAAATACTGGAAATGTACATTTTGCTTTGAATTTATGAAATTAATTGGTACAAGTAGAAATCACAACGTGGAAACACCATGCGAGTGTAGCAAAATACAAATATATCGATAGTTCAAATACACAGTCACCATCGCAAGTACGTTTTCATAAAAAACACATTTAAATTAAAAATATATGCTATTTTGTGTTTGCCGGAGTGTATAAAAGATGCATCTCCAAATTTTATTTTTATGAATTATATCCATGCAAAATTATCCCTCATTAATTGAACCAGTGAAAATTTATGTTTCCTTAAAAAACAAGGCAAAATCGCAGAATTATTCAAAAGGAATAATTAGGTTTACGATTCGCCAATAAAGTATAACGAATCATAAACGTACAGCTTTAGCACCTGATTTCGTAAAGTATAAAAACAAGTGATTAAAACTCGATCCTGCGACGTGCCTTGCATGAACTGCCCCCCAATGATCAACGAATTTTAGTAAATGATCGATTTAATGAAACTAAAATCAGTTATGGAGTTGCGGTGAAACATAATAATTCCATCACAATTACATTCTTGCACAATAATCTCAACCAGCAATATTGAACAAATTAAATTTTAAAACTTCAATCTCGTTATATTACTCTGTTAATTTAAACCAGTTATCCAACAGGCGCTGAAATTAAAATAGTTCCGAGTTTATAAATGCAAATGTTTATATTTAAATGTCAAATTTGACATTTGATTACAAAGTTCTAGTTGCAGCCATAAATTGGGAACTGTTAAGTTTTTAATTTTAGTGCCTGCTGGATAACTACAATCGACCCACCCGTAAAGTTGTAACATTCATTTGTAGCTAAAAACTGCAATTACAATAATTAGCTACGGTTTGCGGCTACAAGAAAAAATAACTGCGTGAAAATAAGTATCGGTAATATTTACCGAAACAAAAGTTATACTTACCCAAAATTTATGCACTGTGAATTTAAACTATTTTAAATACAATTTTTATCAATTATCAATCAACAGAAACAATATTTAAGAAGTTTAAATTGCCAGGCTTTAATTTTAATTACCACAATCATAGCGACGAAAAGTCAACACATTTACCTGCTTACCTAAGAAATTACCTCATTGATTACACCTAAACAGGCATATTCAACTACATTTCCTCGATCTGCTTGGAGCGGGTCTAATTTTCTGCAATTGCAGAAAATTATAAGCACACTGGTTACCCAAACACTTGACCATTCTTCGAACACCGTACAAAACCAAATGTTTAATTCTAATAAAATATTCAAGCAGAAAATTAAAACCACAACAGTTTTTTTTTGGTATTGAAACGTTGGAATCGTAAAATGAGCTATACAGAAATGTGCAACACCAAAGTAGAATACTGCAAAATAGTTTTAACACAAGTGTGTGAAAACTAAACTACAGTGATTTTCATCAACACATTTCCTATACATACTCAATTACAACCGCATTTCAATAGCAAAGAAATTGTGATTTAGTATTCCACCAAAATATCGCGTTTGAATAAAAATAACGCCAACTTCTATTACCGTAGTTGCATTTGCGAAGGGTTGTAAATTCAGCAGCTTACAGAGTCGACCTAGTAGTAGTGGTAATATGACATACCAGCAAAATATTGCAGTTATGTACTATTAACACACAAAGGCTCACGGTATGCGTAAAATGTACAATCTTTACGAAATGGCAACACAGTAGTATGATGATTTGCTTTACCTCGCTGCTCACATATGTGAGCAGCTACTGAAATCTGAATAGAGAACGCTACCGATCTGTGAAGACAATCGAAAGACCATTGAAGTGTATTATTCATGCATTTTCCTTGGGTATTTTTACCACACTACAAAATTGAAGAAACATTTAATGTATCACAGACAAATCTGTTTCAGTTCTTAACAATTAACTAATTAAAACCCACATTTCCAGTAAAATTAACTAAGTACTTCTAGTTAATTTTTAAATTAATTAGCTAATTGTTGAAAATTGAAGTAGAAAGTCTACTGAAACGTTGCACTAATTTTTCATTTTGTTGATGGCAAAATAACCAACGAAATATCACGAGTTTACAAAGATCCACAAAAAAGCTTCGAAGGTATACCTGTTTGTTATACTTACACGTCTACCTTTACTTACCGAAATACCTCATTGAGTGTACTGAACATACACTCAATTACAATAAAGCTTCAGGTCGTACAAACCGTAATACCTCATTGAGTGCATTTGACATGCACTCAATTACAATGAAACCGCACGTCAAACAAATTGACTGCATTTGACAAGACGCTCGATAGCTGGGCATAAACACGTTCAAAACCGGTACGGTTTTGAACGGCGCCTATGCCCAGCTAATTACAATGAAATCGCGGTGATGCAAAACACAATACCTCATTGAGTGCACTTGACGTGCAACTCAATTACAATGCGACGGGTCATGCAAACCGTAATACCTCATTGAGTACATTTGACATGTACTCAATTACACTTGAACTGCAGGTAATAGAAAATGTAATTAATACCTCATTGAGTGCATTTGACATACACTCAATTACAACGAAACAGCCGGTCATGTAAAACGTAATACCTCATTGAGTGCATTTGGCATACACTCAATTACAACGAAACAGCCGGTCATGTAAAACATAATACCTCATTGAGTGCATTTGGCATACACTCAATTACAATTAAATCACTGGAAAATGTAATACCTCATTGAGTGCATTTGACATGCACTCAACAACAACAAAACTCCAAGTCGTGTAAACCGTTATACCTCATTGAATGCATTTGACATGCACTCAATTACAATAAATCTTCAGAGTCTTGCAAACCATAATACCTCATTGAGTGCACTTGCCATGCACTCAATTACAATTAAGTGGCGGGGAAGACCAAACTTGTCCAAATACCTCATTTTACACAAACGTGCAAAACTACAAACACTTCAACGAATCAGTCTTGTACCATCAGCAGCAAATATCGATATTCAAGATAAATGTAGGTCTTTTATTAACAAATGCCAAGAAGCATGTTAAGAAAATTACCACAATAAGATGAATATCGTAATATTTACTTGTGTGTGTGAATTGGAAATGTCAATTACAATGTATTACCAATAAAGTATAGCAATACAGCTACATAAAAAACCTGCTTTCTGTTTTTGTGCAGTTAATCTCAAATAAAAATTTTATTGAGATGCTGAACAAAACGCGACCAGCAAATTTTATATGCACCATACCACTTGCAATCCACATACATCTGCATGGTAGAAAAAACTACCATTCACTACCCGAACCACAATCAATTGATTTATGGCATACCTCGCTGTGTATAAATTATACACAACTACAAAATTTCATCATACATACCAGCTTTGCAGTTATCACAGTCGACACGTTTAAAATTTGGTTATCATTTATAACCAACATATTACTCAATGTATTTGAAATTGCTAAAATAGCACATAAACATGTTAAGTAGTATACAGCATGCACAATGTAATACATAATACATCGTAGACTCATGTTAGCTCAAAAGATAGAATACTGTCAGATAGAAGGCCAACATTATGTATACTATTTATAAGAAGACAAACAGTACACTCGTTTGCTATTTCATCGTTTTAACCATTCACAAAAATATCGCAATTATTTACAACAGTGTACTGTTTGCTTTTATAAAATTATTTTCTACTAAATTTAAGCCCACTACAAAACACCTACACACGTATGGCGAAACGAGGGGAACAAACAAAAATGCTGAAAATTAAATAAAACAAAACCTAAGCAGGTGAAAGTGTCAATTACGAACCGAGACTTTCAGCCTCTGATTATCTAGAACCAAAATGTGTGAAGTGTGTCAGAGGGCAAATCAGTGGAGTTACGACGAAGTCAAGAGCAAATTTATATCGACCAACATTTTGGTTCTAAACCCACTCCCCCTGCCTACCTTTGGGAGTCTTGAGAACGTCGCTGGGGTCTTGTGCTTCAATTTTGAATAGTTCCAAGAAAGTTCAGTTCACAATTTCAGTCTTTACAAAACAATTCGGCCCCATTCCCCACCGTCTGAACATCGAGATTTCAAAAAAATCTAAGCTTACGATTTTAAGGAAATCCAATTGTTAAAACCCCACCCATTTCGTGTATAAAACCCTCACCACATGTGAATGTTCAGAAACGCTGAATTCAGCGTAATAGAATTACCGGCACCCACTACAATCCGGGAAATTTTCGTAAAAAAAAAATGAGTGTTTAATAGTACAACATTTAAAAGGGCACATTCACTTTTAAAGTTCACTCTCACAAAGCATAATTTTGAATTTCACCAGCACCACACAACACCACTCTGTTCTCACTGACACTTCTCACTAATGGGGGGGAGCAGGCTAAAGCAATACTACAAAACTACGTAAGCAAAGGGCTAAGCAAACAAAATGCTACCAAACACTACCAAAATAAATCAGAGACTGGATCATCAAGGTGTTAGTTTTGCCATACGTAATGCAGGTGTGAAAAACCTCCCCAACAATTTGCAACGAGTCGTGATCATGGCAAAACGATTTACTTTGAAATGACAAGTCAAACTTTTACAGGACTTTTGTTATCGTTATATTAGCGCTATTATTCATTTTAAAAAAATATTAAAGGTTACTCGATATCATTTTCGATAATATTATGAATTGATTGCTGTAATTCTGCATTAAACAAATTTGGAATTTAAAAAAAATCCAGGTTATCCATTACATACTCTTCGGCCTATACTTGTGACGAGCGGAAGCTAGACGGGATTTTGCTTTGGCGCGATATTGATCCCTCGACAATATTATATATTCCAAAACAGTCAAGCTGTGATGCGAGCGGTATTTTAAAAATGGGTCGACACATTGGTTTTTATTTTATAATTTTTTTCTTTTACATAGAAGTTTTTTCCTCAGCAAAACACTGAGGAATTTTATACCCATGAAAAAGTGAATAAAACAAAAAAATATGGCAAACCATTTAAAAATCGCAACAACACAGTTCAATCTCTTATCTTGTAGAGGGCGTCAGTATCGCACTAAACCAAATTTTAAAAATTCCCTTTAAATGCCTACAATCGTCCAATTTACAGGTCGGTGAACATATAGTGATACACCCTGTATACTATCTATATGAAAAGCCGCAATTATCCATAGGCCGGTTATTAATTCCTTACTTTGGACTTGGTCCAAAGTGATACAGAAGGAAAATATAGCAGAATAAAAGCAAGCCCTTTCGTAATGCCACTTTAATATCGAGAGATCAAAAAAAAAAACTGTTCCTCAGCGGGCTGTGGAAATTCAACGTATGAATAATTTGTTGGCGACACTGTACGTCAATGTCAAATTCGAGGTTAGCAGGTTAGGATTTGCGTCATTTTGTGTCAAAACTGATGGAAAATCTAACCTGATAACCTCAAATTTGACATTGACGTACAGTGTCACCAACATATTATTCATACGTTGAATTTCCACAGCCCGCTGAGGAACAGTTCTTTTTTTTGGATCTCTCGATACTTCTTTTCAATACCAATTTGGTACATATACGAAATAAATCTCTAAAAAAATAATTTTATATTTAAAAATGGACCAACGTTTAGTTGAAAGATCACGACGCAACGTCCTAAATAAAATATTACTAGACCAATATCACACTAATTGCATAAAGAAAAGGAGGTTAAATAGATTGGATCGTAAATCCTACCTTGAGAGTCGCGATGTGCTCCTACAGCCTCTTGTGCGGCTAAAAATACTTCATCTTGATTTTGATTACCCATATGCCAACCAGCAAAACCTGCAATGTTCACGTGACCGTAACAACAAACTGCCGTTGCAACTATTTATTGAAGGGCTACCACATTCTACACAATTACGCTACGAGAACATCGACTTATGCTTTATTGAACAATTTAATATTAAGTCGCTTCAAATAGTGCTGTAAGCTAGTACGTTTAATTCCATAAATAACGGATGCTTGAGTTACGGTGATGCCATCGTTTAAAATGGCATCGAGGGCAAATTTTACAGTGTCTTTGTCGTATTTTCGAAAAGGGAGCTGAATTTCATCGAGCATAGGCTCGAGGTCAACTCTTAGAAGTGACGAAATTCGCGGGTAGCGCCGCTTACTGTCTGGTGGAATTGGGTACCCTCCGTAAGTGTACGTATCTAAAAGCAATGATTCCACCAAACAATAATGCCGGCTCCAGTTCACACAATCACAATGACCATCGAGTTCCTCATACTTAAAAAATAATAGGACTAACGGCAACCTCTCCGGAACTGAATGATCAATGTGCCTTGTCAAATTAAAAATATAAGACAATTACCTTGGCTCGAACCTTCACCCGCGTTGCCGTGACTAGGCCCTGCACCATCATTACTCATTTCCAGATTGCTAACATCGTCATCATCAAGCGTCAAGTCCTCTATGCTATCCTCGTTCATTTCCTCAACATACTCAGACTTTGGTTCTAGCATCAGTTCAGAATGTGTTTCTAACTTTTCTTTAATTATAGGAACTTGAGGAACTTCTGACTCACTGGCAGCGGGCAGCTTATGCCTCGTCAAAATTTCTGATTTGGTTTCTATAGGTTCAGGCACATCGGCGATGATTTTCGAGGAAGAAGCGGGAGGTAACGCGATTGGAATGTTTTGGGCAGGTGGTGGGTTACTATGAGATTCTGAGGAATTTGAAGCGTCATGATGATTATCTAGGTCATCTGTGCTCCTACGCCTCATTCTCTTCCTCTTTCGAGGGCCCGGCGACTGCGACCCTTCCCTATCATCCACGCTTCTGCTCGCCTTGCGCTGCTCTATCGTTAGGCCTTGCACTCTAGGCAAAGTAGTGGTCGGGGGAGGACTCTTTGCCGGGGCTGCCGAAGCAGCTGGCTTGCGCGGTTCGCTGTCTTTCTTATTATCAGAGAGGCCTTTGATTTGTAGCGATTCAGCAGCCTTCAACAGCGCACCCAACTGGTCCTGTGATATGTTTACTTCCCCCCGATACATGTAATCCATCATAGCTTTCAGTTCTTGGTACTTTACATCTTTTAATATAAATATTGGATGTTTGTCATAGTTTTGGGACAGTAATGACTGGAACAAGTAACATTTACTTATAAAATGTTCAATATTAATTTAATGGGTTCATTATTACCATACAGGGTGTGTATAAATTGACAAAAGAACTACACGTGGCGATGTTCGCCATAAAATTCGAAGGCGAAAATCTTAAACACTAAAATGTTGGATTGATATGCATGAGCCCTCACTAGCGGTAGATAAAACGACATTTTTTTCAGGTTTCAAATACGTCGAAGTAGCATCAACGGAAGTTGTTCAAAATGTACAATTATGGTTACCTACATGCAAAATTTAAGAAATATCGACCTTTATGAAACCATATAGGTACTAGATATTTTTGAAATTTTGCATGGGGGTCATAATTTTAATTTTGAACAACATTCCTCGATTATACTTTTGACGTATTCCAAACTGAACACACACTTTACGTGAAAAAACATGTTTTTTTATCTACCACCTCTTGCGAGGACTCACGAAAACGAACAAACATGTTAGTATTAATATTTTTGATTCTGAATTTTACGAAAAACAACACGTGTAGCTCTTTTGCCAATTTATAGACACCCTGTATTTGTTGAATCAATAATCAGTAAACCTTATTGTTTAAAAATGATGTCATAGTGTCTGGCAGGTAATTTTTGTTAAAACAGATCTGTGTTATACAGGATTGGGCAAAAGTATGTATTTATAGTTCTTGTAGCGATACAAAAATTTTATTAAAAAAGAAGGACCGAGAACGTCTTAAAAAGTGCGACATAAAATATTCTCTCTGCAAGGATTTGACAAGATACCAAGCCACATGAAGAACTTGTAGCCATCGATGCTTCGTGCTATCAATGGTCGACAGTCCGTAACGTGGCTTAGCATCCCTCAAAATGCATTAACTCGACCTCATTTGACTAGGCGTAGCATTACAATGCTCTTGATTTTACAAATTTTTACCAATAATTGAGAATTTCAATTAAAACAAGCTCATCATTGTTTAATATCCACATGCAACACGGTAACATTCGAAGTACATATTTAAAAATGTTAACTTTATACACACAAAATCAGAACTCGAGGAACTTACTTCGAAATATGGGCTGCAAGCCGACAAGACGACTTTATGAGCATTCAGGTATTTCCCTTCAGCAGCCAAGGTACAGTCTACTAAGGTCCCATTTTCTAAGAGAGTATCGAATACTGCTACTAACGTGGACTGGTGGTTATTCCACCGCAAACAGAACTGTTGATCGTCTTCCATGATACCCTGCGAAGCAAAAAACATTTATAAAATAACAAATTTGGGTTTATTTTAGGATCAAATTGTGTTTGCTCAACTTATTCCAAGAATAGAAGTACCGGCATATAAATTGTATAATGGACGACTCCATGGCGTCGACGCCATGAGCTTTCCATTGATCGCAATGGACGCGCCCTTTTGAATGGGCGACGACAAAATGGAAGCTCAGAAAGGCATTATTTCAGCGGAAGTGGATGAGGGGTGTGAATTTTTGGTACTGTTACTGAAGAAATAGGCAATGTTTGACGATAATTTTATAATTATAGAGGTTGATTTAAATTTTGCTCGAAATATAACAAAATCAATAGGTATATTATACACCCTGCATAAAATTTGAATTAAAATCAGAAATATACAGTAAAGGTCACCCCGAGTTCAGGGTCCGAGCTTTTTATAATGGCGGATTTCCTAAACGAAAATAGGAAAGCAACAAAATGGCGTAGCATTAACGAAATCGAAAAAAAAAATATCAAAGCTCCAACTAAAATCATTAAATTCGTTAAGGGAAAAGGGAACGCAGCCGCCTAAAAAACAAAAGAATCCCGTTAAGTTCGCTAATCAACGCGTCCCCGTTTGAAAATCGATAATTGCAAAGATAACGTTATAAATAAACAACAACAAAAGAGCATCAGCAAATTTCAAAATGAAAAGTTTGGAAAAATCCTTAATTTGTTATTTATACGTGGCCAATTTCAAAGCAAAGGACAAAACACGGGAGCTTTGCGGGGGTTTCGGGTGAAGGGGGCCAAGGGAAAGCGAAGCGTTGGTACAATCATGGCCGATTTTCCAGGCTAAACGAGGAAAATGGCGAAGCGTCCCCTGGTAAAAAAGAACAACTCGGCAAATACCCCACGAGCAAATCCCAAAACACCGCGAAAAGTTTGCCTCGACGCCAGGAAACGTAATTGGAAAACCATGGGAGCTTAAAGCTCAAAATAAACAAACCAAAGCTCAATAGTTTACCGGACGGCCCGCGCCCAACGATCAAATTTTGGCTAAAAATTTAATTTCCGCGGCGAAAAAAAGCGGCAATTAACTAAACGTGGTGAATTACCTATTTTGGCACTATTTTCACTAAATATATCACAATGTTTTCACTAAATTATAGCAATGGTTTCGGACGACGGTGAATGAAGCTTGCCCCTCGTTGCAACAACTCGTAACTGAAAGCGCTCACAACGGCCGAGGTCGCCGAGCGCGAGAATAACGGCTTGGACGCAAGCGAGCGGCCGCGGAACGGCTGCGCGGTAGCGCTGGGCGCATACGCGCGGCAGATGTTTGTACCAACGTCCAATCGCAAGGCCCGTTCCGCACCGCAAGCTGGAGGAATGGGACTTTGAACGCCGACTTTGCGTCCAGGCCGCGACACATTTTCCGCCCGGCGAGGTAGAAGTGGATACAAGAGAGAGAGGACGGTGAAAACTTAAAAAGAGAGAGGCGGAGATGAGAGGAGAGAACGAATTTGATCCACAACAAAATAGTGACCCTGTCTTTTCTAATCGTACAGTCTGTTTTCCACTGTGTCTTGATTCTGTTTCATTTCTCGCGTTCGCGATAGTTTTCGCATGAGATTTTGTGAGCTGAGCACTCGGCCAAAGGGGTAAGATCCTGCTAGTCCCCTTGAGGAACCCTCCTTGGTAATTATAGCGACGATTTGTAATTGCGGAAATAGTCTGTCCTAGTTTAAAAGAATCAGTTCTTAGCTTTCTCTCAAGTTTTTGTGGCGACGAGCGAGTGGCTGTTTTACGGTTTGGTTCCTATTTTTAAAACGTTTCGTGTTGCTATCGTCGCCGTTATGTACCTAAAGGCGTACGTGCAAAACACGCAAATTTATTTTGAATTCTTGCAATCTGGCGCCCAACCATCCCCACGCAGTTGGAGCACGCATGTATGCGTTGAATGGGGAGTGTGCGTAATCGCTGTGTGCACGTTTTGTTCCAGTCGGGATTGCGTTTATGTAACTGTTTTTCTTTGCATTTGTTTTAATCCCGATTCGGTGTCGCCTTAAGCTCGTTAAACTTACTTAAATAACGGGTGCAGACGACTTCCACGAGCGCGCGAACATGCTTGAAAATGCCCAGCGATGGTTATTTATAACTTACAGTGTAAATAAAATTTTAAAAAATACCATTTTTAATTTTTGCAGCATGAGCAGAGATTATAAAAGACTAATATGCCATAGGTACTGTATACAAATTATCCTAGGTACTATGTAATTTCAGTAACATTCTCAATAACTCATACTGGGGCGAAGGGTGTATTTTTATGGTAATATCGAATTTAAGTCCCTATAGCGTAACCAGTAATAGTAAAATTGGGATTAAAAATGAAGCAGCTGCATACTTAAGTATGGCCCATGTGCCTTTAACGTTTTTATGATGGGTTCCTAGGGAACACCCTGTGTCTGGACGAATAATTAACTTGCCACGAAGGGAGAGCAGTGATTACACAATATTTTAAACTATTCTTTCCCCTTTTCATTGTATGTACAGGGTGTCTATTTTCGGTGGCATCCAATGAGAAGCACTTTAAGTAAATTAATATAAGCTAGTCAGAATTGATGTGTCGTTTACATTTTTTTCGAGTTCCGTCTTCAAGGTTTGTTTTTACTTTCTTTTGCTCAGTAAAATTCAGAAAAATTAGGTTTGGTCACCAAACGACTTTTTGACAAAAGTTATAAACAATTACGTATATGTGATAAGGTTTTAGAAATTTCCATTATTAATTTTGGACTTGAAGACATTTTGTAAAAAATTTAGTTTGCAATTTTTTGAAAAAATATACAGTAAAAGCTCGATAACGTGAACATTCGAAGATAATAAACATCTCAGTCCTGTGAACACTCAATTTTTCGCGTTACGTGAACAGAAATGCACTCGATAACATCACCACCAAAACAAGACTGGTTATAATTGGCGTATTGACCATGGTTGCAGAGTCAGAAGCTTCTGGTATTTTTTATGTTGATTGACATGAGTACACCTATTGATACAAATAGAAACAAAGTGAGGGTAAGCCTTGTTGAGAATTGCTGTTTAGAGGTAAACTTTTTATGCTAAATTCGCAAGATGGTGATAATAGTTTTTTTTTTCAAATTTCTTCAAACTTCTTCCATTTTTCGACATTTTTTATATTGGTTAAAATTTGAGCACACCGCATGGTTACAGATACTAACAAAACTGAGTGTAAAAGTTGTTGAAAATGATTGTTTAAAGGTGAGTTAATTTTATGCTAAATGTACAAGATAGCTAAAATAGCTTTTCAAAGTCTTCAAAATTCTTTTATTAACTTCTGGCATTTTTTATGTTGCTTACGACATGAGCACACCGCATGGTTACAAACACAAACATAACTGAGGTTAAAAGTTGTTGTTAAAAGGTAGACTTTTTAAACTATTTTTATACTAAATTCACAAGATGGCTAAATGGTTGTTTCAAACTTGTCAAAGCTTTTCCATTAACTTCTGGCTTTTTTAAGTTGATTGAGATATGAATACACCTTATGGATACAAATACAAACAGAACTGAGGGATAAAGTTGTTGAAAATGATTGTTCAAAGGTAGATTTTTTGAGCTAATTTTGTGTTAAATTCACAAAATGGCTAAAATAGTTTTTCAAACTTTTTCGCCTCTTCTATTAACTTCTGGCATTTTGTTTTTGTTGATTGATCTATGACCACACCGCATGGTTATAAATACAAACAAAACAGGGATAAATGTATTCAATATTGTTGTTTAAAGGTTTTGTGAACTAATTTTATGCGAAATTCACAAGATGTCTGAAATAGTTTTGAATCTTCAAACCTCTTCCATTAGTAACTTCTGGTATTTTATATGTTGTGTGAGATATAAGCACACCTTATCGATACAACTACAGCAGAAGCTCGATAACGTGAATATTCGATGATACGAACATTAAATTTTTCCCATTACTGCCCGTGAACGCGAACAGAGATACACTCGATATCATGAACAACAAAACAAAACCTGTTATAATTGGCGTATTAACCATGGATGCAGCCAGAAACTCTTAAAATTTTATGCCCTTATTTTACTTACTGCTTGATATAAAGGCTGTAGTTGCATTGAGCTCAAAAACAAGAACCGAGTAAAATAACTTATTTTTTCCATAAAAATTCTTTTATAATTTATACACATATAAGGAAAAAACATTTTGCACTATGTAACTCCCAGTTTTGTACACCCCCCGTAGTGTGACAACTTGTGCTAATTTGAACATGTTTGGGATTTTTGTGTTCGCATTGAGCTTCTGTTGTAGTTCTTACAAAAGTTGTAGACAATTGCATAATAAATGAAATTTAATTTTTACTAAGCAATCAACATTTCCCCGGAAACAGAAAAAAACATTAGAATAAAGTACCACTTCCGGTTACACGGTTTTAACAAAAAAATACTGAGCTCTCCGAGTTTTTATTAGAAACGAAGATATACATTTTCAGGTCGATGGAATAAACCGTGTGGACTGTAAGAGAGGACACAAGCAGACTGATGACAGACACAGACATCGCCTCAAAAACCACTTTTTGTAAATTACAAGACAATGATTACCAAGATCTTAAAATTGTTGTATTATCGATTTGAGATTTTAAGTGACTAGAGATTTTTAACTGGAAGTTCTCCAAGGCTCACAGTTGTGAGGTATGGACACGGAACAAAGCTAACTTTGTTCCGTGGTATGGAGGCCCGTGGGACTTTGCCTCCCTGACCCTGAACCAGTCCGCCCCTTCTTGATTTGTATTGAGCTATACTACGTTTAACGAACAGATGCAGTAGAAACCCCTCCTACAAATAGGCGCCAAATTTGAATAGAACATTGCTATTCGTAAGTCGGTCGCAGGCAGCTCAATTTTTTTAGATTCTCCCGGCCGGGTTCGGTAGCTCAGTGGTTAAGCATACTCACTACTGATCTAAGAGTCAGGAGTTCAAATCCCGGTCCCGGTGAGGTTATTAAAAATAAAAAATTGCTGATGAGACATCTACAGAATGCCATCATTCAGAAGAGATATAAAGTCGTGAATTCTATGTTACTACGATGTGTAGCATATAAAAGATCCCTTGGAACTCTTTAGTCTCGGCAAAATTATAAGTAGGACTTTGACCATAGCAGTTGGTGTGTCAGGTACGTGGTACTCCCGCATGGTTAGACCTTGTTCATAACAAACAAACAAGAAAATTCTCCCGAGTCTAATTTGCAATGTGTAAAACTGTTTTTTTCGAAATCAGCAATTTAATTACTAAATCACGTCGTCAAACGTAGTACAGGCATTTTGGAGCTATGCTTAAAAATGGAATCCATAAAGATTAGAACCCATGAGAAACCATTGACGAGGAGCAAGTGGCTGTCGCAAACCAATTCCTACAAATGAAGTTATTAAATTGTACTTTTCGAATTCAAAAGTTACAAGTCACTTAAAAAAGAATAGAAGTGATTCATAAATAAACAACAGATAAGTTAGGAATCTACAAGTTCTCAATTGTTGTTAATACACATAGTACATGTTTTATTGGGTCACATACTGTTTATCAACACGTGGCCATAAAGAATAAGACAAGTTTTTAAAACATTTTTACTTCCTTTTACAATAAAGGAAGTATTGGATTCACCCCAAACATTCGAAATTGAGTTTTGAACAGATCTTCACCTTTTAGTGTCCCCTGAACCCAAAAAACATATTTTTTTTCATTGGTCTGTCTGTGTGTCTGTCTGTGAACAGAATATCTCAAAAACGAAAAGAGGTATGAAGTTGAAACTTCATATATAAGTTTTGTGTACTATGTAGATGCGACAGCAAGCTTTAGGTGTTTACTCTTGTGATTTTTCAGTTTTTTCGATTTTTTTAAATACGGCTCTAACGATTTTTTTCAAACTTCACATTTTTATTACATTTTTAATGTGTATTGATGTGATATTCCAGTTGGATACTTCTAAAATGGGTTTCTTTTCTTTTTCTATTTTTTTATTAACTCATATTTTAAATAGAACACCCGGTGTATTATTACATTTTTGAATTCAGCTTAAAATTCTAGATAAAATTTGTCTCTTCAACTAACGCTCTATTTTGTGCCGTTTTTGTCGAATTTGTAATGTTTGAACATTTTTCACAAGCGCTTAATAGTAGTTTATTTATCTAGAACGAAAAGTGGCATTTTAAAGGACGAGAAAGTTGTTTACGTCCGAGGAGTCAGCCGAGGACGGAATTACTTGCGAGGACCTTTAAAAACACTTTTCGTTCGTGGTGAATACAACGGTTTATTTCATACTGCAAATTTAATTAAATTTAAATAAAAAGTTCTAAATCATTTCAAATTTCATGTCAACAACTGACGTATAATTTTAAAGTACTTGAACGTTAATATTTTGAATTTTTTTATCCTGTGAAACTTGAAGTCTGCTCTTACTAATATATATCACCCTTTGTCCTACAACGTTCCATCTAAAGGAATACACTTACTGATATGTACATAACTTTTGATTGAGCAACTTTCATATTCTGATTTTTTCTGTGTGGAAAGATCTTGACATTACCTTTAAAATTGTGTCATCAACTTTTTTGTATGTTGACCCTCGCAGGAGATATACCCCATCAAATATGGTCGAAAACATGGAAATGGTGAAATTCAAAGAGCTGTACAGACTGTGGGGGACATTTTCATATTTTCTAACAACTTGGAATTGATCTTATGGTCAATTCTGAACATTAATCACTTAAAATCAATTTATGAAGTTGTCCCCCCCCCCTTCACAATAAATTATTGAATATGTAGTATTTTCACTAAACTTTGTGATTTTTTTGCACAAAAATGGTACTATGTACAGCTATATACTCAAAACCAGCAGTTCGAGAATGAAATTACCTTTAATTTGATGTAAGAAACATGTTTCTATGTCAACCAGAACCTGAAATAAAAATTATTGAAGAAACACCTATTTGGCCACAAACGCCCATTTTTAGGGGTGGCTACAGGCCCCCCCAATAATGCTAGGAAGCTAATATTTGACATGGATCATTTTTTTAGTATACTCATTCCATAAAAAAAAATCAGCAAAATCTGAGATGATGAACTACACTTTTAAAAAAAATTGGACCACTTGAGCTGGAATGACCCATTTAATAAAAACAACATTTCGTGTTTCAATGGTCTTCACAGGTCGCTAATATACATTCTTAATGTCTACAAAAATTGTACAGCGACGCCTATAATTGCCCTAACGGCTGTTCGCTGAGTACTAAAATAAAAAAAAATATCCCAAAAAGCCCTTATATGGCTGTAAGAACAAATAACTCATTGCCAGCTATATAAATAATAAAACATCCGATCAATTAGCCTTGTGAAGCAAATGTGCCCTTGTTTTCTTTGTTTTTAAGTTTCATAATAAAGGAAATAAACAAGTTTAAAAAACTAAAGAAACATAGTCATTTAAAAAAAATACTACGTAGGTTGAAAAACAACACTACCGCTCCCATTTTGTTATGTAACCGTTTCTCTCTCTAGCTATTGTTGTTTATGAGATATCCACCAGCACAGTGAAAGACAAATAAATCACCCCGTGTGCTTTAACTTTATGGTACATGTACATTGTACATCCAGTAGGCTGTCAGATTGAAATCTTGTGTAGTAATCAAAATTGTTTCATATGTTAGTTAACAATAAAGACAAATACATTCTTAATTTAAAAATTTAAACAATAACCTTATCAATGCTACTCAAAATGTCCTCCATTATTTGCTATACACAATGGCATATCTTCTTAATGGCGTTATTTCATTGAATATATTTAATTTGTGTTGGTTGGAGTCTTTCAGATGCAGCTTTCTAAGTTATTCTTTAACTTATATTACTAGTTGGATTGTCTTTCTAAATACCGATTGTACTGGTAGTATGACCAAAAAGTCTTTGAACCGCAGTTGCTCTGGAATGTAAAAGTCATCTATAACATTATTTACGTCTATTATTTTAATGTCGTTGAAATTTACTTGACAATTTCAAAAATTAGCAGATTGTAATTTCAAATGTTTCAAAAACAATAAAATGTTTATGATCAAATCCTATTTCCGGAATGGAAATTTTGGTGAAAGCGCGGACTTTTTTTGTTTGTAATGGACAAGGTCTACACATGCGAAGTAACAGCTACCTTAGACACCGATCGCTGTGGTCATATGGTCAAAGTCCTACTTAGAATTTCGTCGAAACTAAGGAATTCCAACCCTAGCAAGGGATATTTTACATGCTGCACATCGTAGTAACATGGGACCCACGGCTTTACATCACTTCCGAATGATGGCATTCTGTAAACATTCGGTAGAGGTTTTCATCCGCATTTTTTTTAATTTTTAAAAACCTCACCGGTACCGGGAATCGAACTCTCGACCTCTTAGTCAATAGCCAGCGTGCTTAACTACTGAGCTAACGGGCCCGGCTACGCTGATTTTTATTACAATTTTGACAGATGTCAATGGCATAAAAATAATAGAACTAAATAATTTCATAGATGACTTAATATATTTTGCTAGAAGCAACAGTATTTCAAATCCTTCTAGTTTATAACAAATACACTAACTGCGTTTGTTTCTTAGCGTTTAGAAATTTTTATTAGGCAATCATCTGCAACGCTGCAATTTTTAAGTGACTATATTTATTATTTTTTCAATTTCTTGGCCTACTGGGGATATCTTAAAATAAAACGAACTGCCATAGTGTCATACATTATAAAACTGTTGGAGTACATTTTGATCAGTCGTTAGTGTGCAAAATAAAATTTAAAAAACGCGTAATTTTTTAATTTCATGGCCAAGTAGGTACATAATAAATAATAAAATTATCCTAATTTCTATATTACCATAGAGTATTTGTATTATTTAAATTAACTGTGAGGAAGTATACGTAGTACATATATTACATTGGAAAACTAAAAAGTAGGCTATTTGAAGCTAACAAAGCATTTAAAAATCAAACTGTATGTCATAAACTCCAAAAATAACATAAAGGCTATGTAACTCAAATAATTCAAGTGGGTAAGCAATACTGCTTGATTTAACACTGATTGAAAAAACCGACGAAATAAAAGACTGACATTTTTGAAATCACAAACTGGGACTGGCATTGTCGTCATATTCGCTATAAAAATCTTGTTTTCAACATGTTTAAAAGGGAAATCTGCACATTCAACGCGTTTTAATTGTTTATGTTTGTAAATGTAAATGTTTTCATATTTGTTGTACTGATGTTTCGTTTCTGGTACCGAACGAAGACATGCGATATAATTAGTAGTTAGTACTCGAAAACTAAGTATCGAATAGAAAAAAAAATAATTAAAAAATTCCACCCAGAATTAATCAGGCTGCATATAAAAAAAGTACATTGATTTGTAGAAATGTTTATATTTTGACTGTAGCTTGGAAATTAAGCTAGACATTAGAATTAAATTTTCTATACAGTATTGATCTCAAAAAGTTGACACCTCAGAATTTCCATACTACTTTCTTTGAGCTCGGATAATGATGGATATTTCTAGGACACGCTGTACAACCAAATCAGTTGTTATTTACAGATGGCTGGATATTTTCTAGCTATTTTTTCTAAAAAAAAATACATGTAGTAAACATACACGCCCTATATTGTAACGGAAAACAAATCAACTCATTACTACAATTCTCTATCCATATGATAAGTTTTTATATTTACAAGTATGTAAAAGTATCCTACATTATTCGACTTACATTTCAAATTAGAAATGAAACAAGAAATTATCTGTGCTGGCGGGGGATTCTAGCCTTCCGGGGGTCATCTGATAGCTCGATGTCTCTATGGTGGATATAAATAATCTTCCATTTTTTAGAACTTTGACACTCAAATAACTGTATGTTATACGAGGGGCCGAAAAATAGTTATTGGACCAGTTTTAGTATTATTGTAAATATAAATTTCTATACATTTGTTAATAGAAATCTTTAAAGTAGGATCACAGTTAGATAAACATGCAACAATGTATAGTTCTGATTCAGATATTATTTTTCTCCTGAATAACCTGGTTATTTTGCAGTAGATGGAATCGACTACAATTACATAAAGATATTAGATTGTTCTTGAAAGTAACAACATTTTTAAACGTTTTCATTCTTCACGCTTGTCAAAATTTTGCAATGTCGTGCAATTTGACCTAGTGGCAAGTGCTACGTAACATTTCTGGTCGCGCGGGTAAGGCCAATATCGGCTGAGAAACAAAGCCTCAACTTCCCGGCCTGGCGTCAGCACAAGAGGGCCGATTTGGCCAATGAATTTTTCCGCCTCGAGCTTCGAAATAAGAGGGTGTCATTAGCCAATTCGACCTGCTTGAGCTGACGTCAAGCCGGAGAGCTGAGGCCTTGTTTGTGAGCCTGAATTGAACCTGACTAAACTTGAGCCACGTTACGAAGGTGAGCCATGTAAACAAAGATTCTGACAGTTCTCAGTGCGACTTAAACCAGTTTCACACGGTGCGCATTTTACGTAAACGTCCGACTAAGATCTGATACTGCAGATAATTACCGCACAACAAAACAACGCTCATTCCTCCTCTAGTGTAAAGGCTCGCATAAGAGGTATTCGACTTTCTCTTCGAAACGGCCAACCACAGAACGCCTTTCTATCACTTGATTTTCAGCGATCACGTGCATTTGTTTACTTGCTCGGCTTCCTAACTTGGCTGAAGTTTAGAAATAAGATTCCGTGTGGGGACGAGGCGAATCTTATCAAATGCTATATGCCATCTTTCGAAAGGGGTATAACACCGTGGGTGTCATGCTACGGCGGTGTGTACCATATAAAAGATCCCTTGCTAGAGTTGGAACATATTAATATCGGCAAAAGAGTTTTGATCATACGGCCATAGCGGTCAACATGGTACTTCGTATGCATATACCTTGTCCATAACAAACAAGCGAACAAATATATAAATTTTATATGCAATCAGAACAATTACAATAATGTTTTATGAGCTAATTGTTATATTCAGTAGATTGCAGTTAATTTTTTTAAATTTTGTGAATATCTCAGTTTGAATTGTAAACAGTTTTTATTGACGTATAAACTCGTTTCGTATTTTTATTTTCATAAAAAATGATTGTTTTATTTTGAAAATGAGAAACTAGTTTTTTAAAGATTGGCAAATGAACAGAAAACAACCAAATACGTTTGAATAACCTACCCACCTTGACGTGAAAGTATGACGTATCAGTATCATCAATAACCAATAAAAATGTGTTGGTAGTTTTACAAAATAATTTGAAGCTTTTATTTACATACATATAATTCGTATTCGAAATATTAATATGGCCAACAGTTTAGGGCTTCAACCCAATTCCATTTGCAAAGCTTTAGTGTATGAAATAATATTGAAATGAAACCGCCATGAACTACCACATCACAGCTATTACATGCAACTACTACATATTAAGAGCTCTTCATAAAATGCTTGCATACAAAACGGTGTAGTCATACAGGATAAAAGTAAAAACTGTAGTATTAAATCTAAAACTTTACATCAAAACAGCTCCTGCTACATGTATGGCAAGTTATAATTGTCTCCCAAAATTAGTTATTTGTAGAATACGCGAATTCTTAGGTTTTGTATATTTTTACGATACTGGGACCCTTGTAAAATGAAGATCCCGTCGGCAAAACTACTACTTGGGAAAAGTCGAAAGGGAATCATTAAATAGCGCCGTAATTTCTTTATTCAATTCATATCACTTCGTGATTTATATCTAAAGGTGTGTAGCCCTGGAAATTTATTTTTGAATTGTCTACCTGCGAATATACATCTCTAGTGCAGCTGATAAGGACCGTTATCTGTGCAAAATAAATACCGCTTGACCTAGTGTCGTTATCAGTTTTTCAGATTAATTTCAAAAATATTTTTGCGACGCTTATCTCAATAAGTGCTGATTGCAGTACTACATGCGTGTAAAATTGTCTGCGCCGTGTATTTATTTATATTTTAAAATGAATTGTGATTGTAGACGTTCTATCAATATAACTTTTAAAATAGCTAAATAATTTTACCTACAAATATACATGATCATTCTATGACGAAAGTTCTCAAAGCAAAATTTTGAAAAAAAACTCGCCGGTATTTTGTTAAACTGTTTCGCTTCTTAATCAATGGTTCAACTTAATAGTACAATTACTAAATCCATAAGAACTGTTCGTTGTGTTATGCTCGCTAGTGTAGAATACATAAATAAACCTTGACGGGTTATCAAAAAATACAGGGCCTAGTATGTAATATAATATAATAATAACATTAATAACATACAACGCTAACAGAATGCTAAATTTAACTAAGCTACAGTTATAAGCTGCTTCTTGCTTATCTGCTCGTTATCCTTATCGTTTTGTTAGGTCTAATAAATTCCTGGTATGTCTTCACACTAATCTAGTGCTTTCAACTCTTCAAAATAAATACCTATCTACAACAGTGCATGGAAGTAAGCTGCTAATTAGACGTCTTTTCATTCGAAGCTGTTCTCATAGAAGCAGGAAATAATAAATTATAATAAGTAATGATCCCTGTGAAACTTTCAAAATTCGCGACCGAATCCGTATTATCATAACATATTCATTTGTACAACAAGAAAACTGAACGCATCTGGATCTACTCTGAGAGACCAAACCACAGAAAACTTAGTTCGGGAGACTAAAATACTTCATAACTTATAGTAAATTATAGTATGATCAAAAATTAATCCCATCTAGTGTGGCTATGGAATTCTTCCTAATTTATGAATGCAACTATGACTCACTTAAAAATCAAATGTCAAATTTGACATTTAAGTGTAAACATAGTTGCATTCATAAATTAGAAACCATTCCATAGCCATACTAGATGAGATTAACTTTTGATCATACTTTATATTTTTCCATTAAAACTGCATTAAAACTGTAACTAACAGCGACATCTATGTGGACGGATGTGCCCTAATATAAATTAGCAAACGATGTAGCTTTTATTTTTATTAGTAATTGACGAATTATTGCAAGACAGAAATAATAAACTACTGTTGGGGAGGTTTTTCTCAAATAACAAAACAAATCGAAATCCAAAATGCCCTCATGTTTGAATACAAAATTTATAATCAAAAATGAGCTAAATGATTCGCAAACCATTCGTAAAGTGTAATAAGAATTTATTAAGAGAGCCGAAAATTGTGCTGAAATGAAAATTTAAATTTTGATTAAAAAGTTTGTATTTAAGCTTCATATTAGGTTAAAAACAGCTTTGTTGTATACAATTTTTGTGTAAAATAATTAATTTTGATAATTGTCTCGTGAAACATCTTCATGTTTTCTTAAGTTTTCTCACCCTATACATCAAATCTAAGATTTTTATATGGTAATCTTATGTTCTTGACAAGTAGATTTTTTTATTGACTTCGTCGTAAAATTAATAATAAAAATTTTTCTCCTATTGTCAACTCCATCCGTGGATACACTGTGTATACATTTATTACATTTATGAAAGTACTTGAAAATTATGTATTATTGCACTTTCTTTGCCTCTTATTATTAAAAAAACTATTTGTATCTATAGTACCTTTAACGACCAGATTCAGAAATCAATTCGCATGGATAACATGCTCGTTCATTAACTACCGTGCTCGCCGGTAAAGTTCCAATTAATGGTCTTGTAATGTAAATTACTATTACATCTCAGTTGCCCAATATTATATTTTTCATTTTTTACCTATTGTTTAGGGGGGGGGGGGTATAGTTTTTGTCTTTTTCATTTAATTGTTTGTTGTTTTTGCCCATTTAGTACCTCTTCTGCAAAAATTTTTATTTCTTAAAGTTTTTTTAAAAATTTAATTGAAATTTGCTGGGAATGCAAATATTGTTTCAAAATCCTAAAAATAAATAAATGGAAACGAATTTGGTATGGAAACCACTAAGAGCAAACTTTCAGTTTAATATTTAATCCTGTACAATGGATTGTACCTCAGAAGTAATAAAACCCCTATTAGCCATTCTCCCTAGCATTGTTCCTGGTCTTGCTGGTCTAAAGAAGCTTCTGTTTATACTTATAAAGGTCCCTTTCCCAAGACGAAAAGGTAAATAGAAAATGTATGATATCATCGGTGGTGAATTTCTTCCATAGTATTTTTTCCACGTGCACCTGGCAGAGTCTGTGCTGATACCATTAAACACTGAATTTTAAAAAAGACGTTTCAACTAATGGTTTAGAGATGATTCTAGTGTACCTGTATAATACTTATACAGGTACACTAGATGATTCTAGAGCAGAGAAGTTCTCTGAAATTTGCACCTATCACTTCTTGCGACGTGAAAAAATAATTTTCCACATGTGCTTTCCTTGTGCCTTTTGCGGTGCCTTTTTGGCTCATTTTTATACCCTTTTTGAGGTTATATTTTGCCTAACTATACTGTTTTTACTTATTAGTTACAATACTAATTGGTAATATCCAAACAATCAGTATACTGTGTTCACTATGGCCCCGGATTGTCAAAAATGACGTTTTATGGTAGCACTGTTGAATTTCTATTGGTTTTTTTTGTTACTACTAGGTTGGAGAACGCAAAAGCGTAATTTTAAAAATTTGGGTTTTTGTTACCTGGCAACGTTTATTTATTTTTGCTTAAGGCAGTTCGAAATATAACCTATAATTTATAGTTTTGACATTAGTAGCTTTATTAATTGTTTCTAGTTACCCATAGCTTGACTTAAAAATATTAACCATGATATAAAGGATTATTTTTAATTGGATTTTGACATTGACAATCCGGGACTATAGTGAATAGAGTATAGTTTAGTTTAAGGATGGGTGACATTTGTTATTAATAAACATTTGAAAGTTGGTGTGACATAGGCATGCCGACTTGACGCCCCATTTCCCGATAGGCTACAACCTGTGCCTTATAAGACTGCAATTGTATGATTGGTTAAAACACGTGAGTTATAGTCATAATTCACGGGCGTGAGTAATTAAGAGCATTACATATTAGCAAGCCCACTCTCAAAGTCGAACGTAGGCAATCAACATTGTGCATTTGATTTTTAGGTTTTTTACCATAATTTCTATACTACATATGTAAATATTATTATTATTAGTATCATTTGATTTGCAACAATTACCTTTCTATTGATACCATTACCTTTCCTGTATGTTGAATTGACGAGCAGGAGTCAGCAAAAACGTTCAATGCAATGTTAGATTCCTATGTTCGAGTTTGAGAACGGACACCCGTAATGAATGTATTTTTTGACGGTCATAGAAAAACTATTTTTCCTACGAAAATGGTCACTGCAAAATTCGTATACTAATGGGATTATTCTTAAATATCTTTTAGTGGGCAATAAAATAATAATAAAACTTGTTTTGCTCTGGTTATTTTTTTATTTTAGAGTATAGTTATACACTTTTAAATAATAAAACTTTTTTTATACTTTTTTTACTTAATCCTTCCTCTTCATACCCATTGGGTGTTATACTTTTAAATAATGACACCGATTAGATAATGAAAATTGTTAAATAAGGACAACTTAAAGAATATGGCGGTGCAAAATAATATTACAGGAGACCTTCATTGGTGTGAACAAAATATAGCAAGTTGAGTCGTTCTTTGGTTCTTTATAATTTGTTCACATTTATGAGACATAGTGTGGATACTAGATAGTTTGAACCCTTCGATTATAATACAATCTGGTGTGATACACGCACACAACTTTTTTTTACAGTTTGTTGTCTTATAATTAAAAATTCAGGATCCGGTCCATACTCACAATGAGGTGATTCAGTAAATTAATGTAAATTAAAACACAGTCTTCCTCATAACAATTAACATATATTTTTTACACACGCTACATGTTTCGGTTTAGCTGTTAAACCATCTTCAGGCTAAAAGATAAAGCTTATAAAATACGGGGAAAGAAACAGAGAGCAAACACCTCACCTAATGTCAAAATCGGACAGTCAGATAAACAATCAAAATTAAAACAGACAACTTGACCAACATGTTCAATGAAATAAATTATTTGTTTATATACAACGGTCAGTCAAGGTGAGAACTGTAAAATACGTATCAAAGCCACAAAAAAACCGATAAATTATAATTAGCCAACAATTTGATATTTTTAACAAATTCTACAAAAACGGTACAAATTAGCGCGTTAGTTTAAGAGGCAAAGTTTCCCTAAAATTTTAAGCTGAATTCAAAAATGTAATAATATACCGGGTGTTCTATTTAAAATAGGAGTTAATAAAACAATAGAAAAAGAAAACAAAAGAAACCCATTTTAGCGGTAAATGTAAAGTTTGAAAAAAATCGTTAAAAGCCGTTTTTCAAAAAATCGAAAAAAACTGAATAATCACAAGAGTAAACACCATACTTCCGGTTATGCGATTTTCTTCAAAAGCTTGCTGTCGCATCTAGAACTAGATAGTACACAAAACTTACATCTGAAGTTTCAACGCCATATCGCTTTTGGTTTTTGAGATATTTTTTGGCTCAGGGAACTCTAAAACGTGAATATCTGTTGAAAACTCAATTTAAAATTTTTGGGGTGTATCCAATACTTCCTTTATCGTAAAAGGAAGTAAAAATATAAGCAAAATTAAAATGGTCTATTTTATAATGAAGCAAATTATTGTGTAGCAAAATTCGGGGGGTTTTCACTAATATTTTAATGTGTTATTTAAAAAATTGTCAAAATGTGTAACAGTCATATTTAAATGAGCACTTAGTTAAATTCTGTCAACTGTTATTTTTTAATCTTACAATTGTACGACTAGGTAATACTTAATTCGACTCTTAGTATTTGGTCGAAGTCATATATAGTATTGTAAATTATTTGAAATCTATGACATAATTCCATTTGTATCAGAAACATCGAACATTATTATGCAAAGTGCTAATAATATGATTCACGTCATAACCGTACCATATTTATAGAAGCTGGATTACGTTCATATTCATACCATTATAAATCTTTAATTATACATTCTATACGTTCTTAGTGTTATGCATTTACCATTCTATATTGGTTATGCACTCTCGCTATACATATTATTTAATGCCCAGATTGAAGCTCTTTTTATATACGATTTTATATGTGATTTTATATTTCATATATTTTGAAGTATTTGCCTTAACCTTAATTAAATGCAAATTAATTTTTAGTTTGGCAAACCTGTATAAGACGGAATTTTCTGAACTGGTTTGACTGAGAGAAACATTTTCAAGTTAGCTAATTGTGTTTGTTATTGATATAAAATGTGTATATGACAACTGTAACACAAATCAAGCGGTAAACTACCATTTGGGACAATTTTGAAGCGATTTTTAAGATCATTTGATTTTTTCAACAAACAATTTTGAAAAAGAAAGACTAGTAGTATATTATGTTTTTCATTCAGATGGATTACCAGTAGAAAATTGTGGATGAAACACGTACCAGTCATTACCCTAGAGCCCTAGAGGACTAGAAACATAGTACATATGTTTATACCAACAACTTCACTTCTTCATCCCCAAGGGAATTTCTTCTGTTATATTAATCAAGTCAACCAAAAATATTATCATATATATGCTCTTACAGATTTTCGTATTTGCTAACTAGTCCTTTTCAGTTTTCTTGTTATTGAAATATAAATACTGCCCTCTGCTTTGCTTAGTGCTTGCAGGCATTTAACGAGAACCGAATATGCTCCACACAGATTTGAGAAGGCAGCAACCCCTTTAAGTAGTTTAATGGTAATCTACCGAGGTTTGCGATCACTATTCATTAGTTTTCGGGGCAATGGCACGTTTAGGTTGATCCCCAAGTCACCCACTGTTTTACATGAATACTTGGCGTCTGCATCTGCATTGTTAAAGTCTTATCATGTGACTAGAAGTGACGGGTTCTGATGATACCTGTCAGTTGTAAAATGTCGCCTGAATAGTTTTTAAACTCCCCCAACAACAGGTTTACTGAGTTTCATGGCATACCCATTACCCATCACTTCTAGTAGGGATAATTATTGAAAATGGTGTAGGAAAGGAATGAACAATGCAGCATAAAAAGATTGAGATAGAAATTGTATTATTTCAAATGATAAGCTTTTAGTGTGCTATCTACACGGTGTAACTATTGGCTTCACGAAGTTACTATTTGGAGATCTCAACTACTTACGTGTCATAAATCTACAAAAGTAGTAAACGCATTTTTCAGATTTGAACATATAGAATTTTTAATTCTGCTTATTGTAATAGCTCGGTAAGCTAATGCTGTTTAATATTAATGTAATTATTTACACCATAAAGTTATTACTAATAATATTTTGAATCACAAAATATACAAACAAACTAGTTGAAAATGTTAAACCTAGCATTTCCTAACGAATCTTAGACAACATAAATCATAAGGGGCGCATGCAAACTGCACTCGCGACCTTAGGTTAATCAGTTTACAAATATTTGCATTGAAATGCGACTGGACAACTGCACTCGTCATTAACAGATAGGCAGATAAACGGCTTAATCCTTTAATGAGATTCCACTACTGGAGTAAGATTAGCTAATAACTCACCCATCTTTGTTTATTTTTATTAACTTTCTGAAAAGCGTCCAGATAGAAACGTACGGAAAAATGCAAAGGTGTACCTATGGTTCTGATAAATATAAATCTAGAATGATAGGCAAAATACTCTGTATCAGAATACAATTGAAATGTGCAATACTCTGTATCAGAATACAATTAATTGATACCTATGTGTACGATGACAAAAATTTCCAGACTACATTATGTAAAAATAATGTCATATTCTTATGGCGCACAAATGTACTAACATTATTGTGTACATAAAATGTAAGTTTCCATTAATGCCTGCATTAAAATTAAAACAAAAAAAATCTGTAAAACGCTTTACGCAGAACTTCCCTCGTCGACATATATCTTCACGTTTCTAATAAATTAATTACATTTTCAAATTTAAAAAAAATGTATCGCGCTGGGGTTTGAATCCGCAGCATCTGCAGCTCTGCGGATCGCTCGATCCTAACCGCATCTCCGCAGCGGATATAACTATAGCGAAATTCCATCTGCGATACAGAGTCTCTTCGAGAAATGTCCGGCGCGCGCCTCTCTTGAAGAGCACGGCGTTATGGTTGAAATATTTTTACCCTTTTTGACATTATCCTTTATCAGTTAAGTCTTATTTTCGGCATATGTAAAGTCTGACCTATGTGAAAGTTATTACTTCCTCTTATTTCAAAATTAACACAAAAATAAACAAAATTTTATTTTTGTAAGGTACTCACCCTGTATATATTTGTATGAAATTGTACCGCTTTCATGCGAGGTAGATATATAATATGTATGCAAAATATCGTCTTCCTCCGACAAATAGTTTTTGAGCTATACTGCCAACAGACAGACAGACAGACGGAATTGAGAAAACCTCTTTTTCGTCATCTAGGGACCTTGAAACGTGAAGATCTGAAAAAATCTCGGAAGGTGATTTTTTCGTGATTACAATACTAAAATAGTAAAAAGAAACAAGAAAGCAAAAAAATCTTGTGATTCTCGTTTGAGGTATCAACGATTGATCGCTAAAGAGCGTGAAATATGCTTTATTAGTGCGACTCAAATGTTTATATAAAAAAAACAAAAAATTGTTGCTAATAAAAGCAACGTATGTCATGAAAATTTTGAAATATTTTCAATAAATAATTGTAATAAAATCATATTTGACTTTACAAAGCAATTAAGTTTCACTTTCCCAGTTGGCATTTTAAAATAAAACTATAGGAACGTCATGAGATCATTAAGCCGGTTATCAATTAACTACTAGGTGCGAGAGCATTTGTCCATACGGAATAAAGAGGTAGCTTAAGTACCGGATAGCTGTCCTATGTAGTTGGTAATTTTTATGTGCTCGAGTGCAGTTGTCCAACGTCAATCATAAGCGCCATATACTCAGAAATGCCATCCGTCTCGATTTTTTACAGGTTGTCCCACGTCCCGGCGCAGTGGCATTACAAAAAGTACAGTTTGAAAAACAAGTAGTTTACAATTTCCATAAAAAATATTTCAAATTTATTTTATTTTTCCATTCTCCTTAATACATATGAGGTTGGGTCTTCAGATATTGCTATTCTACATTTTCATCTTCTATAAAACAAATGTACAATCTTTCATATTGAAAATGAATGGCAGCGGGCAAGGACGTTCCTGTATTCTTGGGGGGCCGTGTTTAGGCAGGATATAGCTTGCAGTTGAAGCCTGTTTATTTATTTGGGTGATTTCCGTTGTTTTCTGAAGTTTTCTACAAAAAATAGCGGAGAGTAGCATAACTAAGTATTCTCAACATTAATTTTAAAAGCCCACCATTAGCTGAAAATGTTCAAATATAAAAAAAAAATTTAACCTGCAAAATAAAGTTAGAACTCGCAGTTTTACATATTTTTCTGTGGACATTTATAAAAAATACAAATAGAGTTGTGGATCTCATGTATGCTTTATTTTTTCCATTATTAAATAAATGATCGTGTTTCGGTGTTTAAAATGTATGTACATTTTGTGTTGAGTTTGAATACTTTTTGGATTATTAAAATTCAAAAGCATTGCTATATTTGAATTAAAGCATCGACGGAATGTAGGTCATTATTATTCTTTGCTTAGCAATTGTTAAAAATTAAGAGCTTTCCAAACACAATTATCACGAGCCGCCGCTCGTCATTCCTATTCTACGTTTTCATATTCTATCAGAATCTGAAGTAAAATTTAAAAATTCCGAGAAAAAAAACTCAGACAGACACGATTTTCTTTAAACTTTCCACTCACATTTTCTTCAACCCCATTTTGATTAATCTTGTGTTCTTGCCAAAAATCATTGTAATAAACACACCTTGTTTCGACAAGTGTCAAGTCGACGGATGAATTAATTATATTTAAATATTTCAATTGATTATATTTTTACTTCCTTTTGCGATAAATGAATTATTGGATTCACCCCAAAAATTCTAAATTGAGTTTTCAAAAGATCTTCACGTTTTAGGATCCCCTGAACACAAAAAACATGTTTTTGTTAATTGGTCTGTGTGTCTTGTCTGTTTGTCTGTCTGTCTGTCTGTCTGTGTGTGAACAGAATATTTCAAAAACGAAACGAGGTAGGTATGGCGTTGAAACTTCATATATGTTTTGTTTACTGCCCTAGATCCGACAGCAAGCTTTTGAAGAAAATCGCATAACCGGAAGTATGTTGTTTACTCTTGTGATTTTTCAGTTTTTTTGTATATTTTCAAAAACGGCTCTAACGATTTTATTCAAACTTTACCTTTTTATTACATTTTTAATGTGTATTGATGTGAGATAGATAATTTTCAGGTTGAAAATACCTCTAAAATGGGTTTCTTTTGTTTTATTAACTCCTATTTTAAATAGAACACCCGGTATATTATTACATTTTTGAATTCACCTTAAAATTTTAGAGAAAATGTGTCTCTTGCACTAACGCTCCATTTTGTAACGTTTTTGTAGAATTTGTAATTTTTGAAATTTTTTGACAAATGCTTAAAAATTAAAAATCAAATTTTTGGCTAATTATACCACTGTAAAAGGAAGTTGTGGGCGTGTATCACACCAGATTTTTTATAGCTGCTTTCGTCCAAAAATGTTTATGATCACACTGCTTATCCAATATCAGGAATTAAATAACTTTTCGGTCGATCGTTGATTGACGAGTTTCATTAATCGTTTATTAATGGACCGTATTGATGGATAATTTTTTATTTTCTAAAATGGTTACTTAATGATCCCTATTATTAAATGATTTTCTATTAATAAACGATTTTAGTATAGGTAGTCAAAGATACCATTAATGTCAAAACTTTTAAGTGTCAAATTTATGTCATGGAATAAAATTAGACTTCCCAATTTAATAAGATGCGATCAACTGAAAAATATTGTAACTAACTCGTGTGTTAATCGGCGATTAATAGTCTCCACAAATAACTCATTGGCTGCTCACGCGTTAAAATGTCTCGATTATTAATCGCCCTCATTAACACGCTTGTTTGTTAAATAACTATTATACGCCTAGTTTTGAATTGCCCCTAAAATTGCCTAGAATAAAACTAAAAACATTTGGAAAATATGCATTATTAAAGTTTTTAGAAATTCATAACAAGACTGTGCTGTAGTAGGTATCCAACCCCTCTAACCATTTCATCCCATAGAGTTTCAAACTGTAATCTAGTTAGATATTATTTTGTGACAAATGACCTGCTTGAGTTTTAAAAGTTGTAGAGTGGTGAATTTGAATAATAGTAATTTGTAAAGCAAACCAAGGCACTGAAGTTTAACTTTTTATCATTTAGTTGCCGAGGCCCGTAGGGCCAAATCAAATAAGCCTCATGAGGGATAAAAAGGAATTTCAGTGCCGAGGGTACCTTATGTTTCTTTTGAAATCGATAAATCGTGAAATTACAACATTTTAACCAACTTTTGTAGGTTATGTTGACGTTGGTTGACGTTTATCTGTCGCCCCGCCACCTACTAAAAGTCGTAAAACAATTAATTACTTCACTACTGCCGGGGTCGGTAGCTCAGTGGTAAGCATCAAGGGTCCCGAGTTCGATTCCCGGTCCCGGTGAGCTTTTTCAAAAATTAAAAAAATGCAGATGAAAGCCTCTACAGAATGCTATCATTCGTAAGTGATGTAAAGCCGTGGGTCCCAGGTTACTACGATGTGTAGCATGTAAAAGATCTCTTGATAGGGTTCGAACTCCTTAGTCTCGGCAAAATTCTAAGTAGGACTTTGACCATATGACCAAAGCAGTCGGTGTCTAAGGTACCTGGTACTCTGCATGCCTAGAGCTTGTCCATTAACAAACAAACAAACATATTTCACTGCATATTTCTCGTATTTTAATGACGATTTCGAGGTACTTCACTGCCTATTTCAAAAAAATATATTTATTATAGCTAACATTGTTGCGATTTCTTTTAATTAAAGTAAGAAACAAAAGTGACAAACATTAATCCCATATAATGTCAAATCATGAACAAAGTTTTGCTTTTTGGATTGTAGGTCAGATGCACTAAAACTGTATTTTAAAATTCTCACTTCCATTCATTTTGCTTTATTTGTATCGAACACTTTTTTAAAAAATGTAAGCCTGGATATCCAGTGATTTTTCACACAATTAACCCCAATTAAAGCAAAACTTATAGCTATTATTTCTTCTGTCTTGAGCCTATGCTGCTCGTCTTATTTTGAAGAATCTAGGTAAAATAGTCCAAGGAAAAATTATCCATTGGAAAATTAATTCAGGAAAAATAATTCAGCGCAAAAAATTCAGGGAATAAAAATTCATAGTATAAATGTCAGCAGTGGAAGTACAAATGTATTGCGTTAAAAATAATATACATGTTAATACGAGTAAAATCCAACATACTGCACATCACACCATTTAGTATATATTTAAGTAATATTATGTACTTATTTAAAAATTATAAAAGTTTGCATCATTATAATCTTAACGTAGATGCCTGTCCAACACTATTTTGACTATGCTGTGTGATCACGTGAACGTAACGGTGTAACCCACAGCTGGGACGAAATCGAGTTTAAGATTTTCCTCATACTTATATGCACAGGTATGGAAAGTCCAAAAAAAGAAGCTTGACAAAGTTTATTACATAGTATTCCGCTAGTCATAATTTTTCGTATTTATCTACTGAAGCAACAAAGAGTTAGAAATCCGCTCTTTATATAATTATAATATAGCATTTCCTACTAGTAATCTAAAATGCATCAATAATAATGAAATAAACGACTAGAATTTATACTTTAGATATTTATTCCCTTTCGTGGATTAGAGCTCTTCCTTGTTTTTAGTTAATCTCTATTAAATGAACTTTTCGTTTCAATAAAATATTAGAAATATGCGATCGATTATTCAGTGTCCAAATTGCACTTACTACAGCTATTCGGATATTTCACTGCTGAAGAAAGTATCAAAAGGTTACATTAAATTGATATGATGATAAAAAAACGTCTTATTAATAAGGGGGAAGCTCATATAGATATTTATGCATTAAGGGAGATATGAATATGTTTTTTCCCTGAGGTTGAGATGGTTACAAACTGAGGGGGCCTCTGGCCCGAGGTCTGTAAGTCAACCGAAGGTAAAGAACATGAATATCTCCCGTGGTGCATACAATATTTTATCTACTAGCATATTCGTAAAAATAGTATGAAATTTCAAAATGTCATAATGACATTTAAAATTAGAATATGTAAGTAACATCAAGGATTGCCTCATTGTATCATTGCTAAGACGTTAATTGTAGTTGCATTGTTACCATGTGTTTGAGGGAGAAATAATTTGACAAGTACCTTGGGAGTTACGAGTAGCTTTTCATATTTTGTTTCTATGACGAAAATGTACAATATCATGTTGCTAGTAGATAATAGTATATTATACATCAAGGTAGCGAAGCGCAGTATTATAACCTGAGCGCATATTAGATACTGAGCGCGCAGCGCGAAGTATCTAAAGTGCGAAGGTTATAAGACGATTCGCTACCGTGGTGTATATACTATTTTTTGCACTACCAAACCGCTTAATACCTAAATTCCCAACAAATTTCGAAAATATTTTAACTGTCAACCTGACAATACAGCTCTTTAAAACGTCAAATTAAAATAGTCATATTTGGTAACTTAGCAATTTATTAGTTACCACGGTGAAAATTGTTTATTTTACTTCCTCTCCCTTGGTGGAGAAAATCAACTTCACGACCTAAAGATAGGCCAATAACGGTGCGTTCTGAGACTAGTAGTGCAAAATAGTTATTTACTATACAAGTGGGATAACAGCATCATTAATATACGTGTGTGTAAGTTACAAACGAGTGCGTAGCATGAGTTATGTAAGCACACAAATATATTAATGATGCATTATAACACATGTATTTTACAACATTTTATCTACGACTGCCTAAAATTGCGAAAAGTGCATTAAGAGAAATGTCAGATCTGTCATTTTCAAAAATATTTTAGTAGGCAAATATCATTATGTCATTCATTTGACACTATTTCAGTTACGTAATGAAGTCATTACACAACTCAGTTGCGTAATGAAACCATTACATAACTGAGTGGTGTAATGAGCTTCATTACCTAACTGAAATAGTGTCAAATGAGTGATGTAATGCGTTACTTATCCCACTGGAGTAGATAAATAAATAAAATAACTCCTAAATGTAATTTGAAAAATATAGAAGGCCTGCTTATACTGGGTGGCCATACATATCTGTGATCCCGGTAGCCATGAAATTAGTTACTTATAAATGTTGATTAGCATTATCAAATACCGGGTGACTATAAATTGTGATTTTTTTTTTCTTAGGTTGGCACTGTTTATGTTGGTGGCACTGTAAGTCTATGTCAAATTCGAGGTTAGCAGGTTAGGTTTTGCGTCAGTTTTGACACAGACTGACGCAAAACCTAACCTGCGAACATTGAATTTGGCATAGACTTACAGTGCCACCAACATAAACAGTGTCAACCTAAGAAAAAAAATCACAATCATTTATAGTCACCCGGTACCTTACTATTATAATCCTAGCAAATCCCTCTTACAAATTTTGGCGAACGCTCCGCTACGCCATCTAGTGTTTGGAGGTGTACACTACACCAAAATGTACATGTTTAAACGCAAAAAAGAACAACTATTTTTTGAGAAAAACAAATTAATTAATCATAATTCCACAGAAAAATGGTTTCAAACCGCTTTAAAATTTATTAAAACACAATATTTTTATATTAATGAACCATGAATGCTAAAATAACACGAAAAATATACGGTACCCCCCACCCAAAAAAGCGCCCTTTCGTGCTTTCCAAGAATACTTCGACACTCAGCATCACTCCGTTTCGCTAATACAATGAAATATTATGAACAAGTTATTTATTAAAAAAAAACCAAATAAAATTTTTTTTGCCGACGACCATACCTCAAAAGTTGATGTTGCCTTCATTTTCGGAGGACCTATCGTATGAAAACGATCCAAGACTTCAGGAAGGTTCTTGGCGACCGGAATCGTGTACACATACGAACATACATCCCTCGCACAGTACGTTTAGGCACCCCCCAATACGGGGGGATTGATCTAGTGGGCTGGGATCTTCACCAAAAGATCCGCACAGCCGAGACGAAGATTTGGTATAGTGGGTTCATTAGTCGGTTGGCACGAATTTTAGAGATATTTGACTCAGAGTGGTTTTCGATATGAGGGAATTTTAATACTTCGTACACTTCGTGTCGAAGTAATAATCTAACCTCACACGAAACAAGTGACATCTAAAGCCAAAGCAAATAACTTTCGTCAAACTTATGGATGCAAGAGGGAGGAAAGGGGCGAGAAAGGGTACTTTAGTTACATCTCAAGGTGTTGTGGCGTTTTTCGCCAATTTTCGCTTCGAGTTGCCAGTATTATAAGAGTAAGGTATTTGGCGTTATACCGATGGGGCCATAATTATACAGGGAATTTATTTTAATAGTTGACATAAGAGTTTTGTTTCTATGCACCATTTAATCATACATGCCACTTTCATAGTTACAAATGAGACCAATAGATTAGAGCGTTTATTTTACGAGTTAACATACGAATTATTACTTGTCAAAAAGACAATTAAAAGTTATCCTAATGTATACAACTGAAGAAAAGATACAACACACAAGTTGTACATATAGTCTGTTCACTAAACATAAAAACACAAAGTGGCCTTTGATTTCTAAAATTTCATGAGTGTACTTCCAAAATGCATCTTTTGTCTAGGAATGTACTTACAAAAAGTTAAAAAACAAATAGGTTAACTGCCGGTCTTATAAAGGCCACTAATCTGACGTTAACTTTAATTCGCTGTTAAAATAAACAAAAGCGCATCAAAACGTCAACGCTTATGACATTTTATTCATTAGTAAACAAATTTTGATGCACTTTTGTTTATTTTAACAGCGAATTAAAGTTAACGTCAGATTAGTGGCCTTTATAAGACCGGCAGTAAGAGTGTGACATTTATTTAGCATCTGTCATAACTACTTTTAAGGATGTTAAACAAATACTGCGTTGGATACTATTGATGTAGCATTTATTAATAAGTATTTTATTACATTTTATAAAAGTTCAGGCAAGAATTTCCAGAATAGTATGTACTTTGACACTGAATGAATGATATTTATTAATTGTCATTTTTAAATTCAAAGTCATCTTTATGCAGGTATGGAAACCTTTGCAAAACAAGATACAGAATCCCTACCAGACACATTTTACGTATATGCCAACTTCAGAAAAATGTATATGTTTTTGTATTTACTGAATGGCCTATATGTATCTACTTTTTAATTGAATACCTACATTCCGTTAACAAAGTTTCTTATTACCAAGTAGCTAATTCAAATTCGTCTGTTAACTTGTAAAATAAACGCTCTAATCTATTGGACTCATTTGTAACTATGGAAATGACCTGTATGATTAAATGCTGGCATAGAAACGAAACTGTTATGTTAACCATTAAAATAAATTCACTGTATATGTACAGTCGCGGAATTAAAAATCCGGACACTTAAAATGATTCAGTGTATATCTTACTTTACTTTACTTGTCACGTTACGTGGTGAAATTAGTGAAAATCAAAATAATTACATTACCCAAAAATTGCAAAAATCATCTGTAACACTCGTCCGGATTTTTAATTCCGCGACTGTACGTACAGTTACGGACACCTCAAAGTGCACGGTTTTTTGTTACTATGGTTATTTTTGCGATTTTTCGGCTTATTAAATGAGGGTTTCTCCAGTGGCGTTGCTTGTGATTGTAAGAATGGGTATTACTTTTTTAATGTTTGTATTTTAGCAAAGTTTCACAAGTAAACAAACTATACATGTAATAATATGTATTTAATAAATATGTATCAGTATTCAATTGCTACTACGCTTTGCAGTTTGTTTCGCATAGAGTTGACCAATGTTTCCATATTGTATCCTCTCAGTTCCTTCCAAGCATTTAATATTCTTTCCCATAATTCATCGGCGTTGTTTGGTGCAACTCCCTGATATAAATTTTTTTAGTTAAATACCCCCAAACATTTTCGATAGGGTTCAAGTCCGGACGTTTTGCAGGCCATGGTAATAAATTGATATTATTCTCATCAAACTATCAATGAACAATCCCTGCTGCATGCACAGGACAGTTATCCTGTTAAAATAATGTTATCAATTACGTTAACATAAACAAAATTAATTAATTAAGTAATATCTTGTCTGTTGAAAAGTAAATTGATTAGGAAAGCCCTCTCTTACAGATGGCAGCATCACATTTTGCAAAATATTGCAATAATTTTCAGCATTCAGTCGACCATTAATTCTATAGCATGCCCCAGATCCGTGAGCATTGATCCATCCCCATACGCTTACAGAGAATCGTCCACTACTTAAGGGTTGAACATAATATTGCTCCTCAAATCTTGAATTTTGTGGTCTATTATACACCCTTAATCGTCAATTGGTAAATGATTGAAATACCTTTTCATCTGAGAAAACAGTCCTGTTCCAAAAATCGTCGATTTCATTCAAATAGTCGGTTGCAAACTGTATTCTTCGTTCTTTGTTCTCTGGGGTTAAAAAAACTTTTCTTGCAGAAGTCTCTACTGCCAACGATTTTTAATTTTGAAAATGCAGCTCTTGCTCACATGCAAATCTGCTGCGACTCGACTCAGCGATCAGTTCGCTTCCAGTTTTGTAATAGCTCGCATTTTCTCTGCTTCTGACAAATGTCTGGGAATTTTTTGAGTTTTCAGTTCTATGACAGTTGATGACAAACGTAAACGTCAAAACTCGACGTCTATGATTAGAATATCGTATTACACGCTAAAAATCTGCCGTGCACTTTGAGTTGGCCGTAACGGTACATACTATAACAGCAATAAGATTACATGAACAAGAAAATAACACGTATTGCTTGAGTAAGAAAGAGATAAACATAGAAGCAAATATTCGAGTAGGCTTGAAGCTCATTTTAATTATGACATTTGTCAACCCAATATGTCTACTAAAATAATTTGTTCGTATGGTCATCTCTTTCTTATTCCAGCATTTTATTTTGTTGTTCATGTTATCTCATTGCTGTTATACCGGGTGTCTTAAAATGAATTACATCTAGTATGCTTTGAATTTCCCATAATGCAATCTAAAATTTTACTTGAAATTGGCAAGACTGTAAGTCTATGTCAAATTCGAGGTTAGCAGGTTAGATTTTGCGTCAGTTTTGACACAATCTTGCCAATTTCAAGTAAAATTTTAGATTGCATTATGGGAAATTCAAAGCATACTAGATGTAATTCATTTTAAGACACCCGGTATATAATTATGGCCCATCCGTATTTCAATTATAATAATACATTATAATGAATTTGACACCTATAGGAATGTCAGTTGTGATGGCATAAATGACATTTGATATTTAGATTAGGTCGTTGACTTCATAATTTTTTAAAGCGTTGCTCATTCCAAAGGTAATGCGATCACAGACATTTATGACCACCCCGTGTATAGGTGCAATATTGTAGTCGTCACTTAAATACAATTTTAAAATGTGCCATGCTTCAATCAATATATCTTCATAGATTTGGACGCATTCAATATTTTCTCTTTTCTCCCGTAACGTATAGTAGATCTAAACATGCTTTAATATTACTATTTCAGGAATATATTGAAACATTGTCCAACATACTTTCCATAATCCCGTAAACAATTGGGAATGTAATAAAATATTTATTATGTTGCAATAACATTGAATTATTGAATGGTTTGTTCCTGAAGTGTGGTAGCAGAATAGCAATAAACACAGTTTTATTGGAAAACTTTTGTGCAAGGTTAATCACTAAGTAAATAAATAAAATTCAGTTTCCAGTGTTTAAGTTTTAATGTTGTCTACTAATTATTGTATAGTTTGCGAAACGAATTTATATGAGAAGCTTTAGTCCTGACCAATTTGTAGAATAATTTCCTATTTGCATTAATAACGGTGATGATACAATGTACCTTTTATTATCTTTTGCCGAGTGTCGCTCAAAGCCAGTTGTACGCAAGCTTCACCTCTAGAGGCAATGTCAAAGAAAGAACAGAAATAATTAAAAATGTATGAAGTACACAGACAAGTTCTGCGGTTCGATATAAAGGAACAGAGCGCAACGAGGAAAAGGAGAAAAAGCAGCAAAAAGAAACACATCTCGTCGACCAATCGCCGTCCGTTGCTTATGAAAAGATGGGAGAAGAGGGGAATAAAAATTCCCGTAATCTCTTCTCTCATCTGAATCCTCTCATCCCTTTTACATTACCTTCAATTCGGAGCATCTGAAAAATGAATCTGGGATCTCATCTCTGACTGTCTTTTATGTCTGTCATAGATAAAAGTTTCCTTTATTTCGTTCAATTTTTCAGTTTTGACGGCACACTGAAAATCAATCGAGCGCAAGAAACGCGCATTGTGCGCCTCGATTTCAAACATAAATCGAGACGCAATACCGCATTAGACGATTTGAAGGCCTTTGATGTTTATGAAACCTGGAACTCATTTAAATCGTATCGATCTGTTGTGATTTCTCTAATAGAGAGTTCCATTAAACTCAGTTCAAACACGGTCATTGTGTGTTTCCCCAGAGAATGGTCGCGTCTTTTTTATTACGTGGCGACGAAAGCCCATTTTTCCTTCGTTTTGCGATCAATATTGCTTTAGCCAAAGCTATCTTTCAGTGCACAGCGTAAAAACATGTGGATAAAGAGCAACTCGAAAATCTAGTGACGTGTATTTATTTGCTGCCAGATTTAACGTTATAGTAATTTACGATACAAGTAACGTTATCAAGGTTTTTACATTACAAGAGAATAGTTTGAATGAACGAGCGACGTTAGGAGCGAGTTCTTTAAAATTCTCGAGTAATGTAGAAAGCGAATAACGTTACGTATATCGTAACACGGTTTATTTTATCCTAAAATACTAATCTTGAAAAATAGGAAAAATGGTTATTAATGACACAACAGCGAGTGGTGGTATCACTAGTAAAATAAAAACTCAATACTGTATTGGTGGTAGCACTGTCAGGTTATGTTAAATTTGAGATTTTCAGGTTAACTTTTGCGTCAGTTTGTGTCAAATAACAAACAAAACCTAACCTACTAACATCGAATTTGACATAGACTGACAATACATTTCAGTGCTGTCAACATGTGATTAATGCTAATAAAGTATCGTTATGTTATTTTTCTTAACAACACTAGTGTTGTTAAATGCATCTTAACGCAACTCGTTGCGAAGGAGTTATTGTCATAATAACATAATAGGATAAAATAAAAGTATATTCGTCATTCTCTATTGTGTATGGAACAATGGAGGGGAAAAGGAAACCATTTGCTTATTCGAACCGCTGCTTTTTGTGGAGCGGTTCTGAAGAGTCGGTTTACACATCTGGCAAAGGATGTGCGAGCGGTCGGCTCCAAAAGGAAGTATCAGAAATCTTGGAGCTGGAGACTAACTTGGCCGTCAATTAACGTTTCCTGGGCTTTTTGGCTCTTCGTCTGGTTCTATGCCTCTCTGAATATATTTTAATGAATGTAATACACAATACAAAATAATTATTGTTAAACAGATCGTCGGTAATTCCTAGGCAACGCCAAGAAGGAATATGCAATATATTTGTAAAATACATTATACTGCGGCTTATAACAATGTTCGTTGAAATGCCATTGTGACGCACATTGCCATGTTGAGATATAGCAGGGAGACGATTGTCGATAAGGCCCCTTTTAGACGTGGATACTGTATGCGGGATACCAGTATCACAGAGCTTTTCATACGGCTTAGGGTGACGCATAGGTACAGTATCACGATACTGAATTTCCATATATGTATTACATATATGTGAATTTCGGTATCCGTCTCATTCGGCGCGCCGTGCGCCGGCGATAAATTCTGTCTCGGATACCAATTTGCCATTAGACCATATGGAGCCTTTCAGACAGGCATACTCTTGTGAGCCGCAACACAGGATATTGTACCATAGGCGTAGATTTTCTTCAATTTCTATTTAAATCGAATGAGCGATCATGGAGCGTATAATATTTGACAATGAAAAATGTATTAGCTTAGTAGAGCCCAATTCCTGTTTTTGGGATACAGAACACGCAGACTATATCGATAGAAATAAAAAACAGCAATGTTATGTCAATAACTGCACTGCACTGGACTGCTCTCGCCAGTGACTGAGAGCCCCGCGTATCCGATCTGTATCGCCACGTCTGAAAGGGGCCTTTTTCACCGCGATTATGTATCCCACCATGTCTGAAGGGGGCCTAAACATCAGGGTTGGCATTATTTTCCCCAGCCCGAAAAAACGCAGTGGATTTTTTCGGGTACAACCCACCTTATAATAGCTGTGGGTTTTTAACTAAATGTGGGTTTTTTTCAAAAATTGACAAAAAAGAGTATTTTAAAGCTGTAAGTGATATCAAATCTTCCATTAATAACAATTTCAATCATTTAGTAAATCATGATTTTTTCAAACTAGAGATTTTTGCGGAAATATCGGTTTTCTGGTTTTTTAACCAAAAAAAGTGGTTTTCCAAGTAATGTATGTCTGTCAGTCTGTTTGCGTCCTCGCTACAGCACAGACAGTGTAATAATGAATCAGCCTGAAAATTGATATCATCATTTCATAAATTCAGAGATCCCAGTGAGTTTTTGTTAAAATGGGTCAACCGGAAGTGCTTAATAAAAATTATATTTCATAGAACAAGATCATATGGTATGCAATTATTTACCATTTTCTTTTAAATAGTTGTTTTGTAGAAAGTATGGTTTTTGGAAAAATGGCAAACTAAATTTTTTAAAGATTTTCTCGAAGTATTTATATTACGTAATTGTCTATAACTTTTGTCAAAATCTTTATTTTTTAGAAGACAGTTTTAGAAAAAATCGCAAAATTTTAAATTCTTACAAAAATATTGGGAATAATTTTTTTAATTGTTTAATATTTAGTAATTAGGCGTAAATTTTGTCAAACAAAATTTTTCAATATGTATAAGTTTCCAAGTCACAAAATGAAGTTTTTACAAGCAGTAAAAGCAAGTGGTGTGATGGCTACATCTAATTTCGTTGAATGACAATGAAAACCCCTTACTACAAAACGTAATTTGATAAACCTACTTTAAGTATACTTATAACTCCATTTACATGATTTACGTGTTTAAAGAATGTTTACATATATATTTCTAGGTAAATTACCTTTTACTTAACAATAAAAACTAATTTCAGTCAGATTTTTACATAATATAGCTAAATGCAAGAAACCGAAAATTTATCTAAAACCCAAAAAAAAAACACTAACAACCCACTGGGCAGATAATTTCTGAAAAAATCCTGCTAAACATGCCTTTTCCCTTGTAAGGAGGTATCTACTCCAAATGGCTCTATATATAATATTGTAAAAACAAATTCTAGTACATTATTTAACAAGGTAGGTAAAGGTTCAGGGATATTTTAATTCCCCCAACTGGGGGCGGGCTGCTATAGGGACCTTGCGTCCGACTTCAGCAAAGAACGGAAATTATAGGATAGGTGAGAGAAATGAGGGGTGGAGAATGGAAGAGAGGCCATGAAAGGTGGAGAAGTACTGCCCCGGCATTCGCCTCAGAGAAGGTACTCTGTTGACTCAGGGAAACCACCTAAAAACCTGAATCAGAGCAGACGGCCAGGGAATCGAACCCGCGACCTCCCGAATGCTAAGCAGATGTGATAACCACTACTCTACAGAGCTCGGTTTATTTAACAAGTAAAGTGCTACTTACCTTGATTTCTAGCGAGTGTGAAAGTTTGATGCGCAAGTCACAGAGTGAGTGCTTTAAATTTTCACGACCTTGAAAACTCCCTTTTCTTACATGTTGAACATTGCTCTTTCTCGTGTACTTAATGGAAAAGACAAAAAGCAATAATATATTTTAATCAAATGTCAAGGAATTTGGAAACTACCAAATCCCAGTTTTTTTGGTGCGTCCCTCGTATCAGCTTCCTGATTTCATTTTGGCGTCCGAAAAATACATAGATACAGGGTGATACCTTCGCGTAAAGTGGAATAAAGATTGAAAAGTGTTTCTAGAAAGGAAAGTGTTGCCAAGTGGAAAACAGAAGAAGACAATACTGGAAAAAATAAATTTATTGTTCGGAATTAGTACCTTTTATTGTTAACGAACTACAATATTGAGAACTGCATGGCCATGATAGTATTTCGGTTACAATTAGAATTATGCGAATTTTCGCAATTATGCAAAGATTAAGAATTGTAGAAATTCATATATTTGGCCAGTGTTGCCCCCCCCCCCCTCCCCCCCAACACCACTCGAATAAACACAACGCATATGTTGAATTTGAAATTATACATGACACAAAAACCACTCGACAAATACAATATTAAGTAACATAATTATATTACAATTACCAATAGGCAATTTAAAAAAAACAATTTTGTGTGGGTCTCCTGTGTTTACGTGTTTATTCCTTTACTATCTCTGGCGTTTAATTGTAATATTTTAAAACACTTTTCAGTATTACTTTGATATCCTCGTGTATGTAATTTAGTAAGTCGTTCGTGGTTTTTGTGTAATTGCACTAATTATAAAGTCGAGAGATGACGCCTCATTCTCTATAATGCATCGCGTTCTGGCATGCGATTTCGATTCCGTACTTTGAATTTAAATTTCATCAGAAAATGTAATAAAATCGTTTTAAATTTAAATTCTTTAAAATGTGTAAGAAAGATTGCAATTTCGGTTTCTGAGCGTGAAACTTCTTTATTTCGTATAACTTTACTGGGCGACGACTTGATCTTCTATACCTTAATGTATATGTCGATAACAGCTACTTATAAAGCAGTAATTTTGCTAATGACACCACTTCAAAATTCGTACGAAACTAAAGTGACTTCATAACTGTTGGACCCCGTCTACAATTACATTCCTTTCATTAATTTTATTAATAATATAGTAAATGATACAAGCAATCCTTTTCATGTGTATATTTGTGCCTCAAAGGTTATAATAGTAGAAATTGTAAAAAAAATTACTTCGATCTCTTTTTTATTATCCATATATCAGAAAATGTTATTCTTGAGAGAAGTTCCTGCATATGTTCAAACTCGGATTTCACTTACCAAAATTTAAATATCTACTTTCGTATAAGGGGGAGGTTCGAAAATGTGAAAATTAGCCAAGGATAAAGTGTCCTAATTTTTCAAAATAGACAAAAATGTTATTTGGAAATGTTATTTAGAATTAAAGATGGATTTTAAATACCAAGGCTCCGCTACTTACTCAAAAAAAAAAAAATACTGGTGTTTCCAATTGTTTCTCACAAAATTAGATACGATATAGATAAACTGTCGAACTTGATTTTCGCTCACCTAGTAACCAGAAAATTGTGGTGTTCGAAATTAGTGCTAAAATAGCTATTTAGGGTATTAGTTGCAAAATTGAAGTGGTTAGGCACGCGACTTGTTTTGTCAAACGAAGCCGAAGTTCGACATCTTGCACAAGTGCCTAAGTACTAGAATAGTATTAGGAATAGAGACAACAATTTCATACTATGTGCCCCCCCCCCCCCCGTAAATATTTGTTATAACATTTCAATGAAAAATGATAATTGCTTTACATTAGTGTTGATATTCACGTTGGGCACAAAAGATTAGGTTTGTTACTACTAATTTCTATAAACATAGTTTTCTGGCTGCTAGTTGAGCTAAACCCAAATTCGACAGTGCAGAAATGATTTAACTTTAAAATATCCCATTTCTGTAATATACAGGGTGGCATGAAAACATAGGAAAAATAGTATTTTTTGGCGTAATTGGCTGTTACTTCGTAATATTTGACATCACCTTTCAGATCTAAATAGGTTTTCAAACTGTTTTATGTATTGTGAAACATGAGGGCACTTTATTCTTAAGTTATTAGAAATAAATTTTCTATATTTTCATAAATAAGCGAGATATGGCCATAAGGCGAAAAGTAGAAAAATCGAATTTTTGTTTATATCGGAAACCTAAGACGATAGCCAATTTTGGTTTTCAACATTAAGAGTTTCTCGAAAACAGAGATCGAGAATGTGACGCCTATTTTTTCTCCATATATCCTACAGTTATCGAGATTTCGTACGAAATTTGCCCACCCTGTACGTGGATGAGTCATTGCGTTGCTCAAATGTTTTAAGCAGGTTTAATTATATGATCTAGATAAGTTTTAATTTTTTTAAGAACTCGAGAGATGATTTTTAGATTTTCCAAAATTTTCGAGACCTGGCGCACGATTTTGCTTAATTTCTTTTAAACGTAAATCTGAATGTGTAATTTCTATTGACACCTACACCGAACAAGGAAGCAAAAGTAACTATTCTACATGTTGCTACCTTCCGATGGGGGGAGGCGTGATTATTAAATGTGTTTAGGAACAGTCGTTTGCGAATACAATTTAGTTTCGTATCTGGCACCATTGTGTTTCATCAATTAATTATGGTTCTTTGAGTTATTAAATTAATTACAAACAAAATTTCAATGTACATATTTTCAAAATAATCTAATGCTTCATTCTGAAATATTGAAAATTTACGTGTAGATCTATCTGTAATTAAGCGTATAAAATGTTCAATTGTAAAACTTTAAGTCTGTCATTCTGGAGCAAAATAAGTTATTGTGACTATTGCATACATCTGTCAAACGATGTCATTTAACCAATGATCGAACTCGCTTTTTTAACTTTCAACCAATCAAAAACGACTTGCGTCGATAAGGTGTTACATAACAACTTATCGGTAAGTTGTTATATAACTACTTATCGGTAATACTGCGTCTAACTTGAAATTTAGCTATTTAATAAAGAAACATGCATTTCATAAATTTTATTCAAACAAATAAGTAAGTTACAACATTGTTATCCATTATCTGGTATAATAATTATTAAATGTACAGTTGTAATAATGATGCAACACAGATTGTGCATTTTTATTAACCACTAGGTCCGCAGAGTTGTTCGTATTGACCTTGGTGTTGACGTTGATCTCGCAATTATTTTCTGATGTGGTGGAATCTTTGTTTTCCTCAACACTAGTACATGTAGAAGTAGACGGCTGATACCTCACTTTTTCCACAATACTGCGATGATGATTTTCATCCAGTTGTAAATAAGGTTTGATGGAACTGGCACTGGTATGTCCAGTCAGTTTTATGAGCTGCTGTTCAGGAACATTAGCTTTCGCTAGATGCGAAACTGCTGACGACCGGAGTGAATGATTGCAAATTTTGGCCTGACTGGTATCAATACCAATCTTTTCAGCAGCTTGGTTTGTCCACTTCGACAGCTCATTCCTGCTCACGGGTGTACTTTTATACCATATGCCATTTTCTTTTTGCCAGTGAGGATTTGGAGTTAGGAAGAAGCGATCTGTTTTGATATGGGCAGCGCGTTTACTCACCAATTTTTTGAACAATCTGAAATGTACTTTTTTTAGAAATTGAAAATTAAAACTTGAGTTTTCATATTTACCTGACTGGACATAATGAGGGATTTTCTTTATTGGGCACGAGCCACTTGGTTTCAGCCAGACGTTTGGAACCCCCTGTGCAGTCTTTTCAAATATGGGATTGCAGGCTATCCTTCCCGGCACAAAATTTCAGGAACTGATTCCAAATGTATTTTTTTTATTTCTTCGTATTTTCTGGGCGACTGTTTTCCACAATGTTCAATATACTAGTCACAGATTCACTTCCAAATCGAGAAAAAGCCACGTTTTTGCTCATTTTCGTACAGAATACAACTTTTTGCCGTTTTCTGACAAATAAACAATTTTTATTTGCGCTGCCAACGGTTGTCAATGCATAAAATTTCAAAGCAACTAGATAAACACGCTTTTAATTTTCTGATTTTTGGAATGGGATTTATGCAATAGTCACGCAAAATGTATTTCGTGCATAGCTCCTTGCTTTGGTAATACTGGCCAAAGATGCACTCCAGCTTGTTGCTTAAGAAAATTTGCACTCCTGCTTCGCAGTCGTGCAAATTTTCGTCGCAACACGCTGTCGTGCATCTGTCTGGCCAGTATTACCGGCAAGTCGCTATGCACTTAATACATTACTGTTGATAATAGTTGCACACATGTAAATAACAACATATTATGCATGTAACGCAACTGCAAAGACGTTTAGATTTCCTGATGCATTTTGACACAACTACTATGTATATTAAAATTGATTAAAGTAGAAAACTGATTTTTATTCGTATAAGTCAAATTTTTTTTCAAATTCGTGTTGACCTAAACGCCCAGCAGCCTCGAATTTGGCAATGGAACCTAATTCGTCTGCCTACTTAATCTGTTAAGGTATACAATTTATGCATTCGGCCTTTGTTGAGATTCGTCATACAAAGGCTATTTCAAAAAGGTGTTGCCAATCTTGGGGAGGTTATAGAAGACATTGCGGTCGAAAATGAGCCGTTTTGGCTCTGGAGCAATTTTTGTCCAAAAACGGAATGTTATCTTGACAGAAAAAGACTTTAATATTTAGTTAATTTTTATTACATCAAGTCCTTCGTCTATGAAACCCCTGTAGCCACACAAGAGGAACTGTTAAAGAGAGTGGTGACAGCCTGTCTTTTCGTGCAGAAAGATCCGCATATGTTACAACGGGTGCGCGATTCCAGGATTCGAAAGGCACATTTATGTAACGAGGTTAAAGGTCGCCATTTTGAACCATTCTTATAAATTTATTATTTTCGCAGTATCTTTAATAAAAATTAACTAAATATCGAAGTATTTTTCTATCAACAAGATAACATTACGTTTATGGACAAAAATGCTCCAGGGCCAAAACGGCTCATTTTCGACTAGGAGTTTACATGCAAAATTTATTTACCCAATGTCTTCTATAACCTCCCCAAGTTTGGCAACACCTTTTTGAAACACCCTGTATACCTTTCTGTGAAAGTGGTTTTGCAGCTGTTATAACAGAAATACACTTTTTATTTTTAATGTAGGTAGTTGCAAATACTGCAATATCTCTGCGATTCGAATTAGTACATGAGTATTTTACATATTTTTAATTACATATATGTCTTCTACATATTTTTCCCTAGTAGCATGCGAAAGTTCATTTGATCTGAACCTCATTTAATATATTAATAACAGATTTTTTATTGTCAAGAAGTACACAGTTTTTTATTATAGAATAGCGCAGTTGGTAGACCGGTTGGCTTGCATTAAGCAAGTCCTCGGTTCGAATCCCACGGTGTGCTTACATTTTCCGCAGCCTTGGCGACCGGTATCGGGTTCCGTGAGACCATTCACAGTTGGGCACCAAATTAACTGTGCTTTAATCAGAACCACAGACTTAAGAGATAGTGTAACAAGATCAATACATCACTAAGGCATACACCTAACACAATGGTTGCCACGCAAGCTCAAAAGGCGCGCTCCTACTTTGTAACCCAAAAACGGCCCAAGTTGAGCCCTGCACTGATAATACACATATCTTTGAGTGTTATACAGTTATGTAAAAATAAGTGTTTTCTACAGACGGTTTCTCTATATAAGCTTTCCACGCTATTAAGGAAACATTCTCTCCTCTGATTGATTCATTGCACTTCGTTGATTATTTCGTAAAATTATCCATTCGATTTCTGTTCAAATAGAGTGAAATTGAATAAACAGTAGTATAAATGATTTTTATAAAAAGGCAATACCAACCTACGGGTGCTTGCTAGCAAGAAAAGTTTTATGGCAGTACCATAAATCAATTCAGTAAGATTGCAACCAAAGAATGTGTGTGTGGTAGTGTAATAGAAAAAACAGAATCTTTACAAATATACGTTAGAATGACAGTTGTAGACCTGATAAGCAATTGTCGATATGTTTTGGTATAATATTGATTTTTAAACTTATTTAAGATATCAAATCAACTTTAAGAACTTATAGAACTTCCATTCGATTAAAAGGTTAATTTAAAGCTGCAAACAATTATTTTGTTTGAAAAACTCGTTCGTGCCTGAACTACAAAATTTAATGAGCTTTTTTTCGTTGATCTTTAGCAGTAAGCTTTCGCCGGGTAGAATTTGAAAAAAGTTGTATTATTTGAACTGGCAGTACTCTCTTAATTAATGTTTTGCTTAATAAAACCATAATTCCAATTCCGATCATATCTGCCAACAATATAAATGTAATCGTAACAAAATACTATTAAGTGAACTACCTACAGTTACATTATTTCAAATTATCAACCTGTACAGATAAACTATATGTGAAATTAGTATGTATATCTAAAAATAATTTTACATCCAGCCATTATGAACCCAGGTCGTGATTGCCGCATAAAATCGATAAAAGTCTAAAACGGTTTAAGAGTAATTTACCAAAACACAGAGATTTTGGAAACCTGTTTATGATATAAAACTGGAGTTTGCTTTTCACTTCGTTTCCATTTTATCTTTACCGAGCAAGGTGAATGGACTTGGCTTTTGAAATCGTGTTAGTTTGGCGAAGTTGTAGCAACAGAAATTGATCTTTACAAAAGAGGAAATATTTTATAAAATTTCAAAATTCTACTGTTAATAAAAACATAACAAACGTGCTAAACTAAGTTACTATGATATTCTTTCTTAGCCTATCATTTTGTCAAATATCTTCGTACTCTTACAATTTTAAAAAACACTTCGCAAATAAATAGTTAATATTCATAAATGCATTTTTCGTTTTTCTTCAGATGAAGTATTTTTTGCGCGTTTTTCCTTGCCAAAAATATCTGATTGTGTATTAATTATGTACTTCAATTAAATGTAAATATATTCTGAGTGGACTAGGAGCAAACCCATAAAATGTAATTATACTCTTAACAAGTAATTGTTCATGATTTTGTTTAGTTTTCTGGCTTATTGCGTTCTATGTGAGTTTAAAAAGCGCATACCAAACTTTTTTCACACCTCTAAAGAGTACAATATTTTCCCGTAAATTAATAGTGTTGTGCTTTAAGTGTGTATACAGAATATGTGTGTGTAGTAGGTGACAATAAATCAGAATGAAATTTTGATTTATGTTCCTGTGACTTTTCAACAGCTTCCAACGATTGCGAATTACGCGTATCTGCATAATTGGATTGTTTAGCATAAGTGGCAATTGTAATAGTTTAGTTATAAGCGCAATTATGATTTATGCCGATGTCGTATAAAAAAATTACATCTGTTGGGTTTGTTTATTGGTTATTCCCGAGTTTATAGCTGCATTTTGTGTAGTTTTTCTGTTTGCTTGTTAAATACTCTTTGAGAGCGCAGTAATTTACAGCTTGCTACACGCAAAATATTATGGTGATTTTATTCCCAGGTTTCTTGTTTTGGTGAGAAACGTACACTGGATATGCAGTATCAGTTTCAATTAATGGTAAAAACAATACCAAATGATGATGTCACGATATTTTCATTCGAAAGTTAAATGTTGGCTTTCATAAAAGATAATTGCTTTAACTAATATCTACTAATTTCATCAGATATGGTATGGTTGCTTCCTTGACTAATATGTTTCGTTACTTATTTGCTTATCAAGACAATTCAAATTCAGGAGATTCAACTGTCATCCCCGTATGATTTTTTTGATAATATGGGAAATTGTAGAAAGACGACGGATGCGGTTCCATTTTACGTCTAAACTAGTCAATTTAATATATCGCAAAAATTATATTTTCTCAATTTTTTATTTGTGGATATGTAAGGGAAACACCTGAATTTTTTTTTTCTTGAGGCGTATCGCTCCACCAAACGCAATGTGTATATTAAATTTTGTTTATTTAACGAGACCGTAGTCACATTTAAATGGGGTGCATGTTGGTGCACTCTTCATTACTAAAAATAATTTATATTTTAAAAATTTTAACGGCAAAGATATAAAATATTAATTAAAGATCAAAGCTTACGTAGGCATAGAATTGAAATGCTGAAAGATTATTTGTTTTTGTACTATTCTTTATTATTGGCAGCTGTTTATAAATAAACACAATTTAAGTTTGAGTTGTATGTGCACCTGAAAATTGTGTCTAGCTGTAGAGTTCGAGTTATCACTGATCAATGGTTATACAAGACTTATATACCGTTACAACGAAATTATGGTATGATATTCGAGGTTTGGTCAAAACATACTCGGATTAGTTATAAACAATAATTTTAAATTAAAAAGGTCACCTTTAAAACAGTTCATGCCAATAGCCACAAATCACCTTCAACCAGTGACGGGTTGTGGAGAATTTTGATGTTAGAGCCAACCACCGAACGTAAATGCATCTTCCACCCCCTCACAGACAAAGGCAAATTCCGATATCCCAAGATATAAATATGTCTCATATGGACTGGCAAAAGTTAGCATGCGTGAAACAATTTACCAAACTTTACGGGCTAAGAATAAATATTATTTCTAGATGTGCGACAATATACCAGTAAATGATGAGTATAATAAAATAGATAATAAATAGTAACTGTAATTATTTTGCAAAAACTCCAACATTTCATCCAGGGAATTATTGCACAGGGCCTTTAAACATGCAGGCATTACGCGCAGCGCAAGTGCGAAAGTTGTAAGCAAGCACCAGTAACTGGACACTTGACACACCTTCATCGCAGTACGGAGCAGCAGAGACTGCTTTTGGGTATATAGCGTGGCGGCTCCCATTGAAAGTTAAAATATCCTTATCTTTCGACCTACTTCTTGCCGCTCTACACCGGTTGTAACCCATAAACTGTCGAAAAGCGGAGAAGCCGCTTCGATCTGGCACTAATGCGGCCGTGAAAGCAGGTAGCGCTTATCGTACAGTTCATATTCACGAAATAAAAATTACTCGTCGTTTGTTTAAGCTTTAAAATGTACCAAGTACAAAAAGATATTTCTTTCAAACTTAAAAATTCTTGAATGACTGGTTTGTTATGGTAAATAGAACCATGGCTCTTTGGCTCCTTATAAGGAGTCGCCACTGCTTCCAATACTTTTTCCACTTTTAGGAACACTTCAATTTTCTTTTATTTCTTCAATCATTTGGAAACAAACAGAAATTACAAGGACCAAAGCCATGTGAGTATGGCGAGGAATTGAGGGCGACTTTGTTTTTCACCAAAACTCTCTTTCTGGATCTTCTATCATGAAACAAGGAACAAACTTCGCAGCAAATCGACCTATACGAAAAACATAGTATAGTATTCCTACTTCTTCTGCAACCGAATAATTAAATGCATGAATTTAGATAATCTCTTTTTGGTTTTAAAAATTGACTATCTGGCAGAGATGCCATGGGATGATAATTAGGTAACTTTCGATCATGTCTCGATATTCGAGACGAGAATTGAACCCTACGTCTCGAATACTCAAGTCTCGAAACGTGTTTGCACTGTATGAGCTAAAGTTGGCTAAATGCTTTAAAAATTAAATTTCAAGTTGAAATATTTGGACAGGTTATGTAGCACTAAATATCTTTAAAGCACATTTAATTCGTTAATATGTTAGAGTTTTTGTATGCTAGAATTCATGGCACCTTTGTTTTGGGACCAACAATCTTTTTTTCTTTGTCTAAAAGACGAAGAAAGTATTATAATAGTGATCACTTTCCGAGATTTATTCAGATCTTCACGTTTCAGGGTCCCTACATGACGAAAAACATGTTTTCTTAATTCCAACTGTCTGTTCGTCTGTCTGTCGGTGTGTCGGTCTGTTTGTTGACGCTATAGCTCAAAAACATTGTCGGAGGAGACAATATATATGTATAAATAAAAGTAATATTTTGCACATAGCTCAGGTTTTTTACCTTTGACGAAAACATGCATATTTTGGACCCAACAAATACAGAGTGAACACTTAAGAAAATTGTTTCTCATTAAATATTTTCAAAACGTCCTCTTGAGAAGAAATCTCCGATAAGTAATAGTAAACATCCTCCAAATAAGGTCGTTGGTCTGTTATCAGTTTCACAATAATAGAGTTTGATTTCTTTCAATGCTACAGGCTACTTCTTAGTGCTTTCTTGGTTTCTTGCTAAAAAAAAGTAGAATATTAAACTTGTTCTTGTTGTATTGGTGTGGTGAGTAGCGTATCCATTGGTCATTTTACTTCCCTTACCTAAGACGAAGTCTTGAAAGATATACCTTCCCAGATTTTTTCACATTTTTACGTGTCAGGGTCCCTAAATGACGAAAAGCATGTTTTCTCAGTTCCCTCTGTCTATCGGTCTGTCTGTCGGTTTGTCTGTTGGCGATATAGTTCAAAAACTATTTGTTGAAGGAAGACAATACTTTGCATGTGAATTCAATTTCTACCTTGCTCGGAACCGATTCTACTTGCGGTTAAATATAGGCAAGGTGCGCGAGCACCTTAAAAGAAGTAAAATTTTGTCTATTTTTTCTCGAACTCAGGAACTACTACTAGTTAGGCAAAAGTAATATTTTGCATAGCTCAGGATTTTACCCTTGACGAAAATAGTTGTATTTTGGAGACACTAAATACAGGGTGAACATCTGAAAAGGACAGAAATGTGCAGCGAGCGAGGCATATCACATTTATCGCGGGCAGAAGTTTGGAGCGAACCGCGAGGGACGTTTCGTGTAAAGCCCTTTTGCAGATTTTATTATTCTTTCCTGTTTTCTCCTTTATCCACTCACTTTATTTAGCTAATTCTTCTTCGTTTGTGTGATATTCAACTTTATGCGTTTCTTTCTAGGCAAATAACATTTTTTCGAGAGTTCGATAATAATTCTCAAAGTGAAATCAGGACCAGAATCGAGTATATTTTTTTTCGAGCGGCATAACTACTTTTTTCTATCTGATGTTTTCAACATTTTGGTTGAAATTAAACACGAATTCGATTCACGACATTCAAAGACCGTGTCCAACAGTTGACGAGTTGCTATCCTTGTCGTTCTAAAAAATTGCTGACAGCTTCATATTAAATCGCACATTACGTGGCAGTCGCAGAAATTTTTTTTATAGGAACTGAACGGTAGTAAACTAACAAAGGATGGCTTTTCCATAGCATGCCTATGTAGTCCGGGTATTTTTTACTTGCATCGTCTAAACGACGAAGGAAGTATTGTAATCGTGAAAAAATCACCTTCCGAATTTTTTTCAGATATTTACGTACGTTTCAGGGTTGTTGTCTGGTAGCGGTGTAGTCCTAAAACTATTCGTTAGAGCAGTGGTATTCAAACTAGCGGTCGCGACTCCATTTTGAAGTGGAGATGAAGTCTGCTGGGGTCGCGGAACGCATGAAAAAATTTGACAAAAATGAGTTCTCAAGTTTATCAGAATAGTGAATATTTAATTTCATTTTGAAATTAAAGTTACGTGTTCAAATAATTATCGATTAGTTATTTTAAACTCTCTTTTCTCGCTTGCTAACATTATTTTTTTCTATAGCACATGTTAAAGTGTGCTTTTATCAACTTAAAACAAAAGGTCAAGTTTTACTTTAACAGCAAGGGTAGATAAAGTAGCACTTTAACATCAAGGATAGATAAAGTAATGTAATTTTCTAACTTTTGTTTAAATTAAGTATGACAGCTTCGTATTATCGTAGCAACCCAATTTAGCTACTGACATTTTGAAATGTGATTGACTGTCATTATTTTCATTGGAAATTGTTAAAGTTCTTGCTATAGAAAAAAATATTGTATTATACACGACGATAAATTTATTTCTATCCACCCTTGAATCATTAACGTCTCGACTTCGTCTCGACGTTACGATTCATTCGTGGATAAAATTTAACTTTATCGTCTTGTATAATAAATTACTATTATTCGAAGTCTGTGCTCGTGTGAAGTAGGTTTTATGCAGTCACGGTCTCTCACTCATTTAAAGTGAAATTAAGTTCTATAGTCAAACGTAATAAAACTTATATATACAAATTTGTAACAAACTTTACACAGAACTTCTCTCGCAAGTGCGGCCTGCAACGATCGCTGCACATTTCCTTTTACTATGTTCACCCTGTATCTGTTCGATCCCATTTCATCGACAGTAAAAAACTGAGCTATGTGTAAAAATATTATTTTTATCCATTCCTAAGTTGACATTTTATTTTTTTATATGCCCAAGCTGTATATATTTGACCGAAAATATATTCGGTTTCGAGGCAGGTAGACATCTAATCCGCATGCAAAATATCGTCCTATAACAAATAGTTTTTAACAGCTCTCTTAACCTGAGTATGTCCTATTATCAGCTGCTTTTAAACTTTTTAAACAAATTAGGTGCACCCCAAACCACATACTGGGGTCGCTAGATGTTTGGGTTCTCAATATGGGCTCAGATTTTAAAAAAGATTGAATATCGCTCTGTTAGAGGAAGACGAGATTTTGCATGCGGATTATTTTGTTTTTTATTTGGAAATTGATGCAACGCACATTACTAAGTGTTTTCTTTTTATTGTTTCGTTATTACTAGCAACGTTAAGATATTTGTCCCTACTTTGTACATAATTTTGAATACTCTTGTTTTCTTTTGATATTTGTGGAAATTTTAGTTTCAAAACTTCCATATGCGAGGGAGTAAAGCCCTTGACAAATAGTTGGTACATTAATCACGGCCTATGATAATAGCTATTTCTTGAAACATAACAGTGGAATCAACTTCCTTAGGACAAAAAGAGTTTCTATATAAAATACAGCGTTCTCTGTTTATACAGTTTGTCATTTAAATGTATTGTGACATTTGGTATAATTGTTTACATTTTGTAAAAAAAATCCCATTTTTACTTTAATTAATTTAAAAAATTCAAACTAGCAATGTTTTTCAAGTAAGCTGTAACATAACTTAAACAGCACAATGCAATTACTTTTGTTAAATCTACAACTTGAGTTTCGTTTGTAACTTGCTGTATAAATTATTAAATTGATGAGCTGAAATAAATATGGTGCATGTTTTTTCTTCTCCCTCCATACCCTGTATTTTTATCTGTATGATTATAACAAAAAAAACAAATAAAGTCGAATATCACACAAACGAAGAAGAATTAGCTAAAAAAGAAACAGTCGATAAAGGCGAAAACAGAAAAGAATAATAAAATCTGCAAAAGGGCTTGACACGCAGCTCGCTCGCTCTACATTTCCGCCCGCGATAAATGCCATGTGCAACGATCACTGCCCATTTATGTCCTTTTAAGATGTGCACCCTGTATTTAGTGCGTCCAAAATATAACTAGTAGTAGTTCCTGAGTTAGAGCAAAAATACACAAATATTTACGTCTTTTAAGGTGCTCACTCTGCCTATATTTAACCGAAAGTAGAATCGGTTCCGAACAAGGTAGAAATCGAATCCGCATGCAAAGTATCGTCTTCCTCCAACAAATAGTTTTTGAACTATACCTCCACCAGACAAACCGACAGACAGATAGACAGACAGAGGGAACTGAGAAAACATACTTTTCGTCATCTAGGGATACTGACAAGCAAAAATCTGAAAACATCTGGAAGGTATATTTTTCATTCACTGTAAGCAGGGATGCGATCATTTTGGTCCAAAGTTAAGGCCTACCTGTAGCGTTGCCAGCACTGTCATTTTGACCCGAAGACTTCGGATTTGGCGATCATTTCGAGCTTCGGGTTTGAAATAAAATTCTTCGGGTTAACTAAAGCTTCATACTTGCTTGGATTGCAAAAAAAAATGTAATTAAAACCTCCAGAGCCAAAGTCGTTAGCAGAAAGTGCGTAGTGACAAAACACATAATTTTAGAAAATATTTTTACTTATTTTCATAAAAATTTAGTCTCTTACTAGTAGTTCACTTAACTTCTAAAACAGTCGTTTTACAATTTTGTTTTATGAAATGTGAAAAACATAGTCAGTTGTTCTATCGTGTGTTTAAAAAAAACTCATTCGCAGCATGCCATAAATTGATGGATAACCATGGAAGCAAATGAACTACCATAAGTCAGAGAGAATTAAATTACATCTTGATGTTGAACTATTTTCCTAAAAATATACAAAACACTTAATAAAAACAATTTTTATTGTCCATTATGATTAATTCACTCGTTGTTGTGTAAATGTTATCTGATTTTCCTTTTTGCTTTATACAGGTAAACTTTTAATGAAGTGTAAACTTTTGCTTATCACAGTGACAAATCTTTTCATAAACAAAATGCAATCTAACATTCACCTACAGACTTAAGTTAAGACATAACTATATTTTCTATATTTGTTTCCAAGACCTACCCTAAATGAGTTTTTTTTTTTGGAAAACACGATGTATATAAAATTGGTAATTTTTTTGAAAGACTATTTAAACTATTAAAATATTTAAAATAGTACATTGTGTATCTAGGACGAAAAGCGTAACATTTCCAGACGACTGTGAATATTGTTGGGCGAGGCGAATGTCGAGCCCAACAACACAGGAGTCTGGGAATGTTGCTTTTTGTCCAAGATACACATATTATTTTTCCGCCGATCGATACGAGTAATTAAACAAATTAGGAAATAGTACTCGAATATTCCCTGCCTAGGCCGGGAATATTATTCCTGCACAGTTTTATTGTAAATTACCTAGCAACGACTAATCTAATGGCATGTTTGACTTTGCTCAACAAAATGTCAATAATGTGTCAGTTCTAGTACGATTGGCGGAAAAAAATATTTTTTGGAATTGTATCTTTATAACGTAAAAAAACTATTTCAACTTGATATTTTTCAGTGATTTGATCCCCCCGCCCCCCCATTTTTATCTTCTGGTCAGGATCGGCCCAATGTTGGCAACCATAGCTACCTGCTTTTCTTTCTATAGAAAGCTAAGAAAAATTCACACTCAACCGTTCCACAATGCACACAAACAATCTTACTCCTAAATTGTTTCAGCTACCAAAGCATGATTAAAGCGTTCGCATAGCAAATATACGTACCAACGATTAGAAGTAGTGGGAATACTTTTAAATGTGTGCAGGAGACATTTTTTGTTGTAATAAAAATAATTCGGTTAGTGCGATTGTATATTACAAAATAATCAAACTACAAAAATAAATTGTTATTATCTGTACGTTCTAGATTTATTTTATGTGTTATTATTGATCTATGAATATTGCTATATTTGACAGCATATGATACACCTTTGAAATATTTGTTTTGTAAAATTTTAATGGGAACGGACCATAGTTTGAGAATTTTTTGAGACGCTCGCCAAATTAATCCAAAATGTTCAGCTTGTGTCCTACTCGACAATTAATTGGAATTGTTTTGAGATTTGGGGATGCCAGCAGTTTTTGTTGTTTATTAGGCTTTATCGTACAACATTTTGTGTAAACTTCATTGCACATTTGTGGTAATGATAAACACGTTATTTTGAGAATTCTTTAATGTCCATGAGAGCAATACAATGGATTTTAATTAATTTATTCCCTGGATTTTTGAATTCGTAAATTATTCAGAAAGTCGATTGTGTAATGTTTTCGTTCGATCATAATCGAGTAATTACGACCGATTTCAGGAATTCCCAGACAGCTTTGGATCCATACTTTTATTGGCAGTTTCAATATTAATCGCAGCACTCGGATCTTGTGCAAATTCGAGCGGTACAAACTCAAAACGCAATCGAGTTGCGTTGCGCATTTAGATCTCGAATCGATAGATTTTATGGACTACCACAATTGGTGAAGTTAATTGCATTCGTGTTGAGGTAAAATCGATTCTCGTGTTATATTTTTGTTGTCCATGCAAGGCAAATCGCCGGTTGCCTAATAATTAATTATGCAGCTCTCCGAAAATCAGTAGCTCGTCCAAATTAGCGCTGTTAACAATGCATTTTCGGCGGCCTTTCCGCGGCCTATTGTTGCGTGCGAGTCGCGTACTTCTCAGAACGTACGGGTTTCTTGCATTCTTGCTTCGCATGCAGTAATGCGGATTGTGAAATTTTAGATTGTCGTTTACATTGTTTTGTTGTAATATAACGATTATTGTTTTTCTTTTATAGCGGATTTTATATTGGGCTCGTTTCACAATAGCGAACGTTCGTCGTAAAGCTCGAACCAGAAGTGCGTAACTCAGAGCGTTTCTAATTTTTTACGTGTCCAACCGGTAATGCAACTAGTGCAGCCCTAAACCTACCGAATTTGACTTATGTTGGCCCCCTGCCATACGCAAGGTAAGGCAGATTTGTTGATGCTTTTAAGGTGGAACTTCCCTTTGCAGTATTTAAACATACAACACAGAAATATACACAATATGCACAAAATATAAATTTATATTGACTGCCAACGGGCCATGAAAACTTATTCCATATAAAAATACAAATATTTTACTTTGTATTGTACAGGCTGGGCAAATTTCCATGTTTTTATAGCGAATATCAGTAACTATAGGAAATGCGGAAAAGCTTAATTGTGAAAACCAAAATTTGTCATCTTCTATTGTTTTCAAGTTATCAACAAAAGCTCTATTTTTCGAATTTTCATTTTGTGGCTATATCTCATTTATTTATGAAACTAAAGAAAAGTAATGTCTACATTCTTTTGGCACTTTTTTGACAAGAATACAATGGCGTAGCTACTTTTACAAAAACATAATTGAAATTTGAGTTTCAGAGATTATTCAGTTATAAAGTTGTTTTATTTATATGGAACGCATATTTGGCTGTGTTGTCGATTTTATTCATTTACACTAGATTATAGCAAAAACCAGAATTTTCAAAGTAGTGTTAATTTTTCATGGTTTTCTAATAGAAGGCTGGTGTCATTTAGAGTATACCTGATTAAACAAAGTATCTGTGATTGCGTTGTTACAATACTGAACGTTTGATTGATGGAATTGATCACATTGGATTATTGCTAATAACATTACATAAATGATATATATCGCTAGAATGGGAAAAATACTCTTTTACTAAATGCCACTGCCAGAGCTTCAAATAAAAAAATTAACAACTTTAAACCCGATCTCTGAAACCTTTAAATTCGAATTTCGATTTTTTTGATACGCCACTGCATTCCTATCAAAAAATACCTGAGGGGTGTAGACATTTCGTTTCTCTATTTTCATAAATAAGCGAGATTTATCCCTAAAACGAAATCGAAAAGTGGAACTTTTGTTTATAACTGGAAAACAAATGACGATAGCCAATTTTGGTTTTCCCTATTGAGCTTCTCAGGGAAAAGTCGAGGATAAGGGTTGATTTTTCCGTATCTTCTATATTTATTGAGATTCGCAATGAAAACATCGAAATTTGCCCACCCTGTATGTTATCAAAAAAATATAAAAAAATTACAAGAAAACTTCCCCGCTTCAACTCGACGGTTACGATAAGGATATACATAGTACTGTCGAACTTGAATTTCGTTCACTTAGGAGCCACAAAATTACGTTCATGAAAATGAGTGTACAAAGTAAAAAAACAAGTATCTTCAAATAAATGTAATAACAAATGATACGAACATCAACAAGAATTTTAAACCATTATAATTTTTAATTAAAATGTTACAACAAACATTGATAAGGGAGGTGGCCACAGAATGCAATTGCTGAAGTTTCCTTCTTTTTTATTATTATTATGTATGTTTGATGTTTTTGATTTCTAAATATTTCTTATAACATTCACTTAAAAATTATAATTGTTTGAATTGTTATTCGTTATTAAACAATTTTGAATATACCTGTTTTTTTTAATTTGGACACAAGAAATTAGATTTTTTAGCACTAATGTGGTAAACTTAATTTCCAATTTGCTAAGTGAGCGACAGTTCGACAGTATATAGGTACTTATCGTAATCGATAATAAGTTAAGTTTTAATTATTTAATTTTCCATAATATACAGAGTGCTAAGAAAAAAAAATGGAGAAGCCAGTGAGAATTGTTTTTTCGAAGTAGGTTGCTACGACTTCATATTTAACACTCTCTGCCATTTTTATATTTTCGAACCTCCCCCGTATAAGAAAGGAGATATTTGAATGTTGGTAAGTGCAGTTTTAGTTTGAGAAGATGCGGGGACTTTTATCAAGAAGCAAATTTTCTGATAAATGGATAATAAAAAAATCCCAATTGTGTCTACATGTATGCCGGACAGTGTACCTATACAAAGAAAACACGTAATCTCCCCATGCCAGGGTGATAGTGGACATTTTTGTAAAACGGCGCTTATTTCGGTTTTGAGAAATAAAAGCTTCCTGACCTGAAAATGTGACACTTGGAACACATAAGACTATTTTATTATTAAATAGCTTTTGTGTTTCGACAAGAAAAGTTTTGTTAAAAGCGTCCATTTAAACAAAAAAAACCATATTCAGTGGTAATACGAAACAAAACGAACTTCTCAAATAAATATAGGCCTTAACCTGCTGAAAAAAGTACTCTGTTGCAAACTACTCGCTTAATAGAATATGGACATGTTCACTGTGTCCCCCGGTTTCAGTTTTTCAAATTTGTGCTGTATATTCTAAATCGGCAAATTACCAATATATTTGTACACGTAACAAAATTGTGCAACTAACGAAGCAACATCATTAGAATGTGAGCCCGCTTTAAATATTTGTTAGTAAATTAGAACTTAAGAACTATCACAAATATTACATCAGATTTACCAAAAACCGTAAAAACAAGTAACTTTTTCCACACAACTTTTAATGAAAACTTCCACAACATATGGCGTATTCAAATGTTTCTAAGCGGGAAATTTAAGCATTTCTATTAGGTATCTCCCCATGTCAGTTATCTCCACAATTTCCGCTATTCTATAACAGAAGCTTTTAAATATCAAATCAGGCATATTATTATTAGTAATTTTAAGTGCCTTATTTTTATACAAAGCTATATAAAAGTATATAATTTACATTTCAATCTGTATCCAGACCGGCGCAGCGGCTATAATAAAATGTTGATAACTTTGATTGTGCACCACGTAAAAATTGTATTCAAGAAATATTTTATCCTGCATAGAAATATGTTAAAATCGTTTATCTTCGTCGGTGTTGTTATAGACTATTTAACCAAATTAATTTTAGTATCTTTTTATATAAAAAATACATTGAACCAGAATTTATTGATGAAAATAAAGTATTGAACAACACACGTTTTCTTATGGCACTTGCGAGACTCGTTTGATTGCCGCAAAACTCGGCCCTGGTTTTGGCAATCAAACTCGTTTCGTTAAGATGCTTATAATCAAACTTGTATCGTTAATATATATTATCTAATACCTCTCAATAAACGCCCCATAACTATAGCAATTTTAACAATCGCATTATCAGTATTACACAAAAGTGACGTTTTGATCACCATAACTCAACTGGTGAGTTATGGTTACCACAATCATACTTAATGATATCTGTGTTCTGATTTCACTTGGCAATCAGTTAAAACAAACAGGTACTGTGATTTCAAACAAACAATTCAGTTTTGATGCGTCTTGTAAGTTTATTGAGGGGTATGGATAAAATGTACACACGGCCTTGGGCCTCGTCGGCCAAACTTTTTCTCTAGTGAGTAAGATCCACATAACACTATTTGTATATAAATAACTATTCTAATATCGTTACTGCGTAATTGGTCTTACTATGTGCAACCTTTTACCAACCAATCAGAAGTGTCATGACTTGTTTAAATTTAATCAAAGATCCTTTTTGTTTGTTAATTTCTGTTTATCTTGGCTTCTTAATGTTTATTAATTCCTATAAAAACAAATCGTCTCCGTAAACTAAGTATTTTATTAGTTTTACGCGTGGATAAAGATACGAATTCTTGACGTATAAATATTCACAAAGCTACTAACTGATGTCATAAATTTTCAGCGCATTGATATATTGGTGCAACAAGACTGGTGTGGGTGAAATAATAAAATGATCTTTATCTATGTTTCAATATTTCCGCTAAGATCAATACATTTTTTACATTTTGAAATTAACGAAAATAAGCTATAATAGTTTTTCGAGAACTGCAAAAAATATTCTACTTCCATCATCAGCTCTTCGCTATTATAAAATCTTTGTCCACGTAGCTTTTTCCAAATGCCTAAACAGGAAATAGTCGCAGGGGACCAAATCTGGACTGTGTGGCTGGTGGTTTAGCCCTTGGAACTATAATGTTTAATTGAATTTTAAACAAATGCAGCCTTGTGCACAGGTGCATTGTCATGCAAAAGCACAATTTTTTCCCTTTTTTCAGGGCTGTTTTCTTTGATTGAGCCCTGCAGTGTTCTCAAAAGTTCGCTGTAATAATCCCCTTTTACTGTAGGCATATGGAGAAGGTAATATATAAAAAAAATATCTTCAAAGTTCCAGAAAATGTGGCCATCGCTGTTGCTCGCTGATGGTTAAATCGGTGCGCCCATCTTGCGCTCACTTTTGACATCTCTAAATGTTCGTGAAAACTCATTCTATCAGCTATCTGACGAATTGTAGAGCAAAGTTGAAATGTAAAGACACCAGCGTCCCAGCATAACCTTATGGTGTGGTGGTGTCTTTACATTTCAACTTTGCTCTAATTCGGTGGTCTTTAAGTATCAAATTTTATATTTTTTATGATCTCTGCAGTTGTGACCGAGTTGGGACGTTCATTGCGAGAGTCATCTTCGAATGGCGTTCATTCCCACTTAAATTGTTTGAACCAAAATTGTACAGTTTTGTAAGACGAAAATTAACTGTAAATAACAGACATTCTATCATGTATTTCTTTTGGCGATCTCTCTTCCTTCCGTTAGGAATTTTATTACCGCAAATGTTTTATTTTATCCACATAACCCAAGACTTTGACACTAACAATTATACGGGATGTCCCACCTTAATTGTATAATAATTAACCAGGGTATTTTTGAGCCAAAAACAAGCAAAACCGTTCTAATAACCATACAGGGAATTTATTTTAATAGTTAACATAAGCATTTCGTTTCTATGCCACCATTAAATGATACAGGTCATATCCCTAGTTACAAGTGAGACCAATAGATTAGGGCGTGTATTTTATAAGTTAACATCGGAATTATTACTTGTCAAAAAGACAATTAATAGTTATCCTAATGTATACCACTGAAGAAAAGATACAATACAACACACAGATTGTTCCTACGTATCTACTTTTTAGTTGTATACCTACATTCCAGTAACAAAATTAAAGTTTCTTATTAGCAAGTACCTAATTCGAATTTGAATGTTAACTCGTAAAATAAACGCTCTAATCTATTGATTTCATTGGTAACTATGGAAGTGGCCTGCATGATTAACTGCTGGCATAGAAACGGAACTGCTATGTTAACCATTAAAATAAATTCACTGTATATCAGTTGATTGATACTTGGTAAACATTTTTTTTTTGACACTTCAAAGATTAAACATAAAAATTCTTTATTGGTTCCATGGCCTTCTTAATGATCAGGTACCTTAGATATTAAATCTTTCTCGTACGTTTGCAAAAATGGGTTTTTGTAATACCTACTTGTTAAATATTTCTTTAAGGACTGTTTACTACTACGTAAGCAACCTCTTTACGACCCGGCCGTAAAAAGTGTCCGTAAAGACCACGGCCTGCTAAATTGTGTGCCAAACGTCAAAGTGACGTTTGTCACCTGCTTACAGCCATACACAAAATTGGAAATAAATGACATTTATAAACAACAGTTGCAACGTCCTACGCACTCTCAATCATTCTAAAACGTTATTACACAAATCTAGCGTTTTCATGAAATTAAATTAAAAAAGATAGGTATTACCGAATTGTATGTAGGTATTTACAAAAACTATTGTACAATACACGTCCGTTAGGGCCTTTACTGCCTCGCCAGTATTATATAACGAAAAGGGGTCATTTACCTGGACGTTTTAATATTGATGCAGTTCAAACAAATTTCTCTTCGGTTCAATTTACCGTTGTTGACGACAAAAAAAAGGTTAATTGTTCAAGAAATAAGAAGGAAACATTTAGTTCTGTGCAACAATATAGCAAATATAACTAGCGTGTCGTGTTTTGGCAGTGTTTATCGAAAATTACGATTTTACAGCTCATCGAGAATGCTTGGAGATATTGAGATGTAAAACAATACTACACAGTTAAATTCGCAATGCAATGAAATGCCTGATAATCATGCGTAATAAAGTAATACTCGACGTTTATCATGGCTCGCTAAATATACTCGTACATCATTCGAATGAAAACTTTAGAATTCTCAAACATGGTATTGATTACGATATTTTAATTGATGAAAAGAAAACTACGACCATGAACCCCAATATACTATTAAAAGTTAGTGAGACCGAAAACAGCAACGAAATTGTAGATGAATGGCCACAAAAGATTCAATTAAAATAAACTAACTGCAATGCCAAAGAAAATAAAAATAAGAGCGAGACCCAAGGAAGCAAGGATATCACAGTATTGGGCTTAAAGCGAAGAAAAAATAAATAAGAATGTTGTTTAATAACATGCATATATGAAAGAACATTTCATATTTGTATGCATAAAGTACTGTCAATTATTGTTTTGTGTAAATAATTTTGTTTTCGTTGAACGAATGTACGAATACGATTTGCATAAAAAACAGTTTTACGTCGTAATTACAAAAATGCGAAAGATGCGTTACTTCTACCGGGAGATCAAAATTAACTTGATCGCAGGAGCTATCGAAATCAATCAAACTTGCCTAATCTGTAGCATGCGTTTTGTTAACATAGAACTGTCAATTTTTTTTTTAATTTACTTTTGACGTCTTGTTTAACTTATCCCATTGTTATTTTAATGTTACCTTTCAATTTAATGTATACATTTGGTATAAATTACATATTTTTGCATATTTGTGTAGCTGATCATTAGACTGTTAAGTCACATGAACTAATAATTCAGTTAATTGTAGTTCAAATGTACTTAGTTTTATAAAGTGCAGTATAGACAGAATTTTTCATGACCACTCTTGACCAAGATAATTTTTGACATCTCTGTATAATACAGCAATCTACGATTTACTTATTTATGCAACCTACAGCTAAGTCTCAGTAATCGTTTACAAACATAACATAGCTAAGTGTGTTTCACTTCTCACCTTCACACCCCCAATTTTACTCCAAATCGGTAGTTTTATTGAAAGAAGTTGTCCAGGATCACAAAAATAGTGCAAATCGAATATTTTTTTCGATTTTTTTTTATTTTTATAAATTTATAATACGACATAAATTTATTCTCATTGTTATACTACAACCATAGTTCTATCAATCTTTACAAGGGGAACAACAATTACATACAATTTCCAGAGGGTGAATCATAAAAGAGTAATGGAGCACCTTTTTCAAAAGAATATTATTTCTCCTTTACCTACAATATTGTTTGGCAGCGTTTGTTTGTTAGTTTAGCGTATTATGCGAGCGGGAAGAGGGGAACTCTAGAATTAATTTATATTTAGAAGAAAAAACAAACGTTTGCAGTCCGTACGAAGAACGCAGGCGCGTAGGAGCGTTTTCTAGACTGCGGGGGCCATTCTAATTTCAATAAAGGCTTCTAACTTGATTCATTAATACGAGCTATAATATTTCTGATTTCATGATTATCAATTTTTAATTTAATACTATAATAGTATATTTTAGTCACTAGTTACTTAATAAGTACTATTTTATTAAAAAAACACTGTACTATAAAAAATTAATTAAACAATGAACAATGTTTATTATTAGATTTTCACATAAGCAAAGAATACGCATGCATAAGCAAACTTAACTGAATATACAACTAGTTTCAAAAAATAAAAAGGGTGTAAGTAAAGATTAGAAATATAATAAATGTATATAAAACACAAATACAAAAATAAATGCAATTAAGAAACTATCATTTACCAAAAACAGCAATTCTAGTTGGTAAAGTACCTACGAAATCGTTTACAAGATCGTCTAGATCTAGATGTTCGACCTCCTCTACAGTGTCCGCCAAAAAGTCGGCATAATATGGAAAATATTTTGATTTTTAATTTTTCAAAAACAATTCTTAGGTCAATAATTTGTGCTTGTCTAACAACCTATTTAGCCCCTATCATATACTAAACATAATTTCTGATTGGCCTATAGATATAGTCAAAATGACTGACTTCCGGTTTTACCGGAAATGATGCCAACTTTGATTTTTTAAATGGAACACCCTGTATATTTCATGTTTTTCTGAATTTACGAGTCAAACTACATACAGGGTGATTTCTTGAAAACGATCCACCTGAGATATTTCAGAAACCAAAAGGAAATTAAACATTTCCGAAATCAGGTCCACTTATATGGGGAAACGGTTTGACCTATGATACACACTTTTGACGTTTACCCCTGCGCCCCCACGAACACCTCCCCAAAAATTTTAAATGGAATGACGCATCGCGTGGTATCTCAAATGAAAGCTTATCTTATAAGGATTATGGTGATGTGTCCCTTGCCCACGTTTTTTATTTTCTCATACATTTTATGAGAAAGTTTATCATTGTCACTTAAGGAGAACGGTAAGCGCTATCGAAACCTAATTTTAATCAGGTAGGCGTGGAAAAAAAATAAAGCAAGCCGTTGACGTTTTGTCTAACAAACTGTCGCATTAGTTGATAAGTGGACCTGTTTTCAGAAATTTTTAATTTCCTTTTGGTTTCTGAAATATCTCAGGCGGATCGTTTTCAAAAAATCACCCTGTATAGTCTTGCAAAATTTAATTTTTTTTAAACACGAAAATTATTTTTTCAATTTTTATTTTTTACTTTAGAAGGTCTTGACTGGGAATAATCTATTCTAATTGACTTTAGCAACTCTTAATAATAGCTATTTTATCAATAAGGTCAATAAAAGAATATAGTTTGCTAAACTGGTTTTTTAAGAAAGTCAGTTTTCTTAAATGGCACCTACTAAGGGCCATCTCGCCATTAGATAGAAAATGTAATTACCAATCTAGCGATATGCATCATGCACTACTTTATCTTTATCGGAAACTGAAAATTAATTATTTTTTTAAATTTATTTAAAAAACCAAACTGGTTTCACCGGAAGTGACACTAACTTATTTAAATAGATCACTCTATATGTTTTTCGGAATCTACGACTTAAATTACATACAACAGTGTTGCCAAATTTGCTTCAGTATTATTAGTTATTAGCTTATTACAACGGTCGGCAACTGGCGGACCGCGGTCCAAGTCCGGACCGCGGAAGATCGAAAATAGGACAGCCAAAAGTTTTTTTTTGAAACCTGGTATAACATTTAACTTAGTCAATTTAAATAAATGATTTAAAAATTTTTTCTACAGATAAAAATATGTTTGTTCCTTATCAATGTTTCTAATATGTTATTATGTTACAAGTAATAGCGCGACTCGTTTGATTTTTACTTCCTTTTACGTAAAAGAAGTATTGGATTCACACCAAAAATTCGAAATTGAGTTTTCAACAGATCTTCACGTTTTAGAGTCCCTTGAACCCAAAAAACATGTTTTTGCTCATTGGTCTGTCTGTCTGTGTGTGTGTCTGTGAACAGAATATCTCAAAAACGAAAAGAGGAATGGCGTTGAAACTTCATATACTACCTATAAGTTTTGTGTACTATCTAGATACGACAACAAGCTTTTGAAGAAAATCGCATAACCAGAATTATGGTGTTTACTGTTGTGATTTTTCAGTTTTTTTCGATTTCTTCAAAAACGACTATAACGATTTTTTTCAAACTTTACATTTTTAATGTGTATTGATGTATTCCAGTTGAATACCTCTAAAATGGGTTTCTTTTGTTTTTTTTTCCTATTTTTTTATTAACTCCTATTTCAAACAGAACACCCGGCATATTATTACATTTTTGAATTCAGCTTAAAATTTTAGATAAAATTTGTCTCTGGAACTAACGGTCTATTTTGTACAGTTTCTGTAGAATTTGTAATTTTTGAAAATTTTTGACAAATGCTTGAACATAAAAATCAAATTTTTGGCTAATTATAAGGTCACTGTAAAAGGAAGTTGTGTGCGTGTATCACACCAGATTTTTTATAGTATGTTCCCAGTGAAAATGAAAAATAATAAGTAATATGAATTTTTTCTCTGGACCTCGAAAATGTTATTCAAAAATATTCGGACCCGTCTTAAAACTACTTGCCGACCCCTGGCTTATTACATAAAAATATTTAAAAAAATAATTAATTAATTTTCAGTTTCAGATAAAGATAAAGTAGAGGCTTTACCCAGAACTTCCCTCGTCAACATTGTGACACTAAATAATTTTAAAAATCAAATTAAGTTAGGAGTACAAATATCTTCACGTTTCTAATAAAATAAATACATTTTCAAATAAAAACAATTGTATCCCAACCCGCCGCATCTGCAGCTCTGCAGATCGCTTTATCCTAACCGCATTTCCGCAGCGGATACAACTACAGCAAAATTCCATCTGCGCTACCGCGTCTTTTTGGGAAAAGTCCGGCGCGCGCGTCTCTTGAAGAGCACGGTGTAGTGGTTGAAACATTTTTACTCCTTTGTGACATTATCCTTTATCAGTTGAGTCTTATTTTCGGCAAATGTAAAGCCTGACCTATGTGAAAGTTATTACTTCCTTTTATTTCAAAAGTAACACACAAATAAACAAACTTTTATTTCTTTTAAGGTGCTCACCCTGTATATATTTGTATGAAATTGTACCGGTTTCATGCGAGGTAGATATACAATATGTATGCAAAATATCATCTTCCTCCGACAAATAGTTTTTGAGCTATACTGCCACCAGACAGACAGACAGACGGACAGACACGTACAGGGTGAGCACCTTAAAAAAAATAAAATGTTTATTTTTGTGTTAATTTTGAAATAAAAAAAGTAATAACTTTCACATAGGTCAGGCTTTACATTTGCCGAAAATAAGACTTAACCGATAAAGGATAATGTCACAAAAGAGTAAAAATGTTTCAACAATAACGTCGTTCTGTTCAAGACAGCCGCGCGCCGGACCTTCCTGGAAGAGACTCGGTAGCGCAGATGGAATTTCGCTGTAGTTGTATCCGCTGCGAAAATGCGGTTAGGATCGAGCGATCTGCAGAGCTGCAGATGTGGCGGGTTGGGATACAATTTTTTTTATTTGAAAATGTATTTGTTTTATTAGAAACGTAAAGATATTTATCGGTTTCAGGGTATTAAGCCTTTGTTTACATATACAAAAGTAGGCTGGTAACTAGGTCATAACTTATCTGTAGGGTAATGGAATATTACCCTACATGGCAACCATAACCATATAGCAACCGATAAACTATTGAACAAATCACGGATGTTATGAATGATAACAGCCTTAAAAGTTTTAAAATCCTCGCTCTACGAGCTCGGATTTCAAAACATCTGCGGCAGTTATGATACTCATAACATTCCTAGATATGTTAATAGCTATTTTACTCCTAACTTAATTTGATTTTTAAAATTATTTAGTTTCACAATGTTGACGAGAGAAGTTCTGGGTAAAGCCTTTTACAGATTTTTTAGACCTAATTTGCCACACAGGAAAAAATCATATTTCCCGATTTTCACTCTTTATTTTAAGAGATGGACTGAAAAGTATCGAATTACTTTTGTAGTATTTTCCACAATATCTTATTAATAGCCAAAGTCAAATACATAGGTATTATGTGCGTAGGTACTTACCATTTCATAAAATTTAATTACAACACAGTAACAAAATACAAAGCACTCCGTCGAATATTTATTACCTAAATCTTTGCATCTTGGCTCTTGACCTTCACGTAGCAGAAGAAAATATTAACTACGTATTTGGATTACAAAGCCTCCCGCTGTTTTATTTATACTCGTAGAGTATTCAAGCCTGGACAGGAAAAATCGACAAGATCTAACTTGAAACTGCTATCCAAACTTTTGTCAATTTATACGCGTATTCAGGGTATGGCATATTGCACAGAGAATTAACTAACCTATAGATTTTAATATATTCAATAACTAGCTGTTACCCGCAACTTCGTACACGCGAGGTTCGTTATTTGTGTATTAAATAATGACTAATTATTTTCTGTCATCCCATCCCATCCCATCCCCGTCCCCGTCCCTTTCCCTGTCCCCGTCCCTTTCCCCGTCCCCGTCCCGGCCCGTCCCCTTCTGAAATTTTGCACGAGACCAAAATTTTACATTTTGAACAACTCTTCCTGATGACATTTTGTCGTATTTAAAACAGAAGGGGTACTTTTCTTGAAAAAATAATTGTTTTTAGCTACCGCTGGTGAGGGCTTATGAAGATCAATCCAACATTTTCGAATTAAAATTTTCGACTCAGAATTGTACAAGGAATATCGCTACCTGGAGCTTTTGCGCCAATTTGTATACACCCTATATAAGCGCTTGTTTGCTTTCATATATGCAATAGGGCCAAATCAAAGTTGGCCCAGGTTTTCGACACTTTATAGACTGCAGCGGTGGGGAAAGCGGCAAAGGAGGTAGGTGCAAAGATACACTATTTAGCATTGATTCAGGGCCACTTCAGGTTTGGCCCAAGGTCTGGCCACTGCGCCGCTGCGATAAGAGTAATATTGTTGGCGTATAATAACCATCACATCGTTCACATCCCAAATATGAATGAGGTCATCCGCAGAAGCATTAGCACCGCAAAAGTTATCATTTCGAGAATTCTGAAAGAAAATGCTGAGATGCGATGCGTACGATGTGGAGTAGTGAGCGCTTACCTTAAAGCACCTGGCATTCACAGAGCACTATGAATGAAATTAACAATCTTTTAGATAAACCTTTTTCGTCATATTCGCTCGGAGAAAAACTTGAAATAATCAGTTAGGCGACCCTGCTTGATTGAAATATTTTAAAAAGTTAGACCTCTATAGCTAAGTTCCAATTCTAAGGTGCGAATGAAAAAATTTAATCGCAAGGTGTATTTACAATTTTTTCACTGATGCTAACTTTTGCCAATCCACCAGTCCATATGCAAAATATTTAGACCTCGACCTGTCTTTGTCTGTGATGGGGTGGAAGCTGCGTTTTAGATTCGGTTGGTCCTACCATTAAAATTTTCCAGAAGCCGCCACTGATTCTGAGTACTACAGACTACAACAAATCGATGTGAAATCAAATTGATGAGTGATATGAAATCAGCTATTATCTCGAGACTAAGGAAACTTCCTGTCGAGGTTTGTATACTATTTTATTCGCAACCACTTTATTCTAAACAATAATTGGAAAAATTATTATGATACGTCAGGTTGTAACGGGCATGAATGGATCAACGAGATTCCCAGTGTGCCTACCTACTCAGCGGTCGGGAATGTACTTCCCGCACTCACTTCCCGGACTTGAGCGGGAAGTGAGTGAGGGAAGTAGCGGGCTGAAATGTACGACTTCCCCCACTCAAATGAGGTCAGGAATGTTAACATTACATATATGGTTGCGAATAAACAATATAAACAACAATGCTCATACACAGGTTACAGGCTAGTAAACTATTGTGAGAATTATGAACTCAAATTCTCAAAAAGGATCAAATAAACATATCTACTAGAACACATCAGCATGCAAGAACTATAGAAAATTAGATTAGAACAAAAATACTTTAAAACTGCAAATGCTAATGATCTCTACAAACACATAATTTCAAATATCAGGCAGGCAACTGAGGAAGCCCTTGGAAGAGAAGTACCTAATAAAACAAAGGATTTTGCCTGGCACAACAAACCAGAAATACAAAAAACCTATGACAAATATTGTACCTACCTTAAATAATGCCTTTGTTATATCATAATAAATAAATATTAACAACATTAAGTAGGTAATTTAGTAATAGTTGAGGCAAACATTAGTATAAATACTGCAAATTACCCTTTCACTGAACCTCAAAGATGTAAAAAAAAGATTAAAAGTAGACCCAGTGCAAACAATATAAACAAAAACTAGTTGGCGCAGTGAAACAGATAAAGACAAAATAACATGTGAGCAAACGAAAATGAAATCACGCATGGCTTTGAAATATTTGTTTGTGTTGGTGGCACTGTAAGTCTATGTCAAATTCGAAGTAAGCAGGTTAGGTTTTGCGTAAGTCTGTGTCAAAACTGACAGAAAACCTAACCTACTAACCGCGAATTTGATATAGACTTACAGAGCCACCAACACAAACAAATATTTCAAAGCCAAGCTTGATTTCATTTGCTCACATGTTACATTATAAATGGCTAAAGTTCTAAAACATCTTGTAGAACAAGACTATGATCAGATTAAAACCAAACAATTAACTACATTTAAAACTTGCTATTCCTATTTGGGTAACATCTTTTGTACAACACAATTAACTATGAACCAGCTGGCCACTAATAAATAAGTTGATTTAGTTTATTCCTCGACTTCATTAAACAGCAGCAAATGTTTGGTGGTTTGGTACACCCCTATTTGGAGATCTTTCTCTGTTTACTCTCACTGACTTCCGGCCATTTCCTTGACAATAACCATAAACTAATACCAGGTCAGTCAATTCGGCATAAGCGCATGTACGGCCATAGAGAAAAATGTAAAAATGAAATGTTAAATTTTTAAATTAAACAATAAAGGTTTGTCAAATTAATTTGTTTGATATTACTCTTTTGTAACTAATGACTATCCTTGTTAACTCGTTGCTATGTAAATTTTTATTGTTGTTGGCCCGTTGGCCCTTAAACATGCTCCAAATTTTTTGGACTAGTTCTAAGCCTGGATAAAGTGTGAAGGAAGGCACCGACGAGATTCAGTACGCAGTAATATATTTAAATTCAATTATCTTAGAAACTGTTGCTTGGAGCGACACCAATCAAGCATACCTTTTTTGGACAAAAAATGCTAGGAAATAAGAATTTTTTGTTAGAAATTTAATACATCGAGGCACAAAAAAGTTATGAAGCTTTAGATGTATGTGAAATACTGCTGGTGGGGCCCAACAATGAGTTAACTATTATACTGCGGTCTTTGAGCCTTGAATCAATTTTTTTCGTTCATTAGATTTCTTGTAAATCACTTGCAAAGTTGCTAGGTTTCTGTCATTTTCTACATGCAGCATTTATAAAAGTTTACTTTTTTTCTATATCACATGTGCTTTTATCAACTCAAAACAAAAGGTCAAGTTTTACTTTAACAGCAAGGGTAGATAAAGTAACACTTTAACATCAAGGATAGATAATAGCTATTTATGCAACAAGTGCTAAAAGTCGACGTTTATGCACGCGTTGCATACAATATTTTATCTACGACCTTAATTTTACTGTTATTAATCCATAAATATCGATTTAACAAAGGTTTGCATCTACACCACTTCTAATTTATGTCATAATAAACAGTAGGCCTTGGAGCGCGGGCAAATGTTTGTGGAGCCAGTACTGTCAAGGTGAGTTATCAAAGGTTTTAAATATTAATACTACACATCTCACTGTATTTATTACATAACGCTTTAATTATTTCAAAAACACTTTACCTGTAACGCAAGAAGCAACTAGAATAACTTTACAACTTCACTTCCAGTTCGAAATTGTAGTTTTATAACCTCACTTCACTTTTAGCACATGGGCTAAAAGTAAACAGCTGATCTCATTTTAAACACAATAAATTATAAAACGTCACTTTTAGTGAAAAAAGCTAGCGCTAAAAGGCCTACTTTTAGTGGTGGTCGTAGATAAAGTAATTTAATTTTCTAACTTTTGTTTAAATTATATATGACAGATTCGTATTATCGTAGCAACCCAATCTAGCTACTGACATTTTGAAATGTGATTGACTGTCCCTATTTTCTTTTGAAATTGTTAAAAGTTCTTGCTCTAGAAAAAAATATTGTATTATATACGACGATAAAGTTATTTCTATCCACTTTTGAATCATTAACGTCTCGACGTTAAACGATTCACTCGTGGATAAAATTTAACTTTATCGTCTTGTATAATAAATTACTATTATTGTTCTTTTATATTGTACATGAGAAATAAAATTATTGCAATAAAATTTATATATAGTAGACTGTAATTAATAAGAAAAATAGAAAAGCCAATGAAATTTAACAATAATTAATAAATAGTACGATTTTGAAGTACCTACTGGTATTTTTGAAAAAAAAAATATAAAAAATAATAGTTTTTTCTATACAAATGTATAAAAAAAGGACAACGCCAAAAATTATCACAAGTATTGTACTTTAATGTTCTGTAAGTTTGGGCTGGATCGGTCCAACTTCGTGTGCAATTAAGGTTAATGTGCAGAATTTGCAACATGGTGATGGTCACTTACAGATTCACCAAAAATGCATTTGAAAGATATGTTACGACGAATGCGGAATTTTTCTAGCCATCCTTCAGAGGCTTTAAAATTTTCAATGCAAAATCTTTCTGCAATCTCTTTAGCTTTGCATCTTACTAGTGGTCCGGAGAGGGGAATATTAATTTTTATTTCGAGCTTCCATAAACCAGTCATAAGTAAGTTGGTCTATTTGAAATCCAGCTGTACTTAAAAAAAAACTACGCTTTCCAGTAACGTTTCCGCAGTCATGCCACTTCTTTATTAATTATTCTTTTTTTCGAATAATATTCGCTGCTTGGGTTTTTCCAATTTCGAATTTCATTGAATAATTTCGTACGCTGAGTTTGTTTTGATCGTACCAATTCACAATTTCAACTTTTTCTTTTAAGGTTAGCATGTGTTTAGTGCTGCATTTGCTTTCCATTATGACACTACTGTAAAAAAGTAGTTTTAGTACATAGATATCAACTGCAGCCTGTAATGAAGAAAACCTATCTGCTTTTAATCAAATGCAGCTATAAACAAAGAGCACTTTGCCATAGATAAATAAAATTGTTTTCGTAGAACACTTCCGAAATTGAAATACATAACTGAGGATTAAGGTTGGAAAACATAGGGCGCATATGAAAAGAGGTAATTCCCCTAATTTCCTAGGTAGCATCTGAACACGCAATTTATAATGCGCCCCATACCACACATATGAAAACATGTAATTCCCCTAGTTCCCTAACATTTACGCATATAATAATTAGTAACATGTCCGCTTAAACAAGGGAAATATTTCAAAATTTATAGAATTTTCCTGTCCGTGTCCTGTTAACAGAGTCCGCTTAACGAAGATGCCCTTGTATTTAAACCACATGGGTTCCCAACGGCGCCAAGAAAGATGTTCGCTTAATGTAGTGTCCGTTACGAGAAATTTCACTGTAAATACAGTGCTTTCGTAATAAATTCGTTAAAAATTCAAGAAATAACTTTTCAAAAAAACACTCGGACCCGTCGATTTTTATTATTTGCGCATTTTTTCAAATAAAATGCATACATACAGGGTGACCCGCGTAGGAGGTATGACGTCATCGATTTTCTTTTTAAATGGCCACCCCCTTTTTTTATTACGGAATTTGAATAAACGCATTAAAGTGGGTGGTTAAGGTGTTCGTTAGAAATTACACACACAAATAACTACACCACTTTTAATATTCTTTATTTAACGCAACGGATTACAGACATAAAATTAAATGTGCGGATTTGCTACTATACTATTACACGTGTGGATCGAATAGGTCTTGTTAATCAGCATACATGTGAGCGTTTGTGGATCTGACACTTGGCTCGTGGAAACACTTAAAAGTAAATGTTCCACTAAGTATGAGATTAATATTAACGCATTGAGGAACTGACTCTTTGCGTGTCTGTTTAACCAAAGTGGTTTAACAGGCGAAGACCTGATGTGCAATGATTCCGTTCAACCCCATCGCTCTGGTTTATATACCCATGTTACACAATATACAAAAAGGATTTTCTATTCTAGTGACAACAATGGTATTGTATTCACAAAACAAAGGATCCGTTCACTTTCACTTGGGACGCAACGGTTGGAGGTTTTATGAGTTTATGACACCACTTGAAATTCACTAGATTTTTACACTGCAGTTTTGTATTGTGACTTCACTTTCGCTTCTGATTTAGAAAAGTGTATTTTAAGAAACCCTTTTAGTTCGAGGGATGTTGAATAATTTCTCTCCGTTGAATTCCGCGCACAAATTACCTTTTTTAACTGCGTGCATCCGTTTGCTCGAAAGTTTTCTAATGGTACTTAAGCTGACTGCTTGAATTTCACAAATATTTATTGCGGACTGGCACTGTTTATTTTATAGGCGAGCTTCCTTTCTTTGGAATTCTTACACTAACTGTTGACAACGAGTTATTGCGATTTATGGCTCCACTACAGCATTTTTTTAATTACGCTAAGCTGATTTTTGAGTATAGGTCTCATGACCAAAAATTAAGAAAAAAAATTAAAATTCTAAAATACTGAATTTGCAATCCATTTAGTACTCTGCACTGTATTACAATATCAAACCAAACAAATACCTCGTTATCTTTTTTCAAGTTAATTTGTAATCATTGGGTTTATATCTTCGCGGAAATGACGAGCATTTATCTTATCACTATGGAGAGCAGGATTTTTGAGGGTCACCCTTTTAAAAATCAAATAATTGGACGACAGAATATGACATGTGATTTATTGTTTTATAGTTATGATTATAAATTTACAACATGAATAGAGTTGTTTCTGTTTATGACAAAATACTGTAAACTTTGCATTTGGTAAATAATTTAGGCTCTGTTATTATAAACTTCTGAGAATACTTACACTCAATGATTTTACCTACTGGATATTTAATGCTTTCCTTTATTGTTTTGTACAAGTTCATTCATTTAAGCTTCGTTTCCGATATTCGACACACAAAACAATGATATATTTTTATCCAGTATACAAATTTAATATTATGACAAACTATGTATCTAATCTAAACATTTAAATTGATAAATAAAAAATAGATAATTTTAAAATACTTAAAACAAAAACATGTCGATGTTTGTAGTTCACAATAAATTAGTATAGGTATATAAATTGCAGAATCTTCATTCTTATTAAGTTAACAAATATCTATGCTAAACAAATTTGGAATTTCATTATCTAACTATGAATTTCTTAATACGACTAAATAGAAGTCAGATTGCAACACCCATAACAGTAAAATCCTTGTAAGGTGTATATGTCTGTTGTAAATTAATGTAAACTCTAAGTACAGCCCCACTTATTACTTCTAACCACTTTTTTTGCAAACTCTGAATGGCATATAAATCAAACCTGATCAGTTCTCGTCAGAAACTTCATTCTTAGGAAGTGTATAATATAGGCAACAACAAAATAACTATTTATACCTTTCCTGTGACTTGTAGAGTAGCAAATGGAACAAAATTTTAGAGTACACGAACTGAGCTGCGCTAAAAGTTGTATTCAATTTACTCGCTTACAATGGCCCCATGAAAAAACTTCAAGGCTTAACGCCAGAAAAATGATAATACAAACTGGTTAATTTCAGACTAACATAACTTTTAGATTGTCATTAATTAAAAACTGAATTGCAGCAGGCCCTGGATAGCTTGAATAAGTTGGCAGTACTGGCAGTCTATGTCAAATTCGAGATTTGCAGGTTAACTTTTGCATCAGTCTGTGTCAAATGACAAACAAAACCTAACCTACTAACCTCGAATTTGACATAGACTGACAATGCACTTCAGTACTGCCAACTGATTCAAGCTATCCAGGGCCTGCTGTAATTAAATTTTTTTTAAATCGTATTGAAAGCACCAGCCTCGACACCGTAAGGTAAATGAGGTTACAGATAATACATACATACATACATAATTACCAATTCTCAAAGTTCGGAATAATTTAGTTCAATTAAACATATACGTAAGTAGGCAATACCTATGTGTTCATTATTTAAAAAAAAATGCCTTTTGGTGCCCCTTTAGCAAACACGGCTGTATACAAATTCAATAAAAAAATAATACTGTTTCGTGCAATTGTAAATTTTATTTAAATAAATACTTCAACTCTACAAAATTTGTAGAAAAAATTTAACATCCTCCGTTATTTAAATTTTTTCCATTTAATTATTATATTGGAATGTGTATTTAGAGCACAGAACATATTTTAATTATGTCAAGTCTGAGATTTCCCATGCATATTATAATAACAAATTATCTGTGGTAATTGAAATCCACAAAAGAAATTGCACTGTATCACAATTGAAGTTTTTTCATTTCACTTCGATTAAACAAAAGCAAGTAACAGATCAGCCATACACATATATGTGTATGCAATAGATTTAATATATACGTATTTAAAGAAGTACCAAAATATACACAAAAAATTGAATATAATATCATTCATCAGATTTATGACAACATAAAAACAAACCAATTCGATACATATTTAAAAAACTACTACTGCCACAAATTAGTGGCCAAAGTAGGTCCAGAATTAGCAGCTTTAGTATTTAAGGTCAGATTTGCAAACTGCTGTTGCATGTTTATCCCTTGATTGGAAAAGAAGGGATTAGGTACGGGGGTTTGTCCAGCAAACCCGGAACCTTGCGTCGGAAATTGGTTCACTTGCCCTATGTTATTAGGAACTCCTTGGAATTGTGAATTAGGATAGAACTGGGTACCATTTGAGATTGAACTATTTGGCGGAAAACTGCTAGGAGGTGCAAACTGCATATTAGACTGGGATTGTATCGCCCCAGTTTGAAACTGATTATTCATGGGAAACTGGCCTACCGGCTGCTGATATGGAAACTGTCCTGCTGAAAATTGCTGAAATTGATTAGCAGCAGTGAATTGTGTCACCCCGTTTTGTGTTGGCAAATTTTGTTGTGGGTACCCTGTGAAATTTTGGAAACCTTGCTGGTTTCCACCAAAATTAGCTTGACTGGGATAGGTGGGATTAAAATTGCTAGCTGGTGGGGCACTACTGTATAAAGCTAAAATATTATCTTTAGTCAGTTTAACCTTCTCTTTTTCCGTTGGTGCTGTTTGATTAAAAAAACTTTCCTCCTCGCTTTTCAAAGTATCCGTTTCGTTTTTCTTTGTTTCCTCAATTGTGGCTGAAACGAAGCTACTAAAGGTGTTGTCTTCCCCATTCTGCAAGCCTAAAAGATCAGTACTCTGCTTAGTCTCAGTGATTGCTGGTGACTGCGTCAATCGGCTAGGTTTTGGACTCGCACTTTTAGGCTTCGGCAATTGTGGAACTTCAACCGTACTCAGCTGCTTTTTTTCTACAGAAGTTTTCTTTTTACGCTTCTGACGCTCGATCTCCTCGTCAATCTCCTTCTCCCAATTTACTTTTGGCAGCGGTGGCGGTACCCACTCCCGTGCAATGTACTTTTTATGTTCGTACTTTGCACGTATAAACGATTCCAGGCTCGAGTCGCTCTGTGGCCTCCTAAAATTGTCTGGCAGATTTGCTTCGTAAACTGCTCTGGCACGAGAATTCCCCATTTGCTGCAATGAAACGACTTGTTCGGGTGTCCATGTGTCCAGGTTCACCGATTTCACTTTCGAAATGTGCACTCCTAAATTTCTGTGAATTCCTGCACACCGTATACACAAAAACACTCCTAAATTCCATGACGCCCATCTCGGCCCTGCAACAGAACTCTTTGTCAAACCAAAAGTGACCGTACAGAAAAACCGGCGATAAAATACGTCAAAACTGCTGGAATTTGACGTGACGAAAAAATCAATTCTCACCTTTCGAATCACAATCAACACAGTACTTGTTGTCTTCGTCCTTAAGCAAGGCGTTTAACACTGACTGGCATTTATCTTGAATTTGCTTAGTTCTGTCTTTTTCGCTTTTTGTACTCATGTTCGTATATTCAACGTCCAACTATTAATGACAACAACCTAGGGGGTGGTTGCCATTTACAAACGTCAATGGTTGGTTGGTATACGCATGGCAGGTTTGGGTTCGACGCACAGAACTTTTGGTTCGATGTTCGATCTTTTTCTTTTAGCCATCTATGAAGCAACAATTAAGTTACAAGTAATGGCGCTAAATGGTATCGTTCAAAAAGAAAAGCCTAAATTCGCCTGAGTAGTGTTAACTTTATGACTTTGCTCGTTATACAGGGAATACAGGAATTTTTATGTTAAATAACTTTCGTCAAGAAAATCATGAAAAACAATTTATTCAACCAAAATAAAGCTTAAACATGGTAATTTTATTTCTTAAATATTACATTAGTCAGATGACCTTCTTGATTCACAGCGCTCTTGAAAGTTCCTAAAAACTATTCTCAAAAGTTCTTCATCTATCGCTGCTACTCGGTTACGCATTGCTTGTTTTAAATCTTCAATGGTACGAGGACTATTTCTTTCAGATACACCCACAAGAAAGAAGCGAGCCAAGAAATATCACCAAAAGAAGTTGGTTTCATAAAAAAACGCACTGTTTTAGAATGGTGTTCTATTGACTATCGACAAAGTAGGTATTCATTGGTTGACTGAGTTTTTGTTAAACCTGTCAGAAACTGCAATAAATAAACTAACAATCAAATAAATGACGGCTTGCATATTCTCATTTGTTTTGCGGCGCATCCCAGATGAAATGTGTCAATCGGTCGTGCGCCACCCAGTATTTTGCAACATCTTAAGACAAATCCGTTGTTTTTGACTCACCATTGGAAACTTTTCTTCTACTATTTCCTGCATCTCGTATCTAAACAAATGCTATGCTTTTCCAAAATTCAACCAAGCATACGTTTTTCTACCGGTTTAAAATCAAAATTTTCCCTTGGGATTTTATCAATTTAAACCTAATATAGGTACCTTAGTCCCTCCAGTAAGAAGTTATAGGGCCTTGAAGTTCAATTTTTGCTTTTTACTTCCTTTTACTATAAACTAACACTCGATTTTGTACCGTTTTTGTAGAATTTGTAATTTTTGAAAATTTTTAACAAATGGTTAAAAATTAAAAATGAGATTTTTGACTAATTATAAGATCACTGTAAAAGGAAGTTGTGTGAGTGTATCACACCGGATTATTTCTTTTTATGTTAATTTCCACAAATGTAAACATACCGATTTGAATTCTGGTATACATGCACACTATTATGTACTGCACTAGTAGTTTCAGATATAGATAAAGTGCCTCTTACAGTGAAGTCTAGTGTATCAAACATTTTTTAGAAAGAAAAAATAGAACGTCAAGGCCCTATAACTTCTTACTGGAGAGACTTTGTACTAAGGTATTGTAAGGGTGATAAGCTCAACTTTGTATACCAATATTGGTTATGTTATAATTAAATTTTATTCAATTTAATTGCCCTATTTATTTATTTTAGATATTCAAAATTATTTTCTGCTAGCTCCTGTAGATAAGTACACTTGACTGAAAATCAGAGCGGATTCTTTTTATCTAGATTGCTTATTCTGAAATTTGATGTTCCTATCTTAATTATGACAATTCAAAACTTCTATCAAATGGCTCGTCAAACTAGTTTTTTGAAAATTCAATTACAAATACTTCATCGTTACATGTGTCATACAACAATCTCAAATAGTAAGTACTTCCTTAATTAAAATTAATTCACTTTAATCTATATTTTCTTTCAATTCTTATTTAATACCTAGATTAATTTATCTTTTATTGAACTTTGCACTCAACTGACAACCAAACTGCCAAAATGTCCAGAATCAGGATCCAAATTAACACAGGAACCTAGTTTGCCCCAGGAATCAGCATATACAGCTTCACCAAAGTACAGATCCAAATAGACCTCGGTAGTAGTTGCGTTACTTTAATATACAATCCAAATTACTCATTTGAAGTCCATTACAGCTTAGCACCAAGGATCCTGACTAGAGACAAGCCACCAGACATCAATTGACATCCCCACAAACATGCTCACTGTGCCAACGACTTCCATGCGATCCTCTTCCCTTGTAAATCATTCCTTGTTATCCAATTCAATCGATGCAAATGTAAAATGTAATCTTACAATAAACTTAATTCAGTATTCCTTTCCATTTATTTGCTTTTGTAGATTATAGCTGTTTTAGTTTGGTATTCTCACCACATTCTTTATCTTCCTCCATATAGTCTGCATACCTTGCATCCTTTTATTCTTTGTACATCACGCCAATTTTATTTTAAATATTAACCCTTCTATTCACCAAACATGCTTTTCAAAACTTTTGAAAGGGCTTATTTATTTATTTCCAATTACAAAATTCGGTTACATGCTTTTCGTTTCAAAATTTTTTATATTGTAACGTTTATTTATTTTTTACAGTTTGTTTTTACAATCTTATTTATATCACAGTGACCAGCGTTAATTAATTAATTTAAATATTATCTTGGTAACCTAAGGGATTAGAGCAGGAGCGGATTGTTGCTCGAAATGGCTCGCATGACATTGCCCCCTCCTTAAGAGATAGTTCCCCCTGGAACTTTTACGGAACTGGAACTGAATGGTTGTATTTGCAACTGAATCCTCTTCTACAATTTCCAGTTGCATGGAAGTAACAAGGGAGGGTCCTTGCTGTAACCTGGACACTGGGCGAATAGCTGCAGACCAGTATTTGGACTTCGGTATCTTGAAAGATTACTGCCATCATGTTTCGAACGATTCTCCAATCCAGCTGGTTGCACTCTATCTTCGGCATGTCTAGTTTCTGCACGTTGGACTCCAGTACGTGCTCCCTCAAACTAAGTACTGCTTCCCATACATCATGATAAGTGGATTGATCGTAGAAAGTATTCTTTGTAACCAGATAGAAAAGGTAACGTGATCCATCTTGAAGTTTCAAGGCTTTTCCAGAGACTGGTAACTGACCTTGAAGTTCTGGTAATCTACCAAACTTCTTTCGGAAAACGGATGCCAGTCCTTGTGCGTCGTTGATACTGGCGGGAATGCTATGGGCCAACGAGTAGTCTTCTGGAAGAGTGAGCAGATCTTGCTGTTGATCAATGGTAACGCCATATTTTGCTTTCCCGGTACCTCCATATGCACCCATAAATTCTTCAAAGGCAAGGTCAGGTGTTTCTTGGAGTTGGTTTACTTCTTCTTCTTGGTCATGGCCACCCTAAAATGGAGCCAGCCGGTTTTGATGCACTACCTTCGGTTTTCCGTTTGGAATCTTGCTTATACGATAAATGACGTCATTAATTTTTTTCTTGATAAGGTACGGACCTTTCCAAGACTTTTGTAGCTTTGGAGAATAACCCTTCTGTCTCCTTGGGTTATGGAGCCAGACTTTGTCGCCTTCCTTGAAACCTCCTTCTGTGGCTTGGGTATCGTACAGTTTCTTCATCCTATCGCTGGCTATTTAAAGATGCGAGCGAACCAACTCATGTATATCGTCCATTCTTCTTCGCAAGTGGATCACATAGTCTTCACCAGCTATATCTTCTCCAGGTCGGCATCCAAACTTGAGGTCGCACGGTAGTCTCATCTCACGACCAAACAGGACTTTTGCTGGTGTTTGACCTGTCGATTCATTGACGGCGGATCTATAGGCCATTGCGAAGAGCGAGAGATACTGATCCCAATCTCGCTGATTCTTTAACACCACTTTTGACAGGTATTTGCCAACGGTCTTATTCATTCGCTCTACCATTCCCTCCGACTGTGGGTGCAATGCTGTAGTTCTTATTTTCTTCATGCCTAGTCTGTCACAAATTCATTGTAAAAGCTGGCTTTCGAAATTTCTGCCTTGATCACTATGGATTTCCAAGGGCACTCCAAATCGACTGATAAAATCTTTTATCAAAACGTCTGCAACAGTTGCGGCCTCTTGATTTGGAATGGCGTAGACTTCCACCCATTTCGTGAAAGAATCCATAACCACCATCATATATTTATTACCATTCTCGGTCATGGGGAATGGTCCAGCAATATCTAAGGCGATCCTCTCGAATGAACTTCCGACGTTGTATTGTTTCATAGCAGCCTTCCTTTTTCGATGAGGTTCATTACTCGTAGCACAGGTAATGCATTTCTTACATCAGTCCTTTACATCATCGGAACTGTTCATCCAATAAAACCTTTCACAAACCTTCTGAAGGGTTTTCTTAACACCGAGATGTCCTCCTGATGGACTGTCGTGTAACTCACGAAGTACTTCGGCGACTCTGGCCTTTGGAATAACCAACTGTTTTCTGTTTTCAGAACCATCATCATTTTCGAGTACTCGCTTTAATACCCTTCTCCAGGATAAAAGAGTCCCACTGAACCCAATATGACTCAGCTACTGGAGAGAGCTTTGACACTTCTTGCCAAGTAGGTCGACGATTTTCCTCTTTCTGTTGTCACATTTTTTTAACACGGGATCGTTCTCTTGTTCTTCTCTAATTTTATTAGGTGCCCACTCATCGTTAACTACAGTTGTTCTTAGTATTGCAGTGTCTTTGCATTCTGTTCTGTTGCAGTGGGAGCACTCTGCTGGACACGGTCTTCTAGAAAGAGAATCGGCATTTCTGTGGCTTATTCCGGCTCGATGTTCGATCTTAAAGTCGTATTCGTGAAGTCGTTCAATTCATCTGGCTATTTAACCCTCTGGATTTTTGAACTGCATCAGCCACTTAAAGGGCTGCATGATCGGTCCGGATTAAGAATTTTCTTCTATATAGATATTGGTAGAAGCGTTCCACGGACTTTACAACTGCCAGAAGTTCTCTTCTCGTGAGGCAGTAGTTTCACTCAGGTTTTGAGAGCACTTTACTAAAATAACCCAGAACCTTTTTCTGTCCTTCCTGAATCTGCGAAAGCACCCCTCCGATTCCCACATTACTGGCATCAGTATCCAGAATGAATCCCTCCTCTGGTTGTGGGTAGCCTAATATTGGTGCTGTGGTTAAATATTTTTTTAAAGAATCAAAGGCAGTTTGGCAATCTTTGTCCCAGCAGTAATATCTTGCTTCTTCGGTAAATCGTGTTAATGGCTTAGCGATATCTGCAAACTTTCTTATGAATCTTCGATAGTACGTACAGAGCCCAAGAAAACTTCTTATTTGATGTTTATCCGTTGGTTGTGGCCACTACTTGATGGAAGCAACTTTTTCCTTATCCACAGCCACGCCTTTTTTGCTAACTATACAGGGTGATTTTAAAATGTTTCGCCAAACTTCGGGGTATTGTTCTATACACCAAGGCAAGTAAAAAAGTCCATATAAACATGTGTCCGAAAATCGCGCGTTTCCAAGTTATGAGCAATTTTTGATTTATTTATTTTTTATATCCCACTTTTATTTGCAATCTATACAAAGTACATTCAGCAAATGTTTTGTAAAAATGGCATGTAGAAGAATGTTCAGTAGCAATCTCCTGTAACAATTGGATTTTCTCTGGTATGTGAATTAGGGAAAAATAGAACTTAAATACTAATCCTTAAAACTAGAACTAGCTTAAATAATAATAAGATTAAAATCTGGTAGCCAAATCATTGGGCAGGTGTCGTTGTAATCTCCTATTGATTATGGGCTGGTTTTGAAGATTCGCTGCTAAAAGGATGGACACTAAGCCGCGCACTGTACACTGTACACTCAAGCGTCTGATTTCTTCTTTGACCGTTTGCCAAACTTTGAGGTATTACTCTACACACCAAGGCAAATAAAAAAGTCCATATAAACATGTTTGAATTGTGAATTTGGGAAATCTAACCTTCTTCAGAGTAGATGTTCGATATGTCCACCACCCATCTCCACACAGACGTCTAATCGCCGTCTCAATGACTGTCTTACTCTTTCAAAAACGCCTGGCATTCCTCTAACAGTTTGACAGGCATCGTTAACACGCTGCTTTAACTCCTCTACTGTATTAATGGGGGTGGTGTACACGAGGCTTTTTAAATATCCCCAAAGGAAGAAGTCCAACGGATTAAGGTCTGGGGAGCGTGGCGGCCATGGAATAGGCCCACCTCGGCCTATCCACTGCTCGCCAAAAACTTGCGATAGGTGCTGCCTCACAAGTATAAGGAAATGTGGTGGAGCACCATCATGCATAAACCACATTCCTTGGCGTAATTGTAAAGGCACATCCTCTAAAAGGCCTGGGAGTTCATTTTCCAGAAAATCATGGTAATTCGCACCTGTCATCCGATTCGGCAAAACGTAGGGTCCTATTAGGCAATCTTCTACGATACCTGCCCACACATTAATTGAAAACCGATGTTGATTTCTTGATTCATAAACGGCACGGGGATTTTCATCTGCCCACATATGAGTATTGTGGAAGTTAGTAATACCATCTCGTGTAAATCCCGCTTCATCGGTAAACAGAATTGAATTCAGGAAAAGTGGATTATCAGCACATTGTTGCAGAAGCCACTGGCAGAACTCAGCTCTTGCAACATAGTCCGTAGGGGCAAGACTTTGAACCCGTTGAACATGATACGGGTACAATTGCTGCTCATGTAATATTTTCCAGATAGTGCATTGGGAGACTCCCTCCGCCACTGCAATCCGTCGTGTACTCACTCTTGGGTCATCTTCTATTTGATGTAACACTCGTTCTTCTAACTCAGGAGTACTCACCCACCTTGGTCTACCTTGTCCTATTGTGCTTGGTCTTGCTGATCCACTTTCACAGATATTCGAATGAATTCTGCTAAACATACTTCTTTCTGGAATTCTTCGGTTGGGAAACCGCTCTTTATACAAACGACGTGCCTCTCTGGTATTTCCATGGGCCCAACCATACATAAAATGCATGTCTGCTAATTCTGCATTTGTGTACATTTTGATACGACGCCTAACTGTTTTTTGTTTGATTTTGACAGGAAGTATTCCAGCCACCTTGATATTTTTTAATAGTTTACGATTTATTTCTCAAATTCATGGTTTGTGCCCAACACAGTTATTCGCAAGGACCTCCAAATCTCAACGGTCAAAGAAAAAATCAGACGCTTGAGTGTACAGTGCGCGGCTTAGTGTCCATCCTTTTAGCAGCGAATCTTCAAAACCAGCCCATAATCAATAGGAGATTACAACGACACCTGCCCAATGATTTGGCTACCAGATTTTAATCTTATTATTATTTAAGCTAGTTCTAGTTTTAAGGATTAGTATTTAAGTTCTATTTTTTTTATATAGATTGCAAATAAAAGTGGGATATCAAAAAAAAAAAATCAAAAATTGCTCATAACTCGAAAACGTGCGATTTTTGGACACATGTTTATATGGACTTTTTTACTTGCCTTGGTGTGTAGAACAATACCCCGAAGTTTGGCGAAACATTTTAAAATCACCCTGTATAACCCAGGTAGTTGACTTTATTTTGGAAGAGCTGGCACTTTTTTGGGTTTAGCATCAGTTGGGCAGCTTGAAGCCCTTTAAAAACATCTAAGTTCTTCAAATGTCTTCACCAAGACTATAATGTCGTCTAAATATACCAGGCAAGTTTTCTAGGATAACCCTTTCAACACATTTTCCACAAGTCTTTCAAATGTCGCGGCAGCATTACAGAGTCCGAATGGCATGACATTAAATTGCCACAATCCAGATCCGGTGGTAAAGGCTGTTTTTTCTTTATCTATTGGATCCATTTCTACCTGCCAATAGCCAGACTTTAAGTCTAAAGTAGAAAATAGTTTACTTCCGGTTAATGTGTCCAAAGTATCGTCGATTCGAGGCAAAGGATAACTGTCCTTCTTGGTAACACTGTTCAACTGACGGTACTCCACACAGAACCTCATAGTTCCATTATTTTTCTTGACCAGGACTACCGGAGACACCCATGTGCTGGTAGAAGGTTCCATTACCATGTCTTCTTCTATTTCCCGAACAATCTTTTTAGCTTCCTCTCTCTTTGCCTGTGGTAATCTTCGAGCTAATTGACGAATCGGCTCGGCGTCACCAATGTCAATCTTATGTTTGACGACAGAAGTTCTTCCCGTTTTTCCTTATTTTGGTACAAAAATATCACGATGTTGAAGAAGAAATTTTTTTATTTTTCTTTGCTTTACCCGTTTCAGAGATTGACCAGCAACTACAATAATTTGCTCGAATTTGTCCTTGGAATTATCAGAAATAGTGGTCTGGTAAATTATGGACGTTACTGGTACACAGGTTTCAATTCTGGTCTCTTTCTTGATGGTAATTGGGTGATCATTAACGTTTATGAGACGTACTGGAATTTCTTTAGTAGAAGTGACCAACCCTTTTCCGATGAAAATTCCTCGACCAACCTCTTCATCGTGGTTCCAAGGTTCCATCATGACAGGTGTTCCATCTTCCACAGTTCCTTGCAACCGCCTATAATGGTTTTACTTCTACCAGGTACCACCGTATCTTCCTGTACAGCTGCTGGAGCGGTACTGAAGAAATACCTCTTCGGCACCAATTTTGATCACTCTGTTCTTAAAATCCAACTGGAAACCATGTAAGTTTATTACGTCCCTTCCTAATATAAGATCTTCTTTGATATCAGCGACAATGACAGTATGAGTAAACTTTTCTGTACCAATTCCTAATTGAATCTGGATTTCCCCATGGATGTTGGCACTTTCACCTGTGGCAGTCCGCAGTCGCAATCTTGTTGGTAAAAGTCTCTTGCATTTATAGTGGTCGGTCGTATAATGGTTTTGGTCGCTCGAGTATCCACCAACATTATATACTACTTTCTACAATTTACTTCGCCGTCTACGTATACACTATCATTGCGACATTTTAAAGAGGCTATCAGTATGAGAGGGTTTTGGAAACGGTTCTGGGTCGAAGCTGCCCCCCCTAGGCTTACCCGTTCTAATTTTCCTGCTGCGTGGTTTCTTAATTGGTAGTGATCCTAGGCCGTTTACACGAGGTGCTTACATGTCCATTCTCACCACAATGCCATCACCTGATAGTGTTCGTCTTCTTGTTAGTAAAGCATTTTATCATGCTAACCAGTTGGTCGAATTTATCTTCATTTTCTTCTTCTTTTACGGTCCTTACTTTACTGTATCCACCGGAAGCCTGCGTAGCCGCTTCGTATTCAAGAGCAGCGGACAAGACATCGACCAATGTTTTGTGACGAGCTAAACGAAGTGTTCTTTGCATTTCAAGGTCACGGAGTCCATCCACAAATGTTTGGACAGCCAAACATTCCATAATTTTTTCTGGAGCTGATGGATACGCAAATCGTACCAACCTGGCAATATCCACTTCGTATTCTGCTAGCAGATGACATCGATTTAGCACTGATCCAAGAACCATGGATAGTTAAGGGACAAGTCCGTGGATTAGGGGGTGCTAAAGGTAAGCTTATTTATAATCATGCAAGTCCTAGAACATGCATACTTATAAGAAATAATCTAGACTGTTTACCACTAATGGAATTCTGTTCTAGAGACATAACCACAATTAAAATAAAATGGAATAACGATGAAGGTTGTGACCAAGCCATTATAAGCTCCGTCTACCTTCCATCCGATTCCAGGGACCCACCGCCTAGCGAGGAACTAGAGAACCTAGTATCATCTGCCTCCCAAGACGATCTAGACCTCATCCTAGGCTGCAACGCAAATTCGCACCACACCATTTGGGGCAGCACCAACTGCAACATAAGAGGTGAGTCACTTTTAGAATTTATCTTAACTAACAATCTAGTAGTAGTCAATAAAGGTAACACTCCAACCTTTTATAACACTAATAGACATGAAGTTATAGATATTACCGTAACCACAATGAGAATTAGTCAATCAGTGAATAAATGGCAAGTTTCAGACGAACCATCACTATCTGACCACAATTATATAACCTTTGAACTGTCTCAACGGGAAGTAAGCCAAAGAGTTTACTACAACCCAAGAAAGACAGACTGGGACCTATATAAACAAAAACTACAAGAGAAGATAGAACACCTAAAGTTCAGATCTTCCAATAAAGTAGTTTTAGACTCAAATGCTGACCGGTTAAAAGAGGCCATGATTGACTCCTTTCAGAGTAGCTGTCCTCTAATAGACCCAAGTCAGCAAAGAGCAAAAAAACACACAAATTGGTGGAATAAAGACCTAGAAAAGACCAGACAAGAAGTCAGACGTCTGTTTAACAGGTCTAAAGCCACAAATAACTGGGAGAACTATCACAAGGCTCTCACAGACTATGGCAAAAAGATCAAGGCAGCTAAGATAGCAGCCTGGAAAAAGTTTTGCCAGGAGGTGGAGACCACGCGATCCACAGCTAGACTCCACAAAATCATCTCAAAGCAAGCCATGAACCCAGTAGGCACTCTTAAAAAAGAAAGCGGAGAATACACTACAACGGAAGAGGAGACTTTATCTCTTTTGATAAAAACTCACCTACCCGGAGCAGTGGAACAACCCACTCTGGCTGAACCCAATCATACCCCTAGGAGGGAAGACTGGGAAACAGCTAAGGGAATAGTCAGCAAAGAAAGGATTAGATGGGCAACTAGCCTCTTCATTCCTTTCAAATCTGCTGGAAACGACGGCATACAACCCGTAATGCTGCAGAAAGGGATAGATATACTGCTGAACCCACTCAAAGACATGTTCCAAGCAAGTCTTGCCTTGGGTTACATTCCCCAATCCTGGAGAGTGACTAAAGTAGTATTTATCCCTAAGCCTGGTAAGAGCAGCTATGCAGAAGCTAAATCTTACAGACCTATCAGCCTAACGTCATTCCTCCTTAAAACGTTGGAAAGATTAGTAGACAGATACTGGAGGGAGGAAGCCCTAACTTCACTCCCGATTCACAAATATCAACATGCTTACCAAACAGGGAAGTCATGTGAAACCGCCCTACACCAACTAGTGGGGAAAATTGAGAGAACCTTGGAGTACAAGGAGTACGCAGTCGGAGCATTTCTAGACATAGAAGGTGCCTTCGACAACACCTCCTACCACTCTATTGAAAGAGCAATGACAAACCATCAGATCGATAACAACACGATAAGATGGACTATGGCAATGCTGAACACCAGAGTTGTAAGAGTCAAGTTATTTGACAAGGAAAAGACAGTGCAGGCGACAAGGGGATGTCCACAGGGAGGAGTTCTTTCTCCACTCCTGTGGTGCCTCACAGTTGATGAACTGCTGATCCAACTCAATAACAAAGGCTACTACACTCAAGGATACGCTGATGACATTGTCATACTGATTCAAGGTAAATACCAAAGAACCGTAGACAATGTAATGAAATCAGCACTAAAGATAACCGAAGAGTGGTGTCTAGAGAATAATCTTAGAATTAATCCCAGCAAAGCCACTCTCGTCGCTTTCACTCGTAGAAAGAACATCACAAACAGAATGAACATAAAACTGTTTGAGACAAATGTCAACTGGGAGAACGAGGTTAAGTACTTAGGTCTAACCATCGATTCCAAACTAACTTGGAACTCCCACTTAGACAAAACAATCACCAGGTGCATACAAACATTAGTTATTGGAAAAAGAGCCATAGGTAGTACGTGGGGGCTCAAACCGGAACTGACCCTCTGGCTGTACAAAACCATGGTTCGACCAATAATTTCATATGGAATAATCGCCTGGTGGCCCAAAATAAAACAAGCAACTGCGATCCACAAAATCAGCAGAATACAATATCTAGCTAATCGGTGCATCACTGGAGCCTTTAAAGGCACCTCAGGACAAGCACTGAATGCTATTTTAAATCTGCCACCTCTGCACATCTTCTTGGAAGGTGAAGCCAGAATGGCAGCCTACAGATTACAAAGTACAGGTCACTGGATGACCACAGCTAATAATCTAGGACATGGCAAGATCATGTCACACATCAACAACCCAATATTAGAAATGGGTTCTGATCTTATAATCAAAGCCTATGACTTTGAAAAGAACTTTACTGTACACACAAGTTGGAATCCGGACCAACTACCAACTCCAACAAATAAGAACATCATTTTTTACACTGATGGATCTAAGTTTGAAGGGGGTACAGGTTCCGGTGTGTACAGTACCAATCCTAGAACCAACGAAAAAGTCAGTCTAGGAAAGTTTTGTAACATCTTTCAGGCTGAAGTACAAGCTATTAACGTATGCGCAAACATCAGCATAGAAAAGAAGCTGCTCAATCGAGACATACACATTCTCTCAGACAGTCAGGCAGCATTGAAAGCGTTAAACGCTTTCAGTACTTCATCGAGACTGGTCAAGGAATGCAAATCCAAACTTCAAACTTTAAGCCAGGGAAATACAGTAAAATTATGCTGGATCCCAGGTCACCAAGGTATTGAAGGAAACGAAAAGGCGGACAAGCTCGCAAAAGAAGCAGCCCGTAATGCAATGACCGGTCCAGAACCTGGTCTAAGCATTCAGAAAAACCAAGCCCGCTCAGCCATTAATGAATGGGTCAATACCGCACACCAACTAAGGTGGAGAAACTACAATCAAGCAACACACTGCAAAAGATTGCTAAAAACTCCGAATCCACATACCACCAAAACCCTGTTGAGACTGAACAGAACTCGAATCAAGCAAGTAGTCAGTCTACTAACAGGCACTGGAGCATTCAGAGAATTTATGCACAGGATCAATATCTATAGAGATGAACCTGTTTGCAGACTATGCCAAGAGGATGATGAAACAGCCTATCATATCCTCTTTGAATGCCCAGCATTAGAGCGTAAAAGACACCAACTCGATTGGAGCCTTAACTCTATTGACAACCACAAGCTAGTAGGGGACATTGCAAGTCTAGTAAAAGACACGGATGTCGGCTTGCTAACTTGAAAACTCCCGATAGTACAAAAAGCCCTAAGGGCTGACGTGCGCATGCCAGCAAAAGGCAGTCGTGTAACCTAATCTAATCTAATCTAGTGCTAAGAGTATACGACAATTGGACCTCCAGATTACCTCATGTACGCGCCAGACGCGATGGTCGCATCCCCGAAATCATATTCAAACATTAATGCCATAAAGTTATCTTTCAAATAAAATCAATTTCATGGATATTAAAAACATTTTTCTGTGTTTTATTTCAATTTAAAGTTCTGCGCCTCCAAGAAAAACACCCTTTGATAAAATCATTCGTTATAAGTGATTATTAAAAAATTAATGTTCGGATTTTTAATTATTTCTTGTAGAGTTAATATTAAAGTTACAGTAAAACTAATAAATCTTCTTAATAGCAACTTTTTATGGAATTAAAGATTAGTCATTATTTTATTATATGACGATTTGTTTTCAAGCAACCATCATCAACTTCACTTTCTTAAATACGGCCCTCATTTTCTTATGTCAAATTTTAGAAGCCTTTTTCCTTGCCTTTTTCATTAGAAATTCAAGAATGCACCACACATTACGGTTTAATGATGTTTCGAGTCTTTTTTGACCACCATCAAGACATTTTTGGATACGGACCTGTGATGTGACCTAGAGCATTTCATACGTTGTTACAGCTTTTGTTTAAAGAAAGAAGTAATGAGCCACACTTCATGTTTTTAATCCTTAATAATCGAGTATCTTGGCATACAAATAATTTTCAATAGGAAATAATTCATTTATAGATAATTTTTCTTACTTATCAGGAATAAATACGAAAAACGAGAAAACTTATAACGTAACCTTTAAGTCCATGAAAAGTTGCTAAAAATAAGTTTTGCCACTTTTGCTGTAACTTTAATATTGCAAGAGAAAAAATAGAATAGAAAATCAAAAAATTCAGTTTTTAAAGAGAGCCCAAAAACGAAAAATCTCTAGGTTTCTTTTCGTTAGTCCTTTAATTATGCAACTTTTTTTGAGGATTGTTCAGCGTCAGGCATCAGAAAGTTGTTTAATTAAATTCCAGGTCTTCGAAACTTGAAGAAACATCAGCGGTCGCATAAAAATGGTAAAGTGAACATCTTCTCCGTTACGTTAACATCAGCTACTAATTTTGCTAGAAAAAGTACGTTCTGGATGTGTGATTTACAATAGAATAATAAAAAAAGACACAACCTAATAAACTCCCCTCCAAAAAAAACCGAATCATTTTTTTAAATATTTTTGTATACAACAGAAAATCGTACGACACTCATTAATGACCAATAGAAAAATTAGTTCACGAGCCGTAGCCAAGACAATAAAAAAATTTCTTGGAAATTTTTTGTAGGTAGATCAGCCTAACTTTGAGGGCTTGTATCGTTACGATTTTCTTACCGAATCTCCATTCGAGCATTAATTCATATCCGGAAATTATTTTTCGTGCATTCAACAACGTCCTAATTTGCCCTCGCGTCCCGCTCGGGCAAATTAATACGACGTTGTTGGACCGCACTCAAAAAAATTTCCGGAAAGAATTGATGCTCTTATGAGATTATATGTGATAATTTTTAAATGTTTTCTATTGAACATCTATGGGACATGTTGGGAAGACGTGTTAAGAAACGCTTGATAGTGCCGGATAATTTGAATCATCTACGGGTTGCCCTCTCTGAATAATGGAAATTAATACCACAACAGTTTATCCAAGACCTCATAAACAGCATGCCAAAAAATTATCCTCTTTTTTTGGAGGGGAGTTTATTTAAATCATTCTAATGAGCACACCTTGTTCAGTGATAATGGGGCTAGTTGTTCCTATATGGCGCCAGAAAATACAGGCTACGGAATAATTTACTTTAAAGGTATATAAGCAACGGCCAATAAGGCATTCAAATTTCTTGAAGAAGCTACTAATACTTAAATATTTAGACGGTAGCAAGACGAACATAAACCCGAAATCTACGTATGCAAGCACTTTGTAAAGGACGATAAATTGCCGACACTGAACACATAAGGTATGCATCATGCAAAAGTCACTCAAATACATTTTAACATAGCATCATTCCTTCATTACGATTCCTCAAGCCATGGAAAAGGCAGTGACCAGCAGTCTAGGGTATGTAGAACTGTCAAGAGAGAGAGCCATCAAAAGGCGTGGTTTCCAGGTCAGAGAGAGACGGCCTAGGTGGCGAGAAGAAGTCTGAGACGGAAAATGCAACAGGAATCAACCGGCGGCGCGGCGGTGCAATGCAGTTACTTTCCATGGAACGACTTCCTAGTCGTGAGATGTTCTGATCCCGAATTCAATAGAATTACCTTACGGCCGTTATTATTATGCTTCTAAAATATCACAATGCACAAGATCACGTCAACGTTATAACCTGCCGCAATCTTCACCTTGCCACAACTTTTCCACAGCACAGCCAGAGGTTTTGTGAGCGACACTTTGCCTCCGAGGCCAAGGCTTAACTGCCAGGACGGAGACTCGAAAAAACTTAGTTCAAAGCTGCGGATGTACGATTCTTGCTCGAACGCGGGGTATAACGACATACAGATAAATATCCGATGCACTATTAGCGAAATAGCTAGCATTCCTTCAGCGTCAAGTCCCTATGCAAGCCTAGCGGTTTGATTCAGCGAAAGCAAGCAGACAGGACCGCAGTTGGCACAAAAGTTCGAATTAACTGAATTACAAGTAATGCTATGAGTTAAAGATAACCTAGCACGCAGTTGGACAAAATTGGCATCGTAAATATGTATCTGTTGATATTACTCATGATACGTTTTGCGGCGTTTTCCCATACCATTATTTCACTTGCAATTGCACAAAATATTTGTTAAAATGCCAATCAGAGCCAGAAGAGTACAGAAAGTAAGTACAACGGTAATTATTTCGTTTCAGGTCTTAATCTTTTATCATTACCCGCTATTCCTTGATTATGCGAAATAGTGGATCATTTTTACTTCCTTTTACTATAAAGGAAGTATTGGATTCACCCCTCGAAATTGAGTTTTCAACGGATCTTCACGTTTTAGAGTCCCCTGATCCCAAAAAACATATTTTTTTTCATTGGTCTGTCTGTCTGTCTGCGTGTCTGTCTGTCTGTCTATGTGTGTGTCTGTGTGTCTGTCTGTGAACAGAATATCTCAAAAACGAAAAGAGGTATGGCGTTGAAACTTCATATATAAGTTTTGTGTACTATGTAGATGAGACAGCAAGCTTTTGAAGAAAATCGCATAACCGAAAGTAGGTGTTTACTCTTGTGATTTTTCAGTTTTTTTCGATTTTTTCAAAAACGGCTCTAACGATTTTTTTTAAACTTTACATGTTTCTTACATTTTTAATGTGTATTGATGTGAGATAGATGATTTTCCAGTTGAATACTTCTAAAGTGGGTTTCTTTTTTTTTTTTTTTTCTATTTTTTATTAACTCCTATTTTAAATAAAACACCCGGTATATTATTACTTTTTGGAATTCACCTTAAAATCTTAGAGAAAATCTGTCTCTTCAACTAACACTCGATTTTGTACCGTTTTTGTAGAATTTCTAATTTTTGAAAATTTTTAACAAATGGTTTAAATTCAAAATGAAATTTTTGACTAACTATAAGATCACTGTAAAAGGAAGTTGTGTGAGTGTATCACACCAAATTTTTTTACTTGAAACAAATGTAAATAAGCGATTATAATCTATTGAGAAACTAATAGTAGCTCTTATCGCAGAACTTACAAGAGACTAGGCTTAAAAGGTTTTGCTATATTTTGTATAATATTCATGTAAAGCTGTTAATGAAATTTTCACTTGCTGTATTTTATCTGGATCACACTGAAAGGCCATGGTCCTCAGACTAAACAAAAATATAGAAATACATCGAGTTAAGACAAAAGTGATTTGAATAGTAAATACTTTGTGCGATCAATCGTCGTTTCTTTCAATCCTAAAGTATAGATCTGTCAATTAATCGTCATAGTGTCGAATTTTTAATATATCAATATAATCTAAATAACATTTAAAAGCTTCAACTTTTTCCAATCTATCATACTCAACACACAATTTCAGGAAGATCCTCCTTACAATCACGGTGCTTTCAAAATTGAAATCAACTTTCCTGCTGAGTACCCCTTCAAGTGGCCTAAAATAACATTTAAGTCGAAGATATACCACCCAAACGTCAACGAGAGCGGCAACGTGTGCTTCGAGACCATTTGCCTTTGCGATAGCAGCTGGAAACCATCCACAAAAATCTGCCAAAGTAAGCAACATCGCTAAGATTTTAAATGCGATCTCAATGTTTGATTAAATTTCAGTACTTCAAGCCCTGGCTGTTCTCTTCAAGGAACCGGACCTCCAACATGCTTTACGTCCGGATTTGAGCTACGAATATCAATATGATAAGAAGAAATTTATAGAAAACGCCGAGAACTTTACGAAGGAACACAGCGAGCCGAGGCCTGTCGACTGAAAGCGCATCTAACTTTTTAGGATACTGCATTGGTAACTAGCATTTACATAGTTACAAACGAGTCCGGTAGATAACATTTACCGGCCTAGACCAGTAGTAATATAACTACTACTGGTCTAGGCCGGTAAATTTTATCTACCGGACTCGTTTGTAACTGTAACTGTGTAAATGCTAGTTACCAATGCAGCATCCTAAAAAATCTTATACGATACACGACCTGTAGCATTTTTATGGCCTTGCCAAACATACAGGTCTCGCCCTACGGACTCGACATGTAAAGTATTGGCGCGGCCATAAAAATGTTGCCACCGGTCTAATAACGTAAATAGCTATTATATACATATATTTGTTACTGTTTTTCTAGTAGTTAGCTACTGCCTCTATGAGTTATATCACCATTCACCATTCTACTACATCAAATTTAAGTTAAGTACTTTTAGAAATGTAATTCCTCGCAGTTATCTGTTAATGCTCGCAGCAACTGCACCAATCTGCGTCTGCTGTGTAGCATGTTCTAACTTTGATTTGCTCAATATTTTGGAACATAGGTAAGTGGGAGATCGTTTTTGGTTGAGTCCTTAAATAGAGGTTTATCTAACACCTGTATGAGATACTTATCAAGATATACTGATGTTTTAAGGAAAATGCGTTTAGTATAATTATAGTAACAACGTTGAGCTATTGTTTTTATACCACTGCTTTTTTTGTTCTTTTGATTTTCAATCAACTCCAAAGAGATCTATCGTAGTATAATGTTGCTTAACTTTCCGGAGATTTTAAATTTACTTTGATCACTTTCATCTCAAAATTTGCCTCGGGTATGCTCAGATGTCCATGGGTTCGTTACCTCTCAATGTATAAATACAGGAATAAACAGTTTGTAGAAAACAATCGTATAATTAATTTTTAACTAAATACGTAATAATTCTAGTTTAAGGAAACATAATATTCTTTACACAAAATATTGTAAAATAAGATTCGTTTGGCGCATTGATGCCACGCTTTGTTTTTCATGGAACGCTAGTCAACCTAGACGACGCTGCTGTTGCGGACCCTGAAGCCGCTGCAAAAAAGCTAAATGAAGTAGAATGCCTACTCAATCTCGCGTGAACCGTCGCGTCGCTGCAAGTAGTTATGCAGGCAGTACCATGGGCCGGGTTCGTACTATTTTGTATTATCGCTTATAAATAATTAATTCAACTTGGTACTCAATGGGAGACGAAGATCGAACACTCAGATCTAAGACAGAAGACGATGCAATTATCCAAAAAGTAGTTAAAACAAATTTACAATCGGAAACAGTGGCGTGCTCATGGGGAGGGGGGTGGGGTTAAACCCCAAACCCCCAAGGCCCAATACCTGCAATTTTTTTCCATTAGTTAGCTACTATGCAAGAGTTTGCAAACAATTAATACTGACTTAGGTAGCGCTGTTGCCTTGCAAAAATTGTCGGAAATACTTTACGTGATATTCGAGAAAATGCTGAAAATGAATTTAAGCAATTGTTTAGCCAGGTAGTAAAAATATGTGAAAAATATAACGTTGAGATAACAGTTCCTCAAACTACCTCCAGACAAACGCAACGGGAAAATTCACCTGAAGAGTATTACAGGCGAGCGGTTTTTATACTCTTCTTAGACTCCTTTATGTTAGCAAGTTTTGATGTAATCTTTCCAAATGAAAAAACGGGTGTAGTCAACGACGAGAAATTACGAAAGCTATATATATTGTTATGATACGTAAAGATCAGTTTTTGAATAAAAATTAAAGTAAATATAAATTTGGGAGATTAATACAATCAACTTAGAAAAGTTTTAAAAAAAGATTGTTTGTTTATATGAAAGTCAGTGATGGAAGTTTAATTTGATACAATTTACAATTTATTTTGAAAAGTAATAGCAATTGAGTATTCTATCATGGCGTTGAAAGTTCATAGGGAAATATAATCTTATGTTACATGTGACAAATATAATTTCTATTAGAAATTGGAATATAGTAGGTAGAAATCATATAATTTAATTTTAAAGGGTGCATGAATAATTGTAACTAGCATAAAAAGACAATTTTGTTTGGGATTATTGTAAAATAACAACTTGAAAAATGTAGAGGTATTTTGGATATATTCTTTCGAAGTTAATAAAAAATGGAAATTTTACCTTAATATGTATTTATAATTTATTTGGAATAATACAATAGACAAGGCTTTAACAAATCTGCGAGGTGGAAACAAGGTTGAAATATAAATATTAAACAGTGCAAGTATACACTTATTGAAGAGAGTATGGCATATAGTTTAACCAGATACAAGTAAGAAGAGAATAATATTTAAATGGAATTGGACTATTTTAAATACTACCATTAATAATAAGTTACATTGATTACTGGATTTGGTGATTGTACTGAGGACGTGTTGATCATTCGACGGGAGTTGACAGAGAAACTGCTGGATTCGGGCGATTCTGTGTGGTTGCTGACAACAAAGTAGGAGCTGAGGAAAATAGAAAATTAACTTGGGATTATCTGCAAGAGTAAACTTGCCAGGAAGCTGTTGGGTTGACAGTAGCGTGGGTACAAAGAACCGGACCATTTCTGCAAGCGGCCAGGGTTTTGACAGGTTGGAGGTTGTTTGACATTTGACAGAGCATCATAGCTGATCTATAGGAAATCCGAGCTGTGGACGTCAGGAGCAGTGGTGTTTTGAGGTGACTTTGAAGCAGTGAAAGTACGCGGAGTTCAGGCTGGTCTTTAATTAGTCCTATTGAAGCATATTGAATAAAAGACAATTAAAAGAGTGAAATAAATATAATAAAGTACTTACATGTCAGTAGAAAAGAATATTTGTCATTTTTGGTTTGATTATTGTTGGAGCGTTGTTTGAAGTGCAAGGTGACAGTTAGTATCAGCACATAATCAAAAATCATCATAAAATTAAAATTTCAAATAACAGACTACTAGATTATCGAACCACCCTTGAAGAGTCTCAATGCAATACAGTTATTTAAAAGAATAGAATTTGGAATTCAAATTAAATAAATCAATTTGAAGAAAAATAGTAGAGCTAATACTACGTAATTAAATAGGCGTCTCAACGTAAAAGCCACTATAATATATTACGAACACGTTTAGATGCTCACAGCTTTGATATAATATTAGTGGAGGTAAAGCTTTGGAAAAAAATACTAAATGAAAGCAGGGAAAGCCCGAAAAGTGCAATAGATTTATTAGTTTACTTAAGAGAAAGACATCTCGAACTATTCCCGAATGTTGCTAAACTAAAAAGACATTTTCAACTTTAAGAAGGTTATAAACTTATTTAATAAATACAACAGGGCAAGATACGTTAAATGGTTTAGCACTTCTTAACATTCACAGAGAAGTTCCTGTTAGTATTGAAGAAGTAATTGATGACTTGGCTAAATGCAAAAAACGAAGACTTGATTTTAGATTGTAGGTTTTTTTAAATCAATTTAGTTTCTTTTTAAGAATAGTTTTTTCTTTGAATTTTTATTATATTTATTAATTACCAATCTTAGTTTTTTCTTCCCCCCCCCCCCCTTTATCCACCTCTCCCATACGCTTAACCCCCGTATGCTAATACGAAAATCGAAGAACTAGAACAGTATTCCAGACGAAATAGCCTGAGAATTTTCGGTATTGATGAAGAAGATAGGGAAGACGATGATATGAAGATAATGGAGTTATGTCAAAAACAATTGAATATACCAATTATGAGAAGCTCTATAGATATGTCATAGGATTGCAAAACCAGTAAGTGGCAAACCACGTCCTATAATTGTAAAATTTGTTAACCGGAGCATTAACAATGAGATATAGCAATAAAAGTAAACTGAAGGGGTTTCGCATTCTGATTCGTGAAAATCTGACACAGGTACAAGCTAGTATTTTAAAAACTAGTAATAATGGTGAGGCACTGACACCCCATGAAAAAGCTTGGCCTGCAAGGCGGAAGGTCAGAGCTGCGATTGATAAATATGGAACCAAAAATTTTTGGACTAACAATGGAATGATATTCGTTAAGAGTGACAACGTTGTGTACAAAGTGATAAATATAGTGGATCTTTGTAAAATAAATAAAAGTGATAGTGTTGAAAAGTGATACGGCTGAAAATTGTGGTCCACAGGGGCTGTCGCTCGATAAATTATGTTGATTTTCTTTCGCCTTATCGGCATTCAAATACAAATTTTTGAATTTATTTTCTATATATCTTCTATTAAGTAACTGTTTAATTATAAGCCAAAATAAAGATGGATTTGGATTTTGATTAAAAAAAACTTTAATCTGTGACATCGATGTATTTACAGACCTTCTGGGTAAGCATGGTGATCTAATTTCAATTTCTATTTTTAATATGAATATAAGAAGTATTAACAAAAATTATGATAAACTTTTCGTATTTCTGCAATCATTACTAATTAAATTTAACGTAATAGTACTTACTGAAACTTGGAATATACAGCATGAGATTGATAAATACAAATTGCAAGGTTACAACATTTACTACAATGATGGCTCATTTAACCAAAATGATGGGGTGATTGTTTATGTTAAGTAAAATATTAAGCAAACTGTTCAATTAATTAAAACAGACTTGGGCATTACGTTTTTTCGGTTAAATTGTGTTATAAATAATGTATCATACACAATCACAGCTATCTATAGGTCCCCTTCTAGTAACGTACGTACATCAGTTTTTGCAGGATCTTGGAAAGACGTTGCAGAGTTTTAAGAACTGTAATTATCAGGTTGAAATAATCACTGGAGATATCAATATTGATATTCTACAACTAGACGCAATTTTTAACAATTATTTAGATGTAATGAGTGAATTTGGGTTTATCATTTATTTTAAAAATCCTACTAGAGTTACTGCTACATCAAAATCATACGTTGATCACATTTTTATGAAGTATGAAAACGAACGATGTGATAGTTTATTTCCAGTCGTAATTACAGACCACTATTCAACTGCATTATTGATCAAAGAACACTTGCATAATTCTCCTGTTAGTAATAATAATAATTATAACCATGTAAAAACCAAAACATCTATTAATTTTGACAAATTAAATAATCAATTGGCTAATGAAAATTGAGAAGAACTTTGTAATTGTCATGATGTTAATACTGCAGCTTCAGTATTCATGCAGTATTCAATCAAAATACAGAAAAATTAAACCTTGGATGACAAATGGAATTTTAAACTCAATAAGACAGAGATAAAGTTAGTAAGAAGGTATTAAAGAATTCGGATAATTAACAATTAATTATATTGTAATGGTCTTAGGCCCAAGTCTCGATTCTGCTTGCAGTACAATTTTAAGAAATAAGTCACTAAGCACAGAGTTCGGGTGTTTTATGTAATTGCAATACTAAGCTTAAATTTCAATCAGTAAATGCATTGGATAAGAGATGCCAGTATTAATAAATGAATTGAGTAAAGAACGCAAAGGGCAAAGCTTGTTTTTCACTGGGTTGAAGTCAAAGTTCAAATTAATTAAATATTAGGTTTGGGCAGAATGAATAGCCAAACCAAAAGAAATGAATAGTCACAAAAAGGTTTGCTATGTACAGGTAAATAAAGCGTAGATTTTAGGTACAGTTGTGAGCAATCTAAGAATGTATAAGAAGCCAGAATGGACATTGAAAAGCATTTATGAAGGAAGTGAACTCTTTAAAGTGATCAGTGCAATTACAAGAGTGAATCAGAGCAAAGCAAATAATAAGACGTGTGGTGGCGTAAAGAGACACTTTAACAATTAAAAATGCGGACAATATTTTAGGTATAAGAAATTTGTAAATTTAATTATTTGTAAGTAAACTTATTTCAAAATGTATTTAATTTGAACATAGCTAATTTCCGTTTGTATTGGTAACCATAGTAATAGATTAGTTTTTGTTTATAACGGACAAAGAGAACAAATGAATTAATTTTAGAAGCTTAACATGCAGTTTTGTGCTCAATTTCAACGAAGGTTTTTATGCAATAAAATTAAATATTTCGAGCAAAAAAGTGTATCATTGTGTTCACCAAGTGTTAAGGTTCACATGGGAACGTTTGTGGCGATTTCCCCAACAATAAAATTAATTTCAGCAAAAGCATTTCCCATGGTTGCGGTAGCCATTCACATGAGGATTTCGATGATGAATTCCAGCCGAAAATAGGGTCCAGAGCCAGGGATTTCTACAGCAACGCATCAGGCAGGAGTGCAGGAGACCGACCAACAGCAAAAACACCGGAGGAATCCATTTCAGAGAAAGGTACCAGCTGGGGCCCATTTTCGAGCAGTGAAACGAACACATCAGATTTTGCGGTACTGTTTTTAACCTAAAAATATCAGCGTGAGCATTCGGAAATTTGTGTGCATGCGAGACCAGACCTTGCTTATCATGATACAAGCATATCCTAGCATCCAGCGAAGGTGCAATTTAAATTAGAAGCATTTTTCCAAGTGTAAGATTAGGCGGAGATAAAACAATTTCAAAAAACGGACGGCGACCCTTCTGACATCACATACAAATTAATACCTGAAACAAATGATAACAATAACCGCCAAAGCGCTACGATTTAAATAAATACCTCATCGAATGTTCACTAATTTTGCCTTTAAGGTCAACAAAGCTTGCCGCACTATACGAATCATTTTGTAGTTTTGACAGCATTGCATACATTAGCGACTGCGTATTTGGAACTAATTCGGGTGCACTAATACTATTTATTGGGGTTAAGTAAATAAAAATACAAAACACCAATATTTTAATCAGTTTAAGTCTTACATTAAAATTGATAAAAACACATCTCATAAGCGAACTTATAATTATTAGAACAATCCATTGCAATATATTACAAAAATTACAGTAATAACTTGAAGAGCTTAATTAAAACTGCTAAAGATAATTATTATAAATCAAAATTACATGGAGCCTCTGGAAATTTAAAAAAGACATGGCAAATTATCGATGAAATAACTAATTATTCTAAGAAAACTTCAGAAATTGGAGTTATTGTTGACGATAAAAATAACATTGAAAATGATGCAGATAAAGCTAGCTATTTCAATGAGTTTTTCCAGTGTCGGTATTGGCAAAGTTGATTGATAAAACGGATAATGATTTTTTTTCAGATAGTTACAACACAAATACTATTTACTTATTGCCCATAACTGAAAATGAAATTAATAAATACATCAAAAGCTTGAAAAATACCAATTCAAGTGCAGTTGATGGTATCAGCAATAACATCATTAAAGCGATAATATATTAAAACCATTGGTGCACATTACTAATTTATGTTTTCAAACAGGACGTTTTCTTCAAGTTTTTAAAAATAGTTTAATTCTTTCCATATTTAAGTCTGGTGACAAAACAATTGTTAATAATTATAGGCCTATATCACTTACCAGCAATTTGGAGAAAGTAATTGAAAAATGTATTAAAGAAATGCTAGTATTTTTTTGAACAAATTTAAAATACTATCTAATAATCAATATGTTTTCCGTAGTAATGTTGGCACTAATGATGCAATACAGTGTGGTCCATTAAGTGTGCAACAAATGGGAAATTTTTTTATTAGTTGTACAATCGAAATTTAAATATTGCCAAAAGTTAGTGCATGTTTGATAACCATATCAGATGCTCTTAGAATGGCTTCAAGTCAAACAATATACAGGGCAGGACAAAAAATATGAAATTCGTTCAAGAACAAAGTTACCTTATTTCAAAAAATATAGCAAAATTTTATTGAGAAAAGTTGTTTAGAATTAAAAGTTATGCTCAAATACAAAGTCACGGCCTCCTATTCGAATTTTGATTCTTTTTTGGAAAATTTTGTATTACCCCCGTATGATACATATTTTTATTATTTTGATTTTATATGTATTTAAAGTAGCCACAACCACATCCCTTTTAAATAACTTTTAGCAACTTGAAGCGTATTTGTAAAATTTACTTGGATTTATATTTTTTTAGGTAAGCGTCCACTTCATGTTTGTTGCAATGATATTTAACAGAACTTTAGAATTTCGCAAATATTCTTTTTAACAAGGCAAATGCTTTACTAATAATAATTTACATATGAAAAACTCTTAATAAAATCAGAATAATAAAAATATGTATCATACGGGGACAATACAAAATTTTACAAAAAAAGAATCAAAATTCGAATAGGAGGCCGTGACTTTGTATTTGAGTATAACTTTTGATTCTAAACAACTTTTCTCAATAAAATTTTGCTATATTTTTTGAAATAAGGTAACTTTATTCTTGAACGAATTTCATATTTTTTGTCCTGCCCTGTATATTGTTTGACTTGCAGCCATTCTAAGGGCATCTGATATGGTTATCGAACATGCACTAACTTTTGGCAATATTTAAATTTCGATTGTACAACTAATAAAAAAAATTCCCATTTGTTGCACACTTAATGGACCACACTGTATATGCAATCACTAGCAAAATACCTAATAATCTAGAAAACACTAAAAAAACTGATTCGAGTGGTGGCCGTGTCACAGTGCAGACGTGCTAGTGCGTTTATTTAGTGCTTCGTCATCTCTTGTTTTCAGTTGTATGTTCGTGCACGCGGTCGCTATCAGCATCGCGTGTCGATGTGTACAGAACTTTTTAGTTCAATCGCAAATAGGTAACCTAAAATTTAATCCCTATCACGCCACCGGGATCTCTGAGTACAGGAGTCCTGCATTAAATTACGATACATATAACCCGATAAAAATCAACATGCAATCACCATCAGACATAACAACCACAAACAATAAATCCTTCTTATCAGCAGCAAAAACCAACACGGAAATGTTTCCCAAAAAAGAACAAGCTATAGTTATGCATAACGTAGACGGAATACTACAACACGAATACGTAATGGCCATAGGTAACATAATCCAATCACAGAACATAAAATTCGCATCCAAGATGTCAAATAATCGAATGGGTATATACCTCTCAAGTAAAACATGTGTTGACTACTTATTAGATAATTTCACTAAAATAAAAATCAAAGACTAATAACTCCAGCAAAACGCCAAATAATTTCTAATGTGTGTTCTTCTATACCTGATGACATTATTAAAAAAAAGCTAAATGATATAGGATTGAAACTAGTATCCCCTATGGCTTTCCTTAGAGCCAGTATCCCTGATGAAAGATATTACCACATAATGAGCTTTAGAAGGCAAGTCTATGTAGTGCCCGACGAATCAATTCAAATTCCCGACTCCATACTACTCACTTATGAAAATACAGTATACCGCGTATTCCTGTCAACCGACACAGTGTGTTATATATGTAAGCAGCAACGGCATGCTGCTAACATATGCCCAAATCCCCAAATCCAACAAGAACCTTCTACTAACCTGCCCCATACCACACAAAATGAAAAACCAGAAGATAATTCCAGGCTAAATAAGAGACCAGCCAATTCCACGCCAAGCTCGTCTAATATAACACTAAATCAAGCAGGAGATGAAGCCGAAAGTTTTCCGAATTCAAGTGACCCTAAAGCCGACCAAAATAATAAAGAGTTCAAAAAACCTAAGAAAAAACAACATCCAACAGGAAAACAAAATAAAAAATTATAGAAAGAAACTGAAACAATGAATCAAAGCCATTTGTTAGATGAACTACTGGAACCAATTAGAAAACCACTAAATGAACCCCATCAGCAGTATATACTAAACTTCGAGCAATTCAAGAATTTTATGGAAAATAGTTATGGCAATCCTGACCCAGCAGCAACACCTATACTAATAACTTGAAAGCATTAATATTCATGATAAAAGATCTATACTCACACCTCACTAATAGAAGTATAAAGAACAGATTCAGCAAAATAAACAGAAAATTACGAGAAGCTTACATGGAAAAAGCCGGTGATGCAGCATCATTATCAAGCAATTCGTCATTAGACTCAGAAATGTTGTTTTAGCTAAATTATAATATAATGCCTATTTTACAGTGGAACATAAATGGGTATTACGCCCACCTTGAAAAATGAAAATTAATATTAAACCAAAATAAACCTTTAATTGTGTCTTCAAAAAACAAATTTCAAGAATAATTTATCAGGAAATGTTCATGGTTATTCATGCTTTAATAAGAACAGAGTTGACGCCAACAGAGCTAGTGGAAAAATAGCGACATTCGTCAACAATTCAATACCAAGTCACGGAATACCTTTAAACCCGTCATTAAAAACAGTAGCCGTATCTGTACAACTAAAAAAGAGTAAGCATTTGCAACATTTACCTGCCAAATAGTCAGATTTTAGACAGTATCGAACTATCCCAACTTGTAGCACAAATCCCGAAACCCTTTATTCTATTAGGGGATTTTAACAGTCACAATAAACTATGGGTTAAAATCATACTGACACCAGAGGGCGTAGGCTATAGTACAACAACTAGCTGAAGATGTGGACCTAGTGATATTAAATAATAAAAACCAAACCCATTTTAACTCTGGAACTGGAAATTTCAGCAACATCGACCTTACATTTTGCACGCCCCAAATGGCGCCATCAATCATTTGGGAAAGTGACCACTTTCCAATAAAACTTATTCTAACAGACTTCCACTTACCACTGATATCATCATCAAAATGGAAAATAAAAACCGCTGACTGGGAAAATATTCCCAACATATCAACGAAAACTTAAAACACCTCCAAGTAAACACAAATATTGCCGATACCGTGTCAGCCTTTACCCAGTTAATTGTCGAGGCCGCAGAAGCAAAAATTGGAAAATCCTCTCCAAATCCAATTAAACATAAAGTTCCCTGGTGGAACCCTAAATGTCAAGAGGCAATCAAAAACAGCAAATCAGCGTTTTATAAATACAGAAAACACAAAAACCAAGAAAACCTAATTAACTTCAAAAACCTCCGGGCCAAGGCACGAAGAATAATCAAGCTCAGCAAAACGCAATCCTGGCAACTGTTTGTCTCCTCCATGTCCAGTTCCACTCCCACGTCAGAAATTCGGAACAAAATAAGACAAATAAAGGAAACAAACTACAAACCGACAATATCTGCGCTGAAAAATGGAAAGAACATCATTACAAGTCCTACCGAAATAGCAAACAACCTAGGTCTCACATTCAAAGAAATTCCAGTAACGACAATTACAATAAAGATTATCTAAAGTACAAGACAGATTTTGAAAAGCACAACATAATAAATAAACACTCAAACAGCGCAATAAACAACACAAGTCCAGGACCAGATGAAATACCTTTTATCTTTTTGAAATACTTACCAACAAATGGAAAATCCCACCTACTTGATATTTACAATGAAGTTTGGTCAAAAAATGTTTTTCCAAAGAAATGGCTTAAATCTCTTATAGCCCCGACAGCGAAACCATGTAAAGATAGAACAAGCACAGATAACTACCGACCAATTGCCCTTACCTATACCATGTGTAAAATAATGAAAAAAATGGTAAATCGAAGACTAGTTTGGCATTTAGAGAAAAACAACCTACTTACTCATACTCAAAATGGTTTCCGGAAATTCAGATCAACTAGTGATTCCATAATTCTACTAGAAAGTGAAATAAATCAGGCTTTTGCTAACAAACAAGGCCAAAGGCCTATGATGTAGTTTGAAAATTCAAAATAATTCAAACATTTATAAGTTGGGGATTCGAAAAATCAATTGTTTCGTTCATAATTAACTTTCTCCAACAACGTAGTTTCAAAGTCAAATCAAGTGGGGTATTATCTACTACATTCATTCAAGAAAATGGAATTCCTCAAGGATCCATTCTTAGCGTTATTCTCTTTCTAGTCGCAATTAATGATGTAGTAAGCAATATCACTTCCCCTGTTAAAACAACTATATTAGCAGACGACCTAATTATTTATTTTCATGGCAAAAATTTAACATCGATAGGAAATCTTCTACAATAAACTATTGACGATTTACTGCCATGGTCACGCACATCAGGCTTTAAATTTTCTACAGCAAAAACTAAATGTATACATTTCCATCGGTTTAACAGAATAAATAACAGCCAATTTTACAACTCAATAACACCCCTATAAATTATGTCAATGAAATAAAGATTCTAGGAATAATCTTTGACAAAAAACTCTCTTGGGTAACACATATCAAAAACTTCAAAAATCAATGCATCAGAAGACTCAGCATTATCAGAGCGATATCCAACACAAACTGGGGAGCTGACTCAGCCATCCTTCTTAATTTATACAAAGCCACAATAAGATCAAAAATTGATTATGGTTCCATTGCATATGCGTCATCAAAATGTTATATCTCAAACTACTTGATCCGATCCAAAATACAGCAATAAGATTAACAAGAGGAGCTTTTCGAACTTTCAACTATCATTATCCTATGCGGCAAAGATAAGCGCCCATCCAGAAAACCCGGTACATAACATGGTATTTTCAAATCGTTTTCTCACCTTGTTTCAATCCAAACCTAAGCTACCCTTACCCTTTTATCAAAGATTACATAACCTAATAATCAACACAGACGTGAATTTTAGTCAGGTTATGCAACAAAAATTGAGTGACACACTACCTTGGATCTTAAAGCAACCAATATTGATTCAAACCCTCAAACAATTCAACAAAGACACAATAAATCATGAAATTATAAAAGCCCACTACTGCGAACTCCTTTCTAACTACCCTCAACACCATGAAATCTTTACTGATGCATCTAAGACGGAGGAAGGAACTGGAGCCGCAATAGTGACACCATCGGGCCATTATACATACAGATTACATGAACATAGCAGTGTTTTTACGGGAGAAGCATGGGCGGTTCTCCAGGGACTTAAATACATAGATGACAGTAATTATCAAAAATTTTTAATTTTAACAGACTCTTTAAGTATAATTTCTGCATTAAAAGAAGCTTTGCTATCACACTGCTACGTCCAAGAGATTTTAGAACTTTAGTCAAATATTCATAGCTCTGGGAAATCCGTCGTCATTATGTGGATTCCGTCCCATAGGTATAGGAATACCTGGAAATGAATTAGCGGATAAATATGCATATCCTACAATACTAAAAAATGGCAAGAATATTGGGATCACATAGAAAATAATAAATTGCGCGCAATAAAATATCAAGTGACTCCATGGCAAGATCAACACCGTTTGACCAGAAGAGAAAGCATCGCTTTGACTCGAATTAGAATCGGTCATACGAGGCTAACCCATGCTTATGTTCTTCAGAAGCAAGCCGCTCCGATGTGTGAAACATGCAACACCAGAATCACCCATATTCTCACAGAATGCCTAAAATACTCAAAAGAGAGAACTGAATATCACATCCAACTCTGTTGAAGAGGCTTTGAACAATAACGAAAAATCGGAAACCAACCTGATAAAATTTTTAACACACAGTGGCTTAATAAAACTCGTCTAATGGTCTGTGGTAACAATATAGTGACAACGATACAGTGACATTAATACAGTAATGCGCCAACCAAAGTGTTAATAGCTATCCAAGCCACCACAACGCGCTAATGACCCAAAAGCGATAATTAATAGAAGAGAAGAACTAAAAAAACTATGGCTGTTTTTTTTAATCTTGCAAAAGCTTTTGATACTGTATACCACATGACCTTCTGTCGCAAATTAGAAAATCTTGGAATTGGAGGTACAGCAACTGAATTGATTAAATCTTATTTATCAGACAGAACACAAAAAGTTACGGTAAATGGAGCTTTGGGTAATACATTAAATGTTTAAATGGAAATTTCACAAGGAACTGTATTGGAACCTTTATTGTTTTTGATTTATATAAACGATCTTACGAACCTGAATGTAAACGGTGACATAATTTCATTTGCTGATGATACAGCTATTGTTTTTGCGGCAGAGAATCATGAGGAGCTAGTACGCAAGGCGGAAGATGGAATGGCACGTGTAATGCATGAATTAAAAACCGTTTTGCTATCGCTGAACTTATCTAAAACCAAATTTATATATTTTTACTTAACACAACAAATTACTCCACCTATTACAAATATCTGCATCACTCATTCAACTGTATTAATAACAATAAAAATAACTGTAATTATACTCAAATTATTACACCTGCGAATTATATTAAACATCTTGGAATATATATTGACGGTAACATGAGATGGAAAAAACACTTAGAAGAAACGGACTAAAGTTAGGAAATCTTAAATAAATTTAAATTTCTTAAAATTATATTAAACAGGAAAACAATATTAAACGTTTACTATGCCTTAGTTCAATCTGTTATTCAGTATGGTATAATAGGTTGGGGTGGTGTAGCAGACTGCTATTTCTTTCCTTTAGAAATTCTTCAAAAATTAGTAATAAAAGTAATACCCAATAAAGATTATACTTACTCCACGGAGCTACTTTTTTCAAAATCAAATATTTTTTAGGATACTGAATTGGGAACTAGCATTTACATAGTTACAAACGAGTCCGGTAGATAAAATTTACCGGCCTAGACCAGTAGTAGTTGACAACGGCCGGATCAAAGGCCGTTGTCAACTACTACTGGTCTAGGCCGGTAAATTTTATCTACCGAACTCGTTTGTAACAATGTAAACGCTAGTTCAGAAGGAGAATTACAGTGCTAGTGACCGTCGTAAATAGTGTATTATGCCAGGCAGGTTGTGACGCTTGCTAGGTAGCTACGTTTGGGTCCCGCTAATGACTTAGATGTGCAATGTTCACCTTGGGCGAGATCCGCCTCTTTGTAACCTAAACTTGAGCCACGTTACGAAGGCGAGCCATGTAAACAAAGATTCTGACAACGCTCATTCCTTCTCTAGTGTAAAGGTTCGCATACGCGGTGTTCCACTTTCTCTTCGAAACGACCAACCACACAACGACACTCTATCACGTGATTTGGCTGAAGTTTAGTTTAGCGGCGACCGCTGGAGGATCGCTAGCGGCCCGCGGTGCCCTAGCCGGCAAAGTGCGCTTTGCCTTCGGATGTTCGCAGGGATAGCGTCGTTGAATTAACAACGCTTGGAATTCAGGTATGCTAGCTACGTAGAAAGAGTTAGTTTAAATGGAGCTAGGGGGTGCTTTTTTTTACGAGTTTTAAGAAAAGCGTTCGCCGATTCAGGCCTCTGTTACATGCGAACGCAGTCAGGTATAGGAATAAGCCACATTAATTCGGGGACACCGTTACAGACGGGCTTATATCAGGTTCAGGTAGAAGTTTACCGATTCGGGCATCCGTTACATGGGAACTCGGTCGAAAAGGTATTAGAAGAAGGGAAGCTCAAGGATTCAAGTCCCAAGACTCAACTCTCAAGCAGTCTGATGTGATTAAAATGGACGCGAGCGACGTGTTGTAGGCAAAAGAATAAGTTTTTAAAAAGACTTATTTAACTTACTGGATTCTGGATTCTGGATTAAATATGGAAGGTAAGTTACCTCACACGCACTTAGGCCGCATTAAGTGGGACCATTGTTCTACCTCCAGCAGCTCTCCAAGTTGAGTATCACTCAAGTCATTCAATCCTTTGAATGTACTTAAGGACGACCGCAACTGGAGTGTTGCTGATTCTGACAATATCGGGACAGAAGTCCCCCAACATGGATCCTCTGACTCGTGCTAGCACTGGGCAGTGGCACAGAACGTATTCTGCAGTCTCGTCATCGTCGTTGCATCCGCGACAGTTTGGGCTGTCCACCAGTCCAATCCTGTGCATATGTTGGTTTAGAGTGTAGTGTCCAGATAGGATACCCATGACTAGTCAAAGGTTCCTTCGGGACATCTGCAAGCAATATTTGGCTGTCTTTGGTGAGGGCGCTGTAATAGCAGATCTTGCTTGACGACAACGTTGCATGTTAACCCATCTTCATATGAAGCTGTTTAAAATTTCTTAATATAGCATAGAGCTTAATGTTGTCACGGAGATAGGGATTACGGGTTCTGGTCCCCAGAGAAGTTGTTTGGAAGCCAGTTTTGCAGTCGCATCGACCTCCTCATTGCCGTAGTTGCCGTCATGTCCTCTCACCCATACAAGAGAAACGACATTATTTTTTGAGATATCCTTGAGAGCTTCACGGCACTGCAGTACCACACCTGAAGTAATTTTGCAACTGCCCAGGGCTAGTAAAGTGGCTCTACTGTCACTGAGATACCAATACATTGATTCTCGATATTCCTTTCGACAATTGCTTTTGCACCATGCATTATTCCAATTACCTCCGCTTGGAGGACAGTGGCCAATTTGCATAGTGGTTTGCTTTGGCGGAGGTGCAGATCGTCAGAGCAAACTCCGGCACCCGTTCATGCTTTGTTTTAGATCCATCAGTAAATTTTCGGAGACATTAAATTGTCTATTAAAGGCATATTGTAGAGGGAGGTAATCTACCATAGCGTCCAGAAGAGGGATTTTGTCGACGGTCTCATTCAGAATGTGGGTATGCCTGCTTCCTTTGTCTGCAGTGTGCCACAGCCCGCAGCCTCAAGGCGGTTCTTACGGCTACTTCATCTACAAAAGGATCAAGTGGTGGAAGGCATAAGATGACCTCTAAAGCGGCTCAAAGGGGTTGAGCGTATAGCACCTGTAGAACTAAGGCAGGCAAGACGTTGCACATGTCTCAGTTTTCTTGCTGCCGTAGCCTGTCTGACCCTGGGCCACCAGACAAGTGCTCCATAACATAGCATGGGCCTAATCACGGCAGTATACAGCCACAAGGTAATTCGAAGAGAGAATCCTCAGGATTTACCTAAAGCGCAACGACACTGCCAGAATGACATGCATGCTTATTCAGTTTTAACTTTTAAATGTTTCTCCCAATTCAGCTGCCTGTCAAAAATAAGTATTTGACATTGTCTGAAAAGCTGAGAGAAGTGTTAAATAGGAGAGGTATACGTAAAGGTATCACCTCCCTTTTTTGTGAAAAGTACCATTTCTGTTTTTGAAGGGTTGAGAGAGAGTGACTGTTCAGTACACCATGTTTCTGTTATTCGAAGAGCCGTCTGCATCAGCGTACCCTTGAACTTGCTAGTAATGAAGATGACTATCTCATCCGCATATTTAACCTACATACACTCGAATTACAAAATCGCTATGACTTAAGCGATTTTTGTCTTAAAGTAGCGAAAATGCAACTGATTATTTATCAGTCCCATAAGTGCCAGAAAAAAATGCCAATGACACTTAACATGCTCTTATCTTATCTGATGATTGCATATTCTACACGTGCAACTTGCGTAAGCTGTTTTTATACTTTTTGCTACCCGTTATCGGTGCAGTCGCCTCAGGTACCGCTGGTGGCCGTCTCATTATCTTCTGCTCGTGGGGTAGGGCGATGTAACCGTAGATTGTGACGGAATAAGCGCCTTACAAATTTCTGACATAATATTGATGCTTGAGATAAATTTGCTACTGACTCTAACGTTACAGTAGTAGACAATAACAGTTAAACCTTTTCTTAGGTGCCTACCAACACATACCCACATGCCACACACAATTAAGGAATAATAATGAATCAAGAATAATTCTGCTCTTAAAGGTTCTTGACTCACACTGAGCGTCAACGGCGATAAATCAAACCATTTAAAAAACAATAACATTCTTGATGCGTTTTATCGGACTTTTTCACTGTCTAGGGCGTATATCACATGACGTTTCGACTAGATCTGGTGGCCTAGTGGTAAAGGTGACAGGTTAGTAATCACAACGATCAGCGGTCCTGAGTTCAAATTCCGGGGTAGGCACGAGTGTACGTATAAAGACGTACAATATCAGTCCTTCTCAGGAATAACTAGAAACACATGAAGACGTGAGTAGATCAAAACTCCCGAAACGTCGTGTAATATACACCCTAGACAGTGAAACATTTTCTTAATAGATGATTTGTTTAATTATACAAATCATCATTTTCAATACTATTCAGATTAAAACTTGGATTTGTTTATAATATGTATTTCGTTTATTTAAATTAATTATAATATAACAGTATATGTCACTAAACCATTCAGAGGTTATAAAAGTTAGCATATAAAAAGATAAATAAGAAGGACTTACCATTTTATGATAATTGAAAGCAACATAAACTGTGAGCATATTTAATTAGCTTCCGTTTCAAGTTTTAAGGTTAACTTTGACAATTACAGAAAGTATCATTTGACATAATTCTTATTTAACCAAATGAGTATAAGATTAAATCAGTTGAAAACTAAATAACACTCAGAACAGTCAGGTACAGCAAAGTTTACATGATTAATTATTATAATTAAATACAGATTCAATCCAACCTGATTTAAGAATCAATTGTTCTGCTGGGGCTAGCGAAATAACATAACAAAATAAGAAGTAATTAACCAAAGGGGCATATCTTTGCATAAAATTAATTCATAACAGATACCAGTAACGATCAAAAGCAAAAGCAAAGTTAAAAACTAGATGGTATAACATTAATTAATGTCAACATAACCAAAGCCAAATACAAATACAATACGGTACCCCCCACCCAAGAAAAGCGCCCTTCCGTGCTTTCCAAGAATACTTCGATACTCACAGCATCACTTCGTTTCGCTAACACAATGAAATGCTATGAACCAGTTATTTATCAAAAAAACAAAATATTTTTTTTGCCGACGACAATAGCTCAAAAGTTGATGTTGCCTTCATTTTCGGAGGACCTATCGTATGAAAACGATCCAAGACTTCAGGAAGGTTCCTGGCGACCGGAATCGTGTACACATACAAACATACATCCCCCGCACAGCACGTTTAGGCACCCCCCAATACGGGGGATTGATCTAGTGGGCTGGGATCTTCACCAAAAGATCCGCACCGCCGAGACGGAGATTTGATATAGTGGGTTCATTAGTCGGTTGGCTCGAATTTTAGAGATATTTGACTCAGAGTGGTTTTCGATATGAGGGAATTTCAATACTTCGTACACTTCGTGTCGAAGTAATAAAGAGAGAGATAACTATAGCCATATGGTGATCGAGTGGTCTACATAGATACCTAATTTAGATAAATATCTCTAGGTTAGAAACAATTTTACTATAAATAAAAATAGAACTACTTTCTAATTCGAAGATTCGAAGTCTGTTTTATTCTACATCTACAAAATTCTAACATAAAAGTTAGTTTGAGTTTAAAACCACCATAATCCGATTACCCGTAAGTAGCATGGGTAAGGGAATTGATGGAATTTTCTCTGGAATATGTCCATTCTGTTCATCGTTTGAAACACATCTTTTTATTATGTTTGAAGATGGAACCACATCACGATGTCATAAATTACATTGCCATCGACATAGCCTCTAACCAATTAAATAGTGCCATGCAGCCTAAATTGCCTACTTTAGGTTTTTAGTGCCTAAACCCGACATTTTTGTGCCCTAAAATCCGCGCTCTAATGCTCACACTTGAACGAAAATGATGCTAACTTCCAACTTTTATTGTGAAAACTAAGAAGAACTGAAAAAACTGAGCTATCTGCAACATAAAATACTTCACATTGCTGCTATTTCGGGATATCTCATATATGCTTCAGATAAGGTTGCTTTTTACAGACAACCGAGCTCTGTAGTGTAGTGGTTATCACGCATGCTTACCATTCGGGAGGTCGTGAGTTCGATTCCCGCGACCGTCTGCTCTTATTCAGGTTTTTAGGTGGTTTTCCAGAGTCAACAGAGTGCTTTCTCTGAGTTGAATGCTGGGGTAGTACTTCTCCACCTTTCCTGGCCTTTCTTCCATTCTCTACCCCTCCTTTCTCTCGCCCATTCTATAATCCCGTTGTTGACTGAAGAGAAACCCAAGGTTCCTATAGCAGCCCTTCCCCAGTTGGGGGAATTGAAATTATTTTGAACCTTTACCTTTACCTTTTTACAGACATAGATCATGTTTACAATGAAAAAAAATACGAAAACACTTTATTCTTGATGATACCAAAATGCTTCAACGCTATTCTTACCAGTGTTTTTTGTCAAATAAAAGTGGTTACTATGTGTGCTGCTTAAAAAATAAATCTCTATACTTAAACTAATCATTTTTATTAGAAGCATTGAGGTGTTGGTCTGCTATTAGCACTAATTTGTTATACTTTTCTGCGTCTAGTTTGCAGTAATTACTAATACTATAAGTGTTGCGAAGTTCAAAATATTATAAGCGAGAAAATTTATCTTATCGTCGCATTGTTCTCACTAGTATATAAAGAGAACTTCCAGTCTATTTATTTAGAAGCGATCAAAATAGCACATCGTAGCACTTATACTAACTCTAGCTAGAGTTCTAGGTAAATAAAGGTTTGTATACATTAAATTAATTTTTTGCAAAGGAAATATATTATTACCTCCATAAGAAGCACACACTATAGCTAGAATTAAAATTTTGTTTTGTAGGAAGGAGATGTGCCTAAAATAACTAAAATCGACCCTTCCTTAAGTTGGGGAGTTGTGGGAGGTTCAGATGCGGCCGACGGTCAATATCCAAACCAAGTCTCATTGCAGTAATACGGTTGGTTTCATAGCTGTGGAGGTTCCATTGTTGCTAGTGAATGGATTATTACAGCCGCTCACTGCGTAAGCGGGTAAGTTGCGAAGCTATATTAAAATTAAAATTAATAATTTTAATTTTTAAAACTTTTAATAATACATAACGTAACTTTTTAGGGACAATCCCTCCGATTAGAAGTATTGGCTGGCACCAACATGCTAAGCAACGGGTGAACATCATCTCCAGTACTTGAAATCCATTACCACGAGAACTATGATCCCAGCACCGGCGAAAACGACGTTGCCATTCTGAAGGTCAATCCGTTACCTTCACTGACAAGGTTCAGCCGATTGCTGCCCAGAAGGAAGACGTCGGACGAGATGTTGATGTTATCCTCAGCGATTGGGGTTCATTAAGCGTTGGGAAAGCTTCGCGCGACAACTTACAACATCTGAATTTGAAGACCACAACCGTGAAGTATTGTAAAAGCAGACATTGTGCCAGGCCTGTGGAGGAGACGGAGCCTGTCATGGGGATTCCGGCGGTCCTTTGATTAGCGTTAAGGATGAACCAAAGCTGGTTATCGTGTCTTGCTGTCAACCATGTGCTCGTAGTTATCCTGATGTGTTTGTCAGGGTTTTTTCGTTTATCGACTGGTTTGACAATATTTGTGGTCTTTAAAACCGATTCTTATAAATTGTAAATCAAAAGTTTATAAATAATTTGAATTTATGAGTATTGTTACAACTGTTGTATGAACATGCGCTGTAAAGCTGTACGTGCATATAAGGGTTAATTGGCATTCTGGATTATTTTTCCATCCACGCATACTTCTTTCTCCATGGCTTCTTCATGTTTCACGTTTGCCTTGTTAATAAAACCAGCGTATATGTGCTTTTTAGAAGCCGCATGAATAAGGCAGCATAGCAATTTTGTTTTTAAAGCTATATCAAGATGTTATTGCATATATTGCAATGGCCTTAAGCCCTACAACTCAACTCTGATAGCATTGCCAATTTAATGGACATTTCACTAAGAACAGGGTGGGGTATTTTATATAACTGCAAGGCTAAGACTTGAATTTTACAGAATAAATGCATTTGTAAAGAGATGCCAGTAATAACATAATAATTAAATAAAGAACGCATTAGGAAAACCTCATTTCTTACTGTAAGATCACTGTAAATAATAGGTTTATGCAAAGGTAATAGCCGAACCAAAAGAAAATATTAATTTACAAAAGGGATTGCAATATGCAACGAGATGTAGCGTAGAATTCAAATAAAGTAGACAGTGAAATTTTGTCAGAGTTCTAAAGAACGGTATAAGAAGCTACATAAACCAATAAATGTTGCAACGAGAAAATAAGAAGGCAGGCATAAGGCATATAACAGCATTTGTAAAAATCAGCAAAACAAGATAGAAAAGAGAGTGAAAAAGACACAACAAATGTAGGAAAAACGAGGAAAAGCAAACAGTATCATTACAATGGTGCAGGAAGTACTCTAAACTAAATTAATCAGCGCAGTAACGCGTGTGAACTAAAGAAAGCAATTAATAAAACGTGCAGTGGCGCAAAAACGCGGTTTAATAGTTAAAAATGCAGACAATTTTATTAAGCATAAGATTTTGCAAATAGAGTTAGTTATACGCAAATTTATTTCAATATGTAAGTAATTTGAACTTGGTCAATTTCCGTTTTTATTAATATTAGATAGGCAATTGTTTATAACGGATAATAGGGAGAACAAATGAATAAATTATAAGAAAGGTTGTTGTAAAATGTGCTCTACTTTAAAACCATATTTCATATAATAAATGAGCAAATTTTGGCATAAAAAGTATACAGTTTCATTCAGTGCATTGTCTAGTTGGTGCGGTATTATTTGCAAAAGTTTTCTTCACCAAAAAGTATAAAGGTTATAAGTGCACCCGTCCGAGGATTTCGCCAGCCGAGGCAGCTGACGTTTCCGATCTCTGCGTGCCACCAGAGGGATCATCGGAGCTACGAGGTCTGCATGCCAAGGAGGAGAGCAGCTCTGTGCGAACGTCTACAAGAAGATTCACCACTAGTGGACCCATAGCCGCTCCACAATATCAACGGCTCCGCTTCAAGTTTCCGAGCAAGTTCGATAAAAACCAGGTACAGATTTTGGCTAAAATTTACCCCGTTAGGCCCGTGAAAATTATGTGTATGTAAGAAGGCACATTACTGAAGAGAATCCAAGCATTTCCGTGGCAGTCAAGGAGATGCAACTCGCTGAATAGGCATATTCAATTATCTGAGGTTATGCGAAGTTGAAACCAAACGACGCCTTCGAAAACTAATGATAATTTTTGCCGGCGTCCCTGTAACGTCATCCACAATCAAGTGCTGGAAAACAAAAGCTAATTAATGCCGCCAAAGTGCAAAAATTCAAATAATTACCAGTAAGGAACTTTGATAATTTCACTTTGTTTTAATTCTATAATTTCACTTTGTTTTAATTCATGCGCAAGACATTTTGTGTAACATTTGAGCTATTTCAAATATTTGCTGGTGCGTATTGGAACTAATGCGGTAAACAGAACCGTACTAGATAATTTGTAAAATTCCCGCATTCAACCAGGAACTTAATCGAGATAACAGTGATTGCTGTACAAATGAGCTAGCGTTTTGTTACGATACTTTTGGAGTGTCCCCCGTAGTACTGAACTTCTGCTAGCTGAATTTCTGAACTTGAATATTTATGGTTGGCTTTTGTCAATGTTTGCATGCTTTAAACTGGGTATAATTAGCTGTATCTTATTTTTAAGTACTCTCTTATAATTATCATGCAGTTTCGTAAGCAATCCCTCGTTTAATTACTCATATTTTGCAAATTAGGTTTATTCTTGCTATATTTCTACAAATATTTGGGTATGGCCGCTAGGCAACCGGTGATACAAATTGTTTTTAACTATTCCATTTGTTGCTAGAGCAATGTTATCTTTTCCTGCAGTCAAACTTGCCTGACTGGTTTTTTGGCATCTTCTGGCCCAAATTTTTGTTATCAGATGACCTGTGGGCTGGGTTTTTGAATTTTTCGGCTTTCTTTTCAAGCTAAATTGTCGTGCTAGTAGGTGTTCCTCTGCAGCTAAGTGCTTCATAGCCCTTTGGTAGGGCTCGCCTCTTCGAATAGATTGTTTGAGGGATCTGGAAGCATTTCTGCGTTATCGTGGGTGTTCGTAATGATTAGTTAGCTACTTACGTGCATCCCTTCGCTTTTGGCGGATCTCCTGGAACCGACTTTAGCACGCTTCTTTCGTCTCGACCCCCAGCTTGAGGTAAGATTAGGCCAGTTTCTTCTTAATCGGGAATACATTTGGGTTCTGTGCGTTTTTAGCCAAATTTCCGGTGGGAGTTAAAACACTCCCCATCTGCTTGAAATCCTTCCTGTCTGGAGCAGGCCTATCCCGTTCGACTGCACCCTGCTGGAATCCAGTTCGATGCACTGGGCCCTAAGATAGTCGCATCGCCTGTGAATTTTGCAACTCTCGTGGGCAACGCTGAAGACTGAGCAACTGCTCTACACCTACCTGCAAGTCACTTTGCAGCCTATCTGGCACTGCATCTCGCAGCTGCAGCCGCCCTCGTTGCTTCGCTAGCTATGTCCAACCACAGGGGAGCGAACGGAGAGATTAGGTTCTGGTGAACTTTCCTGCAGGCAAGACGTTATTGTAGATAATATGCATTGCGCCTGTTGTACTTTATAATTGAATCATACTGTTCCATGCCGTTAGCACTTCGGGCCTGAGTGATTTCGTCAGCACGGATTGTGCGATAGTAGGTTTCGTGCATCGTTCGTTTAGTAATATATTTGGAATTTGTGTAATTAAATGTTAGGGCCGCCGCGCAATGATATGCGGATACCCTCTGCTACCTGCTAAATTGAGGTCATAAGGTTTACCTGTGTATTGCTCCGTTTGTGCCTTCGGGTCTCCTAACCTTATTGACCTTTGTGTTATCTGAAAAATTTATAGAGTAGAACTTGTAGCTTTGAGCTTCACTTGTGTCCTTTCTGGACATCGCTTTTACTCACCCGCTTACATAACACAGTTCGGACGCCTTAAAGCCTCGCGATTTTCATCACAAAACAGTAATTAATATTTTCATGTCAAACGTCCGGCGTGAAGATAGGCACACTACAGTAGCAGTGTCTCGTGAGCCCACTACGGGAGCATTGTGATCATTGCAGATCTCCGTTAACCGAGTAAGGGGCAAATCCAAGCCTTTGCTTTCTTTAGCATATAAATATACATACGTACACTTAATGCATTTTTAATATGGACACCGTCGTTCATGTGTGGCCACGCAAACGCACGCTGATTCCGCCCTTTAGAAAATTTGGAATATAGATATAGCGTCATTTAGCTAACCTTCGGGGTTGAAACGTTAGCCAAGGTGGTCTTGTATTGCTCCGAGCCGGTATACGCGAAATTTTAAACTCGCTCCGCGACTCGCGCTTGATCAATTTATTTTCTTTTTAAATTTAATACTCGCTACTCTCCGTTTTTAACCGCGCAATGTTTTAATGTGTTAGCCCATTCACAAGTCATAGTCATTGCTGCTCGTGGGCTACTATTTGCTTGATATTTATATTTATATCTGTTTTTATATTTATTATTGCATGTCGCATACTGTGTGTTTTCTTTGGTGTTGCTGGAAATATTGCCTGCTGTAATATATATATATATATGCTTGTGTTAGCCTTGCACTATAGTACGCACCAATATATTTAAAATAAAGCTGTGATCTATTTATTGGTTGTTGGTTTGTTTATTTTTGACTTGCTGGTTTTTATCCTCGACCTTGTGTAAGGTCCGGCACAAGGAATTAGATCTGAGTCTAGGACCTGGCGCCCACTCCTTTTTTTTGTATTCTCTTTCAGCATAGCTGGGACCCTGCGACCCTCGCGGCGAGCTAGCCCAATTAGGCCGATAGTTACCAGCCGGCAAAACATCAAATATAACTTTCGCCAAAAGGTAAGGCCGACCGTCTATCTTCCCTTACAGTTTATTTACCACAATTTTCAGATAGATAAAATATAATAACGGGCATATAACCATTCATTTTGGCAAGTAAATAAAATACAACTCACTTTTAATCTGCCTAAGAATTTTTAATACTAACAAAATAATTGTGTGGTGGCTCTAAAAATTAACTTATCAATTAATATCACTTAGAGAGACCTGACCATAGCAATATTAATTCAAACCTACTAAAACTCGCCCGAAAACGCCTCAGCATAACGTGGCCACTCCGTGACCTCACATATCAGTCAAACAGTGCGCGGGCATTAGCGAATCTGCTGCATCATCATCAATCAACCCTCTGCGTCCACTGTTGGACATAGGTCTCCCCCATTTTCGTCCATTCCGTTCTACTTTGGGCTGCCTGAATCCAGTTTCCGGCCATTCTTCGGATATCATCCGTCCATCGTGTGGGAGGTCTTCCTCTACTTCTCTTATCAGCTCTCGGCCTCCACTCAAGCAGCCTTTTTGTCCATCTCCCGTCCGTCATCCGGGCCACATGTCCGGCCCAGTTCCATTTGAGCTTTGTTATCCGTGTGATTATATCAGTTACACCTGTTCTTCGGCGCAGATCTTCATTTCTAATATGCTCTGTTAAGGATACGCCCAGCATCAATCTTTCCATTTTTCGCTGTGTTATTCTTAGCTTTTTAGCCGTTGCGTTGGTTAAGGTTAAAGTTTCGGCACCATATGTCATGACCGGCAAAACGCACTGATTGAAGACTTGTCGTTTTAAGCATATCGGCAGATCACCTTTGAAGACCTGTCTAAGTTTTCCATACGCAGCCCATGCGTGGGTAACTCTTCTCTTCAATTCGCATGTTTGATTATCTCTAGAGATTTGTATTTCGTGTCCAAGGTATATATATTTGTCTGTTAGTTCTACTTCATTGTTGTCAATTTTTAAGTTCTCACTAGGCACTAAGTTTGCCATAAATTTTGCCTTGGAGCTATTTATTTTTAAGCCCACTTCATTACATACCTCTTGAAGTTCTTTTAACATCAACGAAATATCTTGTAGATTGTCTGACATTAGAACTATGTCATCCGCAAATCGAAGGTTTGTCAAATTCTGTCCGTCTATGTTTAGGCCTTTTCCTTCCCAATTTAACTTTTTAAAAGCATATTCCAATACTGTCGTAAACAACTTAGGGGACATCACGTCTCCTTGTCTAACTCCCCTTCCAATTGGTATACTTTTGGTGTTCTCGTGGAGTTTTACTGTCATTTCTGCATTTTTGTAGATGTTGTATATTAACCTTGTGTATCGATAGTCTACACGGCATTCTTGCAGCGCTCCCAAAACTGCCTCAATCTCCAATGTGTCGAATGCTTTTTGGAAATCCACAAAGGCTAGGACTAGCGGTCTGTTGTACTCAATCGATTTTTCAATGATTGTTTTGACACTTTGTAGATTATCGTTGGTCCCAAATCCAGCACGAAAACCGGCCTGTTCCATTGTTTGGTAGAAGTCTAATTTTCTGTCTATTCTGGTAGTTATAATCCTTGTAAATAAATTGTACATATGGCTTAAAAGACTTATAGGTCTATAATTCTCCAATTCAGCTATATCACCCTTCTTATGAAGCAGTATCGCAATAGCATGGTTCCATTTGTCTGGTATTGTACTGCTATACAGGCATAGATTGTATAAGTCTCTTATTTTCCTAAGTAGACAAGGACCGCCTATCTTTATTGCGTCAGTAATTACCTTGTCTTCTCCAGGTGCCTTATTGTTCTTTGCTTTCTTTAATGCTATATCTATTTCTTCTAAAGTAATGTCTGGTAGTGATTCTGATCCTTGATTTATTATACCCTTTCTTGATGTTAAAATGTCTGGCTCTAAATCTGGAGACGAGTCTGTTTCTTTTTGACTTTTATTTAGCAGTTGGTAAAAATCTTCTACTACCTTCAATATCTCTTCTCTGTCTGTAGTCATAATTCCATCTTTGGTCTTAACTTTAAGTATTTCTTTCTTTCCATTTCCAAGTTTTCTGCGTAGCACTTTCATACTTTTGTTGTCTTCTATGGTTTGTTTGATTTCTTTTGTGTTGTATTTTCTAATATCTTTCCGTATAGCTTTTGATATTCGTTTATTAATCTCTTTTAGCTCTTCATTTGTTGTCGTCTTCTGACTTCTCATGTCCCTTCTTCTCTGCATTAAGTTCTTAGTCTCTTGACTGATTTTCTCTTCTCTCTTTGTTCTAGGGCAATGTTTGTTTTGACTTTCTACTATTGCATTTGTTATTCTTTCGTTTAAACTATTAACGTTTTCGTCTAATTCGATGTTCTCCAGCACTTTATTGATGTCATGCTGGAATTTTTCAACATCTGGTGGTTGCACCCATGGTCTGTTTATCTTCTTGTTTATCATTTTATATCGTTCTTTGCTTATATTAATTTCTATTTTCGCTCGCACCATCCTGTGATCGCTTGCAATACCGAACCTGTTTATTACCGACACGTCTTTGACTATGTGCTTCTTATCAGTTATTATAAAGTCAATCTCATTTTTCGTGCGTCCGTTTGGACTTGCCCATGTCCATCTTCTATTTGGTTTTTTGTAGAAGAAGCTGTTCATTTGGAACAAATTATTTTGAAGCAAAAAGCCTAACATTGTTTCTCCGCGATCATTTCTGCCTTCCAGACCGTAACCTCCTAGCGATGTTTCTGTAACATCGGTTTTAATCCCTATTTTGGCATTAAAATCCCCGCACAGAATAGTGTACTGCGTTTTCTTTTCTGCGATAGCCGCTGCTACATCATCGTAGAATAGATCTACTTCCTCGTCCGTATGGTCTGTGGTCGGTGCGTAGACTTGTATAATTTTGATACAGTATCTCTTACATAGTCTTAAAACGACATATATCACTCTAGTTGAGATTTTCTTTACACATACGATTTTTCCACTGTGGCGTTTATGTATTATAATTCCAGTTCCTCCTATGGACCTATCATCTTCGCCCGTATAATACAAGGTATTACCATTTTGTAATTTTATTAGTTTTTCTCCTCGTCTTCTCACCTCACTGAGACCAATCACGTCCCATTTTACGTTTTGTAGTTCATTTTCAAGTTCGGTTAGTCGTTCTTCTGTTAGTAATGATCTGCTGCATACAATGGAGTAAAATTGTCTAAACGACAGAAATATTCTTACTACAATTGGTGTATAATTCCAAACTGTAAAAATACTAAAGTAGTAACCCCAGAAAAGACATTTATACAGTGCACAATAACGAAAACCGTAGCAAATGGTGATTTAAGGCTTTGAAATTTCAAATGCAATGAGTGCTGCAGCGCGCGCTATAATGTGTTAGAGTGAGACAATATGCTAAAAACACTTACACCCGTATTCATAGTCGTTCGCCAGCGGCTCGCCGGCGACTCGCCGGAGTTTCGTTATGAATAGTATGTTGGCGGCACTGTACGTCTATGTCAAATTCGAGGGTAGCAGGTTAGATTTTGTGTCAGTTTCTGTCAAAACTGACCTAAAACCTAACCTGCTAACCTCGAATTTGACATAGACGTACAGTGCCGCCAACATACTATTCATAACGAAACTCCGGCGAGTCGCCGGCGAGCCGCTGGCGAACGACTATGAATACGGGTGTTTAGATTTCTTGTTTATGTCTTTTTTCTTTACAATGTCTTAACAACTGTCCAATCAATAACTATAACCACAGCTTTGAAATTTAACGCGTCTGAAGAATGTTAGATTAAGAACGAAACCTAACTACAATGTAATCATAACAACCCAAGCTCATGACGAAGACAAAGCAGATAAGATGTATGAAGACGGAACAACTAATGAAACATACAAAAGGAGACGAAAACCTGATAGTTATGGGGGACTTGATTGCAGAACTGGAAAAGGTAAAGAGGTAAACATAGTAGGGTAATATGAACTATGTAAAAATACATCGGGACAGAACGGCTAATTAGAGTTAGGTGCTAAACTTAAACTAGTCATCGCTAACACTATATTCTAACATCATGTTAAAAGAAGGTATACGTGGAAATTGCAGGGAGATATTAATGGATATCAGGTTGACTATATTATGATGAAATCAATACTCGAGAATCAGGCTAAAAACTCGAGAAGCTACACCGGGCCTAGCTATTGGCAGCGATCCGAATGCAGTCAAGTTGAATCTAAACAAACTAATAAAAAAAACAAAATCATGAAATCTAAAAATTCTAAGAGATGAGAAAATCAAATGCCTACAAGAAATAATAAAGAAGAAGTAAATAATACAATAGAAACAACTGTCAACATCGAAAACCGATGGAGGCAGATAGAGGAAGAAATAATAAAAGAACAAAACAAGTTTTAGGCAGAAAGACAAATCAAAATAAGAGACTATGGATAATAACATACATACATATAACAACCATATGGAAGAACGTGGAAAATCTAAGAATATAACACTGAACAAGAACAACAAGAACACATAGAATTAATAAATCGAATACAGAGAGAGTGCAAAAAGGCAAAACCGTACTCTATGAGATCTAACTGTGTCAAGATCCAACGAGACATCATTGAAACCAAACCGATAAATCATACGGAAAGATTGAAAACATGTTTAGAACACCGTAACCTAAATGTGGAAACGATGAAAAAAATACCTAGAAGAATTGTACTAAAAAGACGAAGAAAGTCCACTAACGTTGTTACAGCACAAAAACGTTACTACGACATTAACGACTAGCCAGTTTGTTACACGACGAAAACCGCGTTAACGGCATTAATAATCAGCCCCTCAAGCGTGCAAAGCATAACTCATACGCTTGAGAGCCAAACCTGTTAAATACGAAATGACCAAGACATAATCGGGAATATCGCCAAAAACTCAGCACTAACTTTCGTTACGAGATGTGCTGCAACGATGCGCGCCGGCTATTGGATGCTCAGTGAAGAAAGGTCGAGGTTCTTTACTATCTAACAGTTAGGGCTGTGCTCTAGCACAACGAGGTTAAAGATGTTAAATAACGGAACGCCACCATTTTCTTGACTAAATCGGGAAACAACAATAACACAGGTGAGATTACTTGAAAATGGAAGTGGGTAAATCACCTTACTACTTTTTCCTTGGCACAACCTGACGTAGCGACGTCACAGCTGGATCAAACCTACCTTAAACGGCATCAGCTTACACTTACTTGCACCAACTAGGCTCCTGTACAAAACATAGACACAACATGGCATGCAACCACAGCAATGAAAAACGTATAAACAATTAACAATAAACTCTATTGATAAAATAACATGAGACAAATGACAATGAATGTTACAATCATTAAATATTACGGCCGAAATTATGCAAAAAGGTTAGTTGGGTTAACGACGCAATTTATAATCTAAACTTGAATGATCAAACGGCAATAAATGACATGTTTACATCTACAAACAATATTGACGGAACAGTTCGACATTTTATGATTTAAATCAACCAAAAGGGCTCAAGTGGCCCAAACTACACTTTGGCAAATCACTTCACTATAAACATTTAACAGTTAACAATTTACCTTCATAGGACCATAGTTGTGCTGACTTAAGTTGTTTTCCTCAGCTGCGAGTTGCATCTCAGTCAGTGCCACGAACGGAAACGACAGGAAACTGTTGTAAACCACAGAACTGGGCCAAAATCAAGCGAATGCGAGCGGTAAACATCCCCAAGACGAGGGTTGACTAGAACGGACCCCGGCAACAAGCAGATGACGTTAAGGGATCGGGTCTTTGTTCTACGTGGTAAGTTTAGCACACGGTTGAGTGTTCCCAAAATATAATCCACGATAAGTGTTAGCGGAGGTGCTCAGCTCCAAACGATACGGAAAAACTCGGCTAAACGTTCACCTTTAACCACTATCCACAAAGCTCGAAATGACGGCGACAATGCGGCTTCGCAACATAAGAATTTCGACTTAACGCGAGCTCGGCTAAGCGAAGCCGGCTCGCGGACGAAGCGCCACCTCCGAACGTCTTGAGGGCTGCACGCTAAGTGACGCTCATCCGGAAGATGCGGGCGCGAAACTGGCTAAGCGAAAACGCGGCTTATCTCCGTTCTTGTTGCTCATACGATAGAACGGTTCAGAAGATGTTGGGATAACCAAAGCTGACTCAAGCTTCTGCTTAAAGCTATAGAAGTTTTAGCATGATGAAATATGGTTCAACACTTCCCACGAAACTTGGCAGGGGACCTTGGGTGTAGTAATTCGGTAACCTGAGACTACTTTACGAACAGAAGAGAACAAAGAGTGAATTTATAACGTAAGCCAACATGAACCTGAATCGGCTATCTTTAACCACGGTGAAGCGTTAATATTTGAACTGAACTGTGCGGAAATAAGGTTTATAGAAATGAATTTTGATAACATTACCATTGAATTACGAAATTAACTTGCGTGACTCGCGAAAATGCTAGAATTTGAGACTAAAGTACCAAAAGTAACTGCTTTAATGGAATTGTTCTAACAACGTAACTCAGAATTACGACGAGGATCGTAGACCGATTTTGAGAAATGAATTTTATAGACCTCAGAAATATCAAAACCTTATGTATAACCGATATTCCCAGTGATATTACTAAAAGCTTGCACAAAGAGGCATTAAAAAGATTATTCTTTATCATGCAAGATATATACAATACAGGGGAGGTTCCAACAAGTTTTACAAAAACTCAGATAGTTACAATTGTAACACACAAATGCAAAGAATACAGAACCATCTGCTTGAAGAGCAGTTCGGTTTTAAAAGAAACACTGGTACAAAGAAAACTCAATTTTAGTTTTAAGAATAATAATAGAAAAGATGATCGGAGCAGATAAAGACCTATATATAGCTTTTATTAACGCTGAAAAGGCTATAAATGGAGTAAGCTGGTAGAAAACGTTTGACTTACTACTGCAAATAAAGTAGGCGATTATGAAACGCAACTAATATACAACATATTACATATAGAAATCAATCAGCCATAATGGAAAACAATGGAGAGAAAGAAAAGGCACAAGTTAATCGGGGAGTTAGACAAGGTTATGGCCTCTGAACATCTTTTTTTAATATATACAGGGTAGCAAAAACCTAGCTTATTTTCTGTGCGCTACGTTGTAGGCCGTTACCAACTATTAATAAATTTACATATCAATTCTAATTTTTAGTTCAAATACAAAGTTATGTCATTTGAAGTTTAGCAGCTACGACAATTTTTTTTATATTTGAGGTAGAAATAATTTTGTGATTTAGGTTTCTACTGTCTCAAAATATTTCTTTAATTATCTTGAAATATTTTCTAAAAAAATACAAAAACAACGTTAACATTAGATCTTGCAACATTGCCAAAAAAATTGTAATAAATGCATCGTAAACCATGCCCAATTTATAGTATACTTACTAAATGAACGTTGCCACATATTTGCTAAAAAAGTATATTTTATATTACCGATTCTAAGAGAATGGAGTATAGGAACAAGATTTCTAAGAATAAATTCTATGCACGCTCAAGAAAAGGGCAGTAATGATATCATGCGCTATATTTTCACCACCCTGTTAATTCAACAAGACATCAATGAATGCAGACAATCACGAGAAACAGAAATTGCTATACATGGTAAAATCATCGACACCATCAAGCACCTGGACTACATAGCCCTGCTCGCAGATTTGAAAAATTTGATGTAAACATTAAAAGACATTGATGATATCTTTCAGAACAATTATAACAAAAGCCAAACAAAAGTGTTGCTGTGCTTAAAATACATAAAAAAATCAATAAAATCACTGTAGATAACGAGACCATAAAAGCAGTTGTCAGGTCATTTTGTATTTTAATTATCCACCTAGGCTTTAGGGCAGCGTGCCCGTATGTTAAACCCTTTTAGTTACTTATTTGGCATCATCGCCTAATTCCATAATAGTGATTTTGCACATATTTGGCCTCAAGCGCAGTATTTCTCGTCATCCGGGGCACCCCTTTGTTGGTACTTTGACAGTCGGGTGTTAACGCTCGCAGGATTTCCAAACCTTCTAGAATTTACGCTGTTGGTGTGACTGCGAGGCCTCGCGCTGTCTTTGTCACCGGAACTTATTTATTTTATTGGGCGCATCGCCATTGGCTGTCGAGAGTCACGTGGTAACGCCGTTTTGGCTCACGCCACTGCGGGCGTCCTAACGTTTCTTGCTTGGCATTCAGCCGGGAGCCGTCGATCTAAGAGGTCGGATAGTGTTTTTTTTTTTTTTTATTTATTTATTGGATATCTATTTACAATCTGTATATATACAATAAGTAAAATTTATCGTAGAAGATATAACGTGGCATGCTTAAGACATGGAAGTGACAGTCCTGTGAGTGTCACTCAATTGTTACTGTTTACTTTATTGTGAGTCTTTTACGTGAACCGAGTTGGTAAGTCAAGAGGATGGAAACGTTTTAGTCTATGAGTGTGTTCGCTGTTGTCGAGCAGATTAATTGCTTGAGGGTTGGTGTGGGACGATAGTTTATTAAGATATTTTTCACTGCATAAACTTATTTCATCTTTCACTGTGTACACTTTTAGGTCTTTTAGGATGTCCGCGTTTCTTACATAGTACGGAGCGTCACAAATAATACGAAGCGTTTTATTTTGAAAACGTTCAATTATGTGGATGGTGGAAGTAGCTGCTGTGCCCCATAATTGCAGTCCGTAAGTCCAGATGGGCTTAAGGGCTACCTTGTAAAGTAGCAACTTGTTTGCGAGAGAGAGTTTGGATCTGCGTCCGAGTAGCCAGTAGTGCTTCCTTAGTTTCATACCCAGTTGCTTGCGTTTCTTCCAGACATGGGTCTTCCAAGTGAGTCTCTTGTCTAGGTGCATCCCTAAATATTTTAGGTCTTCGACTTGCGGTAGAGGGACGTTGTTAAAGAGGATGGGCGGAGAGATGCCTTTGCATTTGGTGAAAGTGATAGAAGCTGATTTCTCCGCGTTAATCTTGACTCTCCATTTTTTGGCCCATTTTTCCACTTCATAGATCTGCATTTGCAGGAGGGTAGCCGCTACTGTTGGATCTTTGTGTTTTGATAAGAGGATCTTGTCGTCGGCAAACATGGCCGTCACTGAGTGTCTGCTTGTAGGAAAGTCTGCTGTGAACAATAGGTACAACATTGGGCTGAGAATGCTTCCTTGCGGTACCCCGGACTTGATGGGATATATCTCCGACAGATTTTGACCGGATTTTACTAGAAAGAATCGATCTTCCAGGAAGGATTTGAGTATTATGTAGTAGCTGTGCGGGATGTTTTTTTTGAGTTTAAATAAGAGCCCTCCGTGCCACACTCGGTCAAAGGCTTGGCTGTCGTCCAAGGAGACCGCTGCACAGTATTTTTTTTCCTCAAAGGTTGTGTTGATTTCGTCAATGATCCTGTGTACTTGTTGAATTGTTGAGTGGCCTTTTCTGAATCCGAATTGATGGTCTGGGATCAGGTTCAGGTCCTCAATAATGGGTTCTAGTCTACTCAGGAGTAATTTTTCTAGGAGTTTGCCCATGATAGGTAGAAGGCTGATAGGTCTGTAGGAGGAGGCCTGGTTTGGTGGTTTATCTGGTTTTGGTATGAGAATCATTTGTGCAATCTTCCAGTGAGCCGGGAAGTAACCTAACCTTAACACCGCGTTGAAAATTAAAGTTAGCATAACAATTCCTTTGCGGGGAAGTTCTTTGAGTGGTTGACCAGTAATGAGATCAAAGCCAGGAGATTTTTTGGGATTCAGTTTGGTGTTGATCAGTTCTTTAATTTCTCTTGGTGTGGTGAGTTTGGGCAACGGGGACATCTGATATGGCATGGCTAACGACGCGTTGATTTCTTGTTCCTCTTCCAACGTTATTTGGGAAGGTAAAGCTTGAAATACCGATGTGAGGTGATTGGCAAAAGTGTCAGCTTTCTCTTTGTCGGAGCGTGCCCAGGATCCGTCGTTTCTTTGTATGGGAGGAATTGGTTGATGTTGTTGTTTAATGTTTTTTGTGGCTTTCCATAATGTATAGTCTGAGGCTGCGGTGGCGCTCAAGTTTTGGAGGTACTTTTCAAAGGAGTCGTTTTTGAGGGTTTTTATTAAGTCTTTCAGTTCTGCGGTTGCTTGGTTGAATCTCCTTCTATCGGAAGGGTAACGGGTGGATTGCCAGATTCTTCTTAGTCTTCTTTTCTCAGCGATTTTTTGTTTTATTATTATGGGACACTGTTCTTTTATTCTTTGGGTCGGAATTTCCGGTGTTGCTTCCCATGCAGCATCTTGTATTATCCTGGTGAATTTATAGACTGCTTCTTCTAGGTCCTGTTCAGTTTTGAGGGGAATTTGCAAGTTTAGGTTGTTGTCCAATATTGCTCTGTAGAGGTCCCAATTGGTTCTCTTGTTGGTCAACTTTAATGGTTTTTCTGTTTCTATGAAGGAGGTGCTCACTGTGGCTATGACGGGGGAATGATCGGAATGTAAGTCCCAGTTTGGTGTGATATTTAGGTAGCCGGCAGCAATTCCCTTGGTTAGGAAAAAGTCGAGGAGGTCTGGAATTTTCTGAGGGTCTGTCGGCCAATAGGTTGGTTGGTATGTTGAAAGATGACCTAGTTGGAGTTCTTGAATCACTTGAAACAGAGCTCTACCTCTACCTGGAGGTGATAGTCTAGATCCCCATAGGGTATGTTTTGCGTTGAAATCTCCCCCGGCTAAGAATCTGTTTCCTAATGCGCGGAAGAGTTCTATGAAGCCTTCTTTATTTACGGGGTAATTCGGTGGACAGTATATAGCTGAGATTGTTAGGGGTCCTTGCCAATCCTCTACTTGGATGCTAGTAGCTTGTAGAAAGTTTTCTTTAAATTCTGGTAATTGGTGGTGTTTAATTTGGTTTCGAATGAGTATTGCTGATCCACCTCGTGCGAATCTGTCTGCGTCCGGATGGTTTGTTGTGTAGGTGACATAGTTCGGAATTTTAAAATGAGTTCTGTTTGAGAAGTGCGTTTCAGATACTAGAAGGATGTCTATATCATTGTGTTTAAGGAATATTTCTAGTTCTTGTTTATGGTATTGGAGTCCGTTGGCGTTCCATAACGCTATTTTAAATATTTGCGCCATTTTTTCCAGATAATTCTTCTCTGAGAAGCTTGATTTGTTGAGTAAGGTCATTTATGGTTTGTTGTTGATCTTGAATTGTTCGTTGCATAGCAAGTATGACTGCTGTTAGATTTGTATTTTGTTGATCGTGAGGTGGGGGAACTTTTTGATGGGTGTGTGGTAGGGGTGGGAATTGGATGTGGTAAGATTCCGTTTGTGACTGACCAGGTGTTTGGGAATTAGATAATGGTTGGTGTATGTTGTTTTGATTGGCTGTGGTTGGTATTCTGTTTGTTTGGGGTTGATGTGAAATCTGCGGCGGGTGAGCATTAGCTACTGCAGGGTTAGATGTAGGGTGAATGGTTGATTGTCTGTTTTGTGGGATTCTGAGTTGTGGATGATTGGGAAATCTTCTGTTTAGTATTTCTAGGTGGACTTTGCAGCCTTTGTAATTCGCCGGGTGATCGCCTTGACACAATACGCATCTGGCTGGTTTGCCGTCCTTTTTGTTTTTTGAGCAGGAGCGGTAGTCGTGTAGTCCAGCACATTTTACACATCTTGGTGGTCTCGTGCATCGATTCCTTGTGTGGCCGTAGCATTGGCAATTTTTGCATTGTGGAATTTGTTGTTTCCTTCTAGGTTCTTCCACCTCTACTACTGCGTTTCCAATGCGTTTGATTTTGAAGATATCTTTATTGTTGGGTTTTTGTAGTAGATCTATAAAGAATAAATTTTTCTTCTGTTTGGTCTCTCTGTTTATTACAGTCATGATATTGGTAGCTTCGTGGCCTTCTTGTTTTAGAAATTCTTTAATGAATTGTTGGCTGGTGCTGTGATGCAGGTTCCTTATTACCACTCGGTACTTTTTCTCTTCGTCTAGGCTGTAAGTGTGTCTTGCGACCTTATGCTTGTCAAGTGCATCGCGTATCTTCTTATAATCGGCTATATTGTTAATTTGTAATTTTACTTTATTGCCTTGCATTAATTGGTACCAATAATTTTCTTTCGCGATTTGGGATTCAATTAGTGTGACCAAAGGGGATATTTCTGTTACATAGTGGAGGATGAATACCGGCACATTCTCCTTTTTTTCATTTTGTGGTTGGTTGCTGTTAGGGGTGGAATCTTTGGTATTTTTTTGCAGTGCTTGGTATCTGTTTTGTGTAGTTATCGTGTTTGTGGCATCTTGGGAAGTGCTTGTTTTTTTCCTTTTGGATCTGCGTTTTACTACTTGAAAATCATTTAGAACTATGGTTTCTGCATCGTCGCTGATAATTGACATGTTGTCTGTCGTGATGTCTGTCTCAGAGGGCAATGTTTGTGATGTGGAGGCCAGATAATTGTGTGTGGGGTGCGCTACTACCTTGGGCTGGTTGATTTGTGATGAGTAATTGTTGGTCGGCGGTCCGTATGAATAGCCGGTGCTAGGTAAAGTTGCGGGAAATGTCTCGGATTGCTGTTGGTAGCTTTGTGGCGGCATAGGTGGCCACTGGAGCATCTGGCTGAATGTGGGATTTGCGGGGTTGATTTGGTTTACAGGTAACGGGTTTTGTGCATTAGGGAAGCCGTATGCGTAACTAGGATACGTTGGTGTTTGTGTGGGTGTGTATTGGGAATTTTGCTGATAAATTGCGGAGTTGGAATAGGAGTTATTGGGCTGAAAGTTCAGACTGGACGCGAATCCGTCGCTGGTGTTTTGCATTTTTAAATGTATACTGTTGGCCTTTAAATAATAAGGAACTTACTTGCTGTATTTCTGCCGATTAAACTTGACCTTAGGTCGATAAATGCCTGGCCTGAATGATAGCGTTAACGGAACAATTCAGACACGACTGTGCACTTTGGAAGTAAAATGCGAACCCGGATAGTGTGTGTGTTCGTGCGGCGCTCCCGCCCTTGGCGGGGGCGTCAGCCTTTTCTCGTTTCGTGCTGCTTCAGCAAGTGTTTGGTAAACTGTTTCGCCTTAAGCGAGAGTCGGAGTTCAACTGAGGCGATTGAACAAGGGAGGTGTGTGTGTGTCGTTAGCGGCGATCTTATTACGCCAAGGCGTAGGTGTGATGGAATTCCATGCCCGGTTCTACGTCGTCACGTAAGGGAGTGTTCCCTTTAGCTCGTTGTGCGAGGATTCCGTTGAGGTAGGACATCACTTGGGCTAGTTTGGCCGTCGTAGCGGCGTTTGTTGAAGCGCCAGCCTTTGTCGCCATTTTGGGCGCATCCAGACCATTCACACGTCGGCCGTTTTAGCGGCGAATGAATTGCCACAGGCAACCTGTTTCCCGCCAGCTGGACCGCATGCCGATCTCTTGGGCCGTCACCAATAAAATTAAGGTATTTGTAACCATTGAATCATACTAACTTCTCGTGCGCGAGCTGTGCGCTTAATCATGTGAATAATTGCTGAACTCTTGGCATACTTGCTGTAAGGCGGCAACGCCAGTTTGGTCGCGGTAAAATTGCATGTGCGCGAACTTGATGTGAAATCTTGTGCATCGTTAAAAACCTACCCTTCGCATCTTAAATTGTTGTCGCGAAGTGGCGTCGCTCGCTCATTTTTGATCTAATCACTTCCCTCACTTGGGCTTTGCTGTGTTTGCCCAAATTATCATGTGAGCATTTTTATGAACAAACGTTCCCTTTGTGGGACTCATATGTCAAACTGCTTTTGATTTTGTACAGTTATGGGTGTTGTTTAGTAACAGTAGTGCGCCCATCAGCTGATGCATATTTATAAGAATTAACGCAATGTTTGCGACGCTTTGCTGCCCCAATGTAAGAATTGAATAATAGACGCTTATCTAATTAAGGGACGCTTTATTCTTGGTCGCTTTGTGCATGTTCTGTTTCAGCGTGCCCCCATCATTGAGGAGATAAATGTACGGTGAAGCCAGTGAGATCAGAGCGTGCAGGTAAGCTTGGTGGTAACATTGCCGTGGCTGAAAAAGCCCCACTTCATGATCTAAGTATTTTTGCCATCACGAAATCGTTGTGTGAGTTTATAATTCACGAGTACCCCTATCGACGGAGTGTCTTGAATACTTCGCCCCCGTCTAACCGCCCAGGCCCGGTTATTCGGGTTAAGACAGGCTTGGTAACGCCCTCTTTATTTTACCGTTATTTACCGACCCTCTGGCCGTTACCCTTAGATAATCTCGTTAAGAACCCGCCCAACTCCACTGAAAGTCTAGCCGGCCTATCTTATTGCGGCTGGGTAGCGGCCTAGGAGAACTTTCGTCCCGATTTCGTCCTTTACGGCACGCGCCGGCCGTTTCGTTTATGTTTGAGCCGGTGCGGTGTCGTAAAGTTAGTTTAAGACCGTAACACAGTAAGAGAGTTTAAGTACCTGGGAAGTTTGATCTTTGAAAAGACAGATGTAAAGAGAAATTAACAACAGATATAAATCACTCAAGAAGAGACTGCTATGAAAAATTACTGTCCAATGGCATAGCGATACGAGACTATTTATTTAAAGACTATACTTATATGGGCATAGCTCTATATGGCTGTAACACATGGACCATTAGGGAAACGGATAGAAGAAAAATAGAAGTTATTGAACTGTGGTGTTGCAGAAGAACGATAAAGACATCCTAGATACAAAAAAAAACAAAAAAGAAGTCTTAAAACAAATACATGGTAGAAGAGAAATATGAGCACATATGACGAAGCGAAGAACGCAGA